>JAKJXP020000008.1:363959-729828 GCA_022225965.2 Diatrype stigma
CCCCCCCCCCCCCCCCCCCCCCCCCCCCCCCCCCCCCCCCCCCCCCCCCCCCCCCCCCCCCCCCCCCCCCGGAAACTTCCCTCTGTTAGTGGTATATTAGGAATTCATTTTCAGAAAACTCCCTGCCGCGGTAAGGTAGTTAGTTACATTATCCACCTTTTCAAGTAGATGCGCGGCAGCGGACTTCGGGTCCGGGTCTTTACTTACTTCCGGGTTGACTCGGGATTTTCTGTTTGACAACAAATAGCTAATTAAGGAGGCGTGCGCGCCGTTCTGTCAGCGGGAGGGGTGGGGGAGCTCAGTAGAAAGTTGTTGACGGATTCGATGATGACCTCAATATAGCTCCTTTCTTATACCTACCTAGGTAGGTAACCATTCATACGTCTTGGCCGCGATCCCTATATGCTATATGGTTCACCACACCTGCTTGTAATGCAGTGTCTTTCAGCTTCTCCATCCAAGGATTTATTATACATGCACGCAGACCCGTAGAAAACCTTCGGCTATCACCTTTCGATATCTAATTCCGGCCATCTGCTTGGGTCATGGTCTATCGATGTTATAAAAACACGCCCGACCGCAGTGGCCGGATTCCGTGTTGTTGAACGGCCGAATCCCGGTCCCGGGGCCGAACCAATAAGAATGGTCCGGATTTGGTTCAGGCGATGATCAAATGCTTAGACTACAGAGCGGGTAACAGTAGGTTATAGTTATTATACTTATGTAATCCATTTTCTTGTTATGCTCGTGCCGCACGGGTCCCGCAGCGTCCGAACGCACACTTATGCAGAATACGAAGAAATAATAAGGAAGGGGGGGTGGTGCTCGCATTCTAGCTATGCACCTACTATAGTTCATAGAGCTCGCAGGCAGGGGTTTAAATACTGCCGGTGTTATACTCCGTATATCCACCCCTCACGACATCGTGCTGGCTAGGTAGCGGCATACCGAACTATGTGTGTACGTAGGGCAGCAGCAGCTCAGGTAGGTAGGTGTAGGATCGATGCGCGTAATGCAGGACGTTCTAGTTAGTGACGGAGTTATGCTCTCGAGTCCGAACGATCCCCCCACACTTGCTGTTGTGGCTAGGATGCGGCAGCCATGACTAGTTATGTTATATGGAGTGTTTAGGTAGATAGACTCGACCGACAGCCTACGTAATGTACATGCCACGAATGGGATCGTTTCTCCAGATTTGCTGTTCTGTCAAGACGCATGTTATGCACGATCTCAACTCGGATCCTCGACGGCATCGTTCTCGTGTAAATGCAATGCAACATCTTCAGCAGCATGTCGGCAGAGATCCTGTCATGTCATGTGGCGAAAGGGGGGTTGAGGAGGGGCCGGACCGCAAGAGCAGGGGGTGAAGGCAAGGAGCAGGGGTGTTACGGACAGCTCGCATCCTCCGACTAGTGACCTATGGGAGACTCAGCAAGCTGGTCGAGCCCCTTGTCCTCTGGTCTTATCTCATTGCACTGCGGGCAAAGCATAGCCCATCCCTTACATAAAAAGCTGCCGGATTTTGCGTGCCCCGGGGAGCTGTCCGGGATATGCTATAGGGTGTCTCTGTCTCCGGCACGGTTTATGGCCGACCGTCCGATGACTAGCACAGTAGAGACCAACCTAGTATAAAGGCAGCCGTAGGTCCAGCGGCAGGAGGGGGTTAAGTTTTCTACGGGATCTCTAATTCTCAGACAGTCTCCGTACTTAGTGCTACGCCTTACCTACCCAAGATTTCCCGGCGCCTTTACATATCCGAATAGTTTATCGAAATATATTCCGCCAAAGCTAGTTAGCTACTATCATAGCATGGCGCCTCTAGCCATAGCGGGACCAGTGAATGTGGTCTTGACGACCGCTTCCCTAGTGAGTATTCTTCCGCCCTCGGCTCGACAGAAAGTCACGATGAGCCCGCGCCCTGTGCGCACACGTGCCTGACGAAAACAAAAACCAGGGCCTGCTCTTCATAGTCGGCGTCGTGTTCTACAACCTCTTCCTGCACCCGCTGCGCTCGTTCCCGGGGCCGCTCCTCTGGCGCGTATCGTCGTTCCCGCGGAGCTATTGGATGCTGCGGGCGAGGCTGCCCTACAGGGTCGCGGAGCTGCACGAGCGGTACGGGACGGCGGTGCGGATCTCGCCGGGGACGGTGAGCTTCAGCAGCCCCGAGGCATGGACCGACATCTACGGGCACCGCAAGGCGGGGCAGCCCGAGTTCGCCAAGCACCGCCATTTCTACATGTCGACGAGCGACACCGAGGCGCACTCGATCATCCTGGCCGGGCGCGAGGAGCACACGCAGCTGCGCCGCGCCATGGCCCACGGCTTCAGCGAGAAGTCCATGCGCGGCCAGGAGCCCATCATCGGCTCGTACATCGACCTGCTGATCGCGAAGCTCCGGGACCACGCGGCCACGGGCGCGCCCGCTAACATGCGCGATTGGCTTAACTGGACCACGTTCGACGTCATCGGCGACCTCGGCTTCGGATCCGCCTTCGGCTGCCTCCGCGACGGTGACTACCACCCCTGGGTCCGCCTCATCACCACTACCTTTCGCGCCGATTCCGTGTTCCAAGCCCTGAACTACATCGGCCTACGACCTTTGGCCATCTACATTGCCAGCCGGGGTGGTAACAAGCATCGCAGAGAGCATCTAGCACTTTGCAAGGCCAAGGTGGCACAGCGTGGTGAGCTCGCTGTTTTCGTGGTTACTTGCTTTCTACTTTCCAATTTTGCGAACCATGGCATTTGGCGGTAGATTGTGTGTAGGGAAATAAGCTGACTTAGTCATTGGTGATAGTGGAACTCGGTGTTGAGAGGCCAGATTTTCTGGAAGGGTTGATCAACCGAAAGGATCCTGTGAGTTCTGCGCGCGCGTCATGTTACTTCGAGTCCATATATCGCTACCCCCCTCCCTCTACTTTTCGCCACTACTTCGCGGGTTCAACCGATGGCTAACCAAGAGCCAAATTTCCCCGAACTGTAGGCTTTGACTGAGGAAGAGCTGGTGAGGAACGGGAGCACTCTGATCATTGCTGGTTCTGAGACCACGGCTACCTTGCTGAGCGGCGCCATATTCCTGCTCACGACGCACCCTGACAAGCTGGCAAAGCTCGTCGAGGAAGTCCGCAGCACGTTCAACAGCGAGGAGGAAATCACGCTCAACTCGGTGTCGCGGCTGACGTACATGCTCGCGTGTCTGAACGAGGCGCTGCGCTGCTACCCCCCTGTCGCAACTGGTCTTCCTCGAGTCGTCCCCAAGGGCGGCGCATACGTCGCGGGCAAGTTCGTGCCTGAGAATGTAAGTGCTTCCGGCACATCGGCCGTGGCTTGTTGCACCACACGATACTGATATCTCTGATTCTTGTGTGTATAGACCGTTGTGGCCGTCTGGCAGTGGGCTGTAAACCACGATTCAAGGTACTGGACTGAGCCCTGGAGCTATCGGCCGGAGAGGTTTCTCGGCGACCCGCGATTCAAGGGCGACCAACTCGACGCGATGCAACCATTCAGCGCGGGCCCGAGGAACTGCATTGGCAAGAAGTGCGTGCCCCCCCCCTCCCCCTTTCCCACCCCATTTACCCTTTTCAATCTTTGTCCCTATGCGAATCTCCTACCTTCGGCCCTATATACCAAAGGCTGAGCTTGAGATTTACGAACATCCACATCCTGTACCGGCTGCGGGGTTACAGCTGGACTAGAGATAAAGTGCTGACAGGTGTGGCTACACAACAGCTTGGCGTATGCAGAGATGCGTCTCATCCTGGCGAGGATCATCTGGAACTTCGATCTTGCCCTCGAGGATGACAGCCGAGAGTGGCTGAAGGATCAGCCAGTATATTCGCTGTGGGATAAGCCGGCGTTGAACGTGCGGCTGACGCCTGTGCCGGCGAAGAATGCGTAAAGGGCATAACGACCTTCTAGTCATCAGATCGCTTGCGATGTGTATTATGCGATTCACTGGACAAGATCATCACACCATATCTGTTAGTTGTACGAAATGATGAAATACCAAAATAAATTATTCATAGCTTTCGACTTGTCACGCTCGAATGAACCTCTCGTAGATATGAAGTGCAATGAACCACATGCAGCAAACGGTCATTAATGAGAGTTGAAACTGGCAAGTGTGGATTTGGTCGAATGAATCAGCTTTCAGCTTTCAACCTGTACTACAGTTAGTTAGGCCTAAGTAACTGTCCTGGACCGCAATTGCAAGAGTATTATGAAGAAACATACAGGTATGTGATTTATGTGACTTCTTATGTAAGTACTTATACTTTATAACTACAGGTAGGTATAGTTAGCACTTGACGCCTCAATTACATGGCCCCGATATTCTGAATCCAACCCTAGGAACATTTCGTGAGGTATAGGGGGGGTGAGGGTGGTGGCGGGGAGTCTAAACTCCACGAAGAAGACAAGGTAACCAATATAAAGTAGCTGATCATCGAACATCCCCTGAACAGCCCCGGGCCCCTATGCACATAAGAGGCACAAACTGCTGCCTATTCGAGTGGGTACAATAACCTGAGCTGGTAACCCCAAGGATGTCTGAATGATATTTATATAATCCTAATGATGCTGTAAGGTTAACGCAAGAGGTCTTCCCTTCTTCCAATGGATCGCATAGATATACGACCCTCCACCGTAATTTTTACACGCGTAACTGTCACATTCATCTTCTGTCTCAGCAGTCAGCGTGAGATCTTCGCTGAGCAGCCCCCCAAAAATGGCGTCCGGCTCAGTAAGTAGGATTCAGTTTACGAACATTACAGACAAGGAGACAGTATACCAGCGCTGCCTCCTAGTGACGGGCACCTGCCATGACTATCCCCCTCCCCGAGCGCCGGGCGCAGAGGATTTCATAGCCGTCAAAGCAAAAGACGCGCTCCTTCAGCCCCTAGGCCAGCAGAACTGGCCCGTCTGGCAGGGAACCTTCCGGTGTCTCGTCATGCTGCAGCCGGGAGCGAACCGGGTCGACTTCCAGCTGCACCACCAAGGTCAGGTCCGCACCTCGGCGAGAATCACTGTGCACTGTCAGCCACTGCTGCAGCTTCCGCCGCTCCACCTGGCCATCATGGTGGCCAAGGACTCGCCGCTCCTCATCGACTGCCCGCCGGCGAAGCGGGGCGCCATCACCACCGCGCACAGCACCCTGGATGCCGCCATCCTCAAACTGCGCCTGGCCGCCTACATGTGGCAGGCGCTGACGGCCGAGGACCTGCGCACCAAGGGCCTCGGCCGGCGCAGCTTCCGCCTGGACGAGGAGTGGGGGCTCGACACGACGACGATGGCGTCGATGTACCCGCCTCTTTCGAGCAACAGCGACAACGCGCGCGGCAGCGATGGCGACAGCAGCAACGACAACACGGAAACACGACTGCCGATGGGCTCGGTGGCCAAGGTGCACGTGGTGCGCAGCGAGAAGACGGTCGCCGAGCTGCGAGACCCGGACGTGGCGCAGCAGAACCACCGCGCGCGCCGGCGCGACGAGCTGCACACGTACTTCGAGCAGGCGCTGAAGGCGCACGGGCACCCGTTCGTCGGCGCCGCGCGCCCCGTCGTCGCGGGCCTGATCCTCGACGCCCACTACTCGCTGGCGCAGGACCTGATCGTCGGCCACGCCGGGCTGGGCCGCCACAACCACAAGCCCGGCCGCGGTGGCGCCGGCGCCGGTGCCGGCGGGCTGTCGCTCGGCGTCTTCGGGAGCCACACCACCTACGCCTGGCCCCGCTTCCTCGAGGAGGTCCCCGCCTGCCTGCTAGACGCGACGCCCACGGGCGACACGGTCGGCAACGACAACGGCCGGTGCGCCACCATGCGCGGCGCCTGCTTCGTCGGCCAGGGCGGCCTGCTGCACGAGGTTGGGGCAGCCTTCGGGGCTGAGGGCGCGGCAGCGGGCATCATGTCGAGGGGCTATGAGAAGTCCTGGGGCCGGGCGTTCGTCGCCCAGAAAGGCGGCGACGACCACGACGCCAGGTGGAATCTCTCGGAGGCCCTGAGCTTCCTAACCCAAGAGCAGTTCCGCCTGCCCGGTGACCCGGCGCTTTCGCGGTCGCAGAAGGACGGCAAGGTCCAGGTCCACTGCATCCTGGGCCAGAACGACGAAACCTTGATAGAGGCGAGCTGCAAGGCCGGGCTCGCTCGTATCCGGTTTGCTGACCCAATGGGTAAAGTGGGCTGGGAGGTCGACTTCTGCCGCAAGACCGCGGCCGAGCTGCAGGACGAGGAGACAGCGATCAAATTTGGGCCCGCCGTATTTCACTTGAGCTTCCAGCAACTCGAGGAGCGGCTCGACCGCTCGAAGGTGTGGAGCTTGGAGGTGCTCGGCATGAATGGGAGTATTCGTACGGAGAAGAACATCTGGATATTCCGGGCCGACAAGGCGTTCATCAAAGTCCCGGGCACCTCGCTGGTACTGTCAAAACGCTCCGTTGGGTCGCCGGCCAGGGATAAGGACCAGCAGTATTGGAGATGGGCCGTGCTACTGAAGAGAAAACACCGGCAGGGGGCCGGGATGGGCCTCACTTACGCGAGCAGTATCGATATACGCGTCGGTGCCACCATGGATGGCGCCGTTGTCTACTACGCCGACGGTAGCAAGAGCAACTGCGGCATAGCATACCAGGAGGATTTCGGCGGCGATTCAGCCGAAGCGAAGTCGCTTTCCGAGGATGAGGTTTTCAATATAACTAGGGTTTCTATCCGGACAACCGGTGCGGAATCCTTGGACGGTTGTAGGAGTGAGTATATCCACAGCCCCTTTCGCTTTATATTCCGATAATCGAGACAACCTCCACCACAATTAGCGAGAGGGACCCGGCCCGGAACGTTCAGGTCTCGGATCGTTTGTGGGAACGGCTCACTGCCTTCATAGTAAGCGAGGCCAAAGCTGACCTCGACTTCTTGCAGTGACACTTTCCAACGGCGAATCGTGGGGTGCGCTCAACTGGGGTCTCGCACATCAATTGTATCACCTCGACGCTGGCGATCACGAGCGCATAATTGGCTTCTATGGTCAGAGCGAGATGGAGAATGGCGAATCCGGCTATACGTGTCAGTTTGGCATCATCACGGCACCAAAGAGCGTGGTGGACAGCGACGAGGGTCTGCCTTTGGAAGTTTACGACATGCCGGAATTGATGAATATCGACGGCGGTCTGGAACTCCAAAGCTCTTGAGGTTCGCCGTACTTCTTTCACCCCTTTTGAAGGGAAAAGCCGCCTTCGCTGAACGATGCAAGTACATGCGGCGAGATGTAATGGTTGGTTAGGTAGCGAACTCAAAATATAGGCTTTTCTCTATTCGAAGGATTATTGCTACCGTCTAGCCATAGGCCTTCTTGATCCCTGCCGAACTAGCATCGGGATGTCAATGAACGATGACAATGAACATAAGAAAGTATCTCATCCAAAAGACGCTATTTATTGACGTTTTGCTACGTTCTGCTAATTGGTAAACAGGGGTGGCGTGAAAAATAAGGGTTGATATATACAGCAGGTCCTGCTTTTCGCCGAAACCAAAATTACGAGGCTACGGGCAACGGTGGAGACGAAGAGAGAGTGTATATACCGAAAGACACCTTTACGCTTTAAATCCGAGCTGCAACGGTATGTTTTCCAGAAGGAATGCTTTCCCATGACAAAATGGGCTTGATAACCTATAAGATAGCGGCGTATGTTAGACTTCGTACTTACGATGTACATAGGGTAGATACTAACGTGTCCAGACTTGAGGTCTTCCATGGCCCGATCTAGTTCCCCCGCAGGATAAACCGTTGCAATGCGGTCGATAGGAAATTTCCCGTCGCGATATAGCTGAAAGAGCTGGGGTATCAACTGTCATCGAAGATGAAGGTTAGAAATAAGCACCCTGGGGCAATGGGGTCAAGAAGCAGTACGTACGACATGTGGATTCGCATCCCCCTCAATAACACCAACCATACGTTTCACGCCCACCAGAAATTCCAAAACGTTCAGCTGCATGGTTGCGGTTGGTGGTGGTATTCCTACCAGGGCCAACGTCCCATCATGGGCCAGCGCTCGGGCCGACGCTTCGAGGAGTTTGATCACTCCCGTCGTATCGACAATTCTATCCAGCCCACCGGGAAAGATATCCCGCAAAGCAGATTCGAGATCCGGGGAGTTGGCTGTGTTGATGGTATGCGTAGCCCCCAGTGATGACGCCGCCTGCAACTTCGACTCCTGGATGTCCACCGCCACAATCTGCTCGGCTCCGAGGGCCTTCGCGGTCAGCATCGCGGCAAGCCCGACGGCGCCCATGCCCAGCACCGCCACGCTGTGTCCAGGCTGTGGCTTCAGCACATTGAGCACCGTCCCCGCACCCGTCAGGTATCCGCACGCGAGCGGGGCTAGGTGCGGGAGCTCGTCCGCGCTGGCATCCACCTTCACGACGCTCTTCTCCGTGACGACCGCCATCTTGCTCAGGGACGACTGCCCGAAGAACTGGCCGTGGACCTCCGTCCCGTCAGGCAGCGAGATAGGGGATTTCGCGCCGGGCCCACGACGTGTGGTCTTGACAAAGTTCACTTCCTTCGAGGCCGGGCACGCGCCCCAGCGGCCGTCAAGGCAGGTCTTGCACTCGGCGCAGGCGTGGAACGCCAGCAGGACCGTGTCTCCCGGCACTATCGATTTGTTCTTGACGTCGGACCCGACATGGAGCACGGTTCCGACGCCCTCGTGACCGAGGACGGCGGGGTACCTCCCGATAGGCATTCCTCCGTGTTGGACGACCACATCCTATAGAGCTCGAGTCAACCTTTCATCGTCACCCGTAACTGAGAACTCATTCAATTGTAGACCTACCGTATGGCATAGCCCTGTATATTTAATCTCCACCAATAACTCTTCCGGCTGCACTTCATCAAGAATAATGTCGCGCAGGACGAATGGGTCGCCTTGGCGCGCGACAACATAAGCTTTGGTTTGGATGTTTTTCGGTGACTCCATATTTACAGCAGTAGAACTTGCAGTCTATGAAAATAGAAATCTGAGTTTATCACCGACCGTGGCCGTTGTTGGATCTGGCGAAGTGGTCGTTCTATATCAATACCCCATATACCCTGGACAGTCACACACGCAGGTCTCAAGAGTCTTGAGACTCAAGACGCGTCAGATAGAGGAATCCGTGCCACTTCGGCACTTAGGATGAAGGCTAATGAGGGAACGCGCTAAGTTGGTCATATCTCGTTCGGGAATTCGAAGGCATGCCGTCGGATAGTTAATAACGCAACTCAATTATAATATACCGATGGAGTTCGTTTGGCGCGTATCTTAGCGTATGTACCCCGCAGTCAATCTCTACTACCATGTAGATCCCCTAGCCGACGATGCTCTCGGGAATGGCTACTACTGTGGAGAGGACTTGATGGAAGACTTGGCTAGTATCATATCTAGTCAAGTTTTGGACAGCCTCGTGAGCCTGCTAGACATATCTTAACCTTTATGCCAAGGATCATGGGGAAAAGTCCACCCCTCACTCCAGAATCGCACACGACCCGGTATTTGACCTGCTCGCCTTGTCCTCAGTCCTCTGACCTCAATTCTAGGGCGACCTGCTGAAACCCGGACGGGGCATTTGGTTGATCTTCTACTACGGACAAGGTCTGGATCCCATATAGACGCTCCAGAGTCTAGCAGTAACAACAGTTAGTCTAAGATTTTATCTCATCGCTCCACAGCTTGAGTCTTGTGGTAGAAGAAGTATTTTGCCGATGCGGACGAAAGTTCGCCGCGCAATCGAAGCCCTTCGTTCCTCACAAAAGCTTATATAATCGCGTTGAAAAGGAAGAGGATAAGAACAGGACATGGAAGACTAACCTCAACGTCTTTGGTGCTCGGCTTCGTGGCCTCTTGAAACTCCTCGCCGGTATCTCGCAGTACCAGAACTTTACCAGGTTGGCCAAACGGTGTCGGCTTCCCATTTCTTCTAGAGGAGTACAGCATGATAGAGTTAAGGTCAAGCGGGCCGTCGTCATCAATAAACCCCCCCGTTGAAGGCATAGGAAGGTACTCGTAGGCGATGAATCCCGCTTCAAGTGCCTCGTCATATACCATGCACATCTTGTCAAGCTTTTCGTGGACCTCCTCGCTAGACCACGTAGGATTGTTTATTTCAATCGTCTGCTTCATTGGAATGAATTGCTTCAGAGCGGGACAATGAAACTCGAAGATATTTTCAGGAGCAGTGCCGCCGTACTCAGTGGACCACAGACTGGGCCGCTGGTGTTCGTGCAGAATACCCCAAACACTGCCATTGCCACAGATATATCAGCTCTACACCGCACTATCACATGGGCTGTGGGGGGATGGTAAGACTTAGCAGGAGGAAGGAGTAGTACTCACTGGCCGATTTCGTGTGCGATGCTTATATGAATGGGACCGTCGTCGTCGGTGGTGGTGACAGACATGAAGTTCTGGTCTTCGCCTTTACCATAAGTGGCATGAAAGCCGCCTCCCACAGAGATCCACAAAACCTGGGACGTGAGTTTGGGGTCTTTACATTCGTGGCCTTGAGTCCCTTCCCGGAACTTGAATATAGACCCATCAACACCGCTGTCAAGCCAAAGTTTCCATGCCTTTTCCACTGCATTTCCAACAACTATTAGATCGCTCTTACTCGTTATTCTGTTCAAACAGTAGATGATTTCTTTGTTGGGCCATAACTTTCTTGGGTTCGTGGAGGGGTCAATTGTCACCCCCGATGTATGTAGCTGATGCTCATCGCCGGCAATGACTGAAAGCCAGGTACCTGGACTCTTCTCCCCGATAACATGAGCGAGACCAATTGAGAGTATGTGAAAGAGAAGTAGGGATGAAGGCGGGAAGAGGTTGATGACTTTCATGACGTTTATACAATGTGATTCTTCGCTGCAATGCGTCGCTATAAATCCTTCTTCAAGCATTGATAATGAAACTCCTCATATGTGGAGAGGGGAAGACTTTCTTATATAGGGTTACCAAATCGTTTCGTACATGTAGCTATTTTCCTGGTTTTCCCCTGTGCCACCCTCCTGGGTAGCTGTCATAATATCAGATACCCACGTGTTAACACACTATCAGAATATGAGAGAATCTAGACCAGGTGTCAGGAACGCCACGACGTTTACTATGTCAGCATATAAGAGGAAATGCGTCTTCTTTCGGTCGTGTGATATTGTTAACGTTATTCTGAATTGACTAACAGCTGGGGGGATTCTAGCTAATCTAACGCGTCGCCGAAGGATATATGGCCTTATTTCCGGCAAATTAATGAGCTCAACTGTTACGATATAGGGGCTATATAAGAAAGCTTGGATTACATAACCAGATAATCTGCACTTAATGGCTTGGCATATTATATATAAAGAGCTTTTCCGCTTTTTAAACTAAAGATCGCTTTTTTTCTTTTATATAATTAAATCTATATCCGAATTTTTCCTTATTTATAATTTTCTAAATGCAATAATTATAAACCCGATGCTTTAAGTTAATCGCGAAAATTAAATAACCATTTAAAAATTTATCTTTTACATTTTAATAATGCTTATTTAATTATTTTTTTCTTGCTTTATATTCGCTTTTTTTATATATATATTCCAAGCTCGCTTAAAATAACCTTTATTCTTGCAAACAAAAAAAATCCCATCGAAATTAATGCCTTTATATCCGATTAAAAAATTTACCTTAAGTAATTCGTTTCTTTGCAATTTTACGTTAATATTTGCAACATTTAAAAATACGTTAATCCAAACGGCTCAAATATGTCCGATCTTTCCATTAAAAACGAAAAGCTCGAAACTTTCTTTACCTTTAAAAAGCGTAAGACTTAAAAAATACAAAAACTTATCAATTTTCGATTATACGCTTAAAATCATTTAAACGATAATGCAAAAAATAAAATCCCGAAACCTATTTTAAAAAATGCCCTTTTTAAAAATAACGAATTTAAGGAAATTTACGATATTAGCATTAAATAAAGCACCTTTAACCGAACGTATCGATTTAAACGTAACGCTTTCTTTATTGCGATTAATAATTAAATTACCAAAACTATAAATAAAGATGTATTTAAATTATATATATTCCGAATCCTTTTGAAAAAACAGCTTAATACCGTTTAAGCATTCGTTAAGCAGTTAAAAAAGAAATATGTCCCATTCGAAGCCATAATTTAGTTTTAACCGTTAAAAAACGATATTAAGTTATGCTTATACGTATAGGTAATTGCTAAATAAAGCCCGAAAAATGGTTTAAAAATTGGCAATTCGCTTATATCGAAATTAACGCGTATAAATTTCTTAAAATTCAAAATATGCTTGCTATAAAGGATTTTTTAACTGCAATGAAAAAACGCTTTATAATTACCTGGGCTTAACGGAAATATAATAATCTAATCGCCAATAACAAAAAGGATTTATTTACTTTTACGCTTAAATAATACGCCAGTTTTTTTTTTATCTTATTCGAAAATTAAATCTTTAATCCTATACAAAAAGAAATCGGCTAATTTGTAATCCTAAAAAATAATACCTTTAATAAAACTAAAAAATCTTTTAAGCAAAAAACCGATATTATTCCGATTTATCCTTATAAGCCCGATAAAGCCTAAGCAAAACCGGAATTAATTAAAAGGCATTATTGGCTTATAAAGAAATGCATATTTCTTAATTACGTTATAACTGATACTTATATTAATCGTTACCATAAAAAAAAAAACGAAAAGCTAAAAGGTATTAAAAATCGCTATAAACTTTCTTAATAAGAAAGTTTACGCAAAAAGATAAAAAGTTCCGAATAAAACTTTTCTTTTAAGCCTAATAATTCCAAAACGCAGGCAAAGAAATCGTTAAGTGGCCCTTAAAAAAGCGTAATCGCTATTTTAATAAACCTTACGCTTTTTATTAATTTTTATGGATATTTCTTTACGATTAAACAAAAGCGCCATCTTTTAGTAAATAATATTTTCTTAAATAATTATAATGCTATATATTTAATTAATAGCAAAAAATTAATCGTTCTAAGCAGCTTTAAGCCCTTTAAGAATAAAATAACGATCGAAATTAATATTAGTATAATGCCGATTTTTAGCATAAACATTCGGGTATTTCCTAAGGTATTAAATGGTTCGAAAAATAAAAAGACCGTAAATCTGGTTTTAAAAAATATAGCAATCGTTAAAGGGTTTTATATTAACATTATTTTAAAGGCTTGTTTTATAAAAAAGTTTCCGATTTGGTATAATGGTTTGGATTGTTTTTTTAAATAGGAAAAAAAAAAGCCCGGATTTTTACTTATCCAGCTTAAGCGTATTCATAATTTAATTTTCCTTAAATACAAGTTTTTTTTTATATAAGCATTTTAAACGAAATACCAATAAGCCTTAACGGCATAATAATTCCTTTAACGATCGATAAAAAAAAAGCATTACGGAAGCTTTTAATAGCCTATTTGCATATTCGAACGGATTCGAAAGCTTTGTAATACATGCGATTTAGGCATTTAAATATCCGTACTTTTAAAGCGTTCGTTAAAAACGTAAGAAATATGGAAATTAATAAAACAAAAATTATCGATTATAAGTATTACGCATAAATAAAGGCTAAACGTATAATTATTTGCATCCCATTTAAAAATCGATTTTATAAACCGTTTTATCGTATTTCGTAAAATTAATTTAAATTTCTTAAAAATTACGATAGCTCTATTAACCTTATAGTAATTAAAAACGAATATAATATTACGTTTTAGGTTTTTCTTACGAAAAACCGGCAACTATAAACCGCCTTAAAGATTTAAAAAGACTTTAAAAGCTGGATATAACGCCATTTTAAGTTCGCAATTTGCATTATCCGTTAAGATAACAATATAGGAACAATTGCGCTTAAGGGTTTTACGGAATTCGAAAAATAAATACAAAAAAAAGGTATCGAAAGCGAATTTATGCTACCTTATACCAAAAAGCCCAATAAAGGAACAAAGCGAATTGGAAATATATTATTTAAACGCATTATTATAATAATAAGCTTTTTAAACCTATCTTAAAAGTTTTGGCCCGAAATTATGTATAAAATTTGTTTAACCGCTACGAAAAGAAAAAAAAGGTACGGCCCTATGCAAGCTTCGGGAACCTTTTTTTTTTTTCTCCGGGTCAAAAAAATTTCCCGCGCGGGGCGATTTTTTTGGGGTTGCTGGGCCATTTTACTTGCTTATTTTTTGGGTTGGCGTAAAATGTTAGAACCTAACCGGAGGTTATTTTGTAAAGATGGTATAATACGGAAATCAAGTCCAGAAATTCAGGCTTAGGAAATACTTCGAACGTTTTTGCTTGCGATTAATTGTTCCTATTGTTATAATTTTTTGCTTAGGATTGTATTAATTATTAATAATTTAAGTTTTATAAATAACGCCTTTCGTTAATCTTTTTTTAAACTTAAACGCAATAATTTAATATAATTTATTGCATAAATATAATTCGTATTTATAGCCCTTTTAATTATTTTGTTATTAAAAATTACGAAAGTACGAATTCCATCTTTTTTAGTCCATAAGGAATAAAAAATATGGCTCGTTTGTTAGGTATTTAATCGAAAGTCCGTATTTTAAATAAGGCGTATAATATTCGTATTTACGTAAAATATCCAGCTTTTTATTGCCCATAAATGGTCGTAGTCGAAAGGCGAAATCCAGAAACGGCCAGAACCGCATTAATGATAACTGCTAAAAAGGAAGCTATTAAAAAAAGGGCTATTAAGAAAAGGGCTAATAAAAGCGGCTTTAAAAAAGCATAAAAGATAAGCGACGTAATTGTTATATCAAATTAAAACTAAACGAAAGCTGGCGCTTATAAGGGAAAATACGAATAATATCCGATAATAAATCGGAATTAACGATAATAAATTAATTAAATTAATTATTAATTGCTTAATTACGTTTATTCGATTTTTTATTCTTAAGGCCGATATGTCTTTTAATTATTTTTTCCTAATTACTTAATATATTCGACGACGTAATAATTTAACCGTAATTATTGCTATATTATTGTTTTATATAAAAGGGATTTATAAATAAAGCCTTAAAGAAATAAATAACCCAAAAGTTATAAATCCATTTATTATCTTATTGCGAAAACTTATTTATAAAGATAATAATAATAAGGCAAGGTTTATTTAAAGCGAACCTTTTTTAAAAATCGTAATATACCTATTAAATTTTTTGGTACGTATTATGAATTATTAACGAATCGAAAATTAAGAACATTTTTTAAGGCACTTAATACAAAACGTTAATCCAATATTTAAATAGGCCTAAAAGTACTTATTGCGGCATTTAAATAAACGTCGGCTTATTAGTATTATATGTCGTTTTATTATTTTTTCCTATGGCGTATTCCGGGTTAATTTCGAATATAAATAATAGCTTAAACGGATTAACGCATTCGGTAATAAGCGAGGCCATGCCTTTAATTCCATTTTTGGACAGATATTCGGATTGGAATTTATAATTTAAGGCAAGCCATAATTCGGCAGTTCGAATCTTAAAGGTTGCCGCATTTATATAATTAAATACCTTAATATTACGAAAAATTCCATCGTTATTGTCCATAAAATAAGGGCTAATATTTAGGTCGTAATTAAAAATAAGGGTTTTATCGGCAAAAAAGACGTAATAATTAATAATTTAACGCCAAAAAGTTTTATTGCCATGGATTATAATTAATAAGTTATTAAATAGTCCTATATCGCAATGCTTATAAGCAACGGGATGCGACGATATGGTTATAAATGACAACGATTAAAACGAATAATATATAGGTTATTGCGATGATATAAAATAAATTTTTCGAAAGGAAACGATTTAGTAATAAAAGTATAATAAATAAGCAAATAAATTAGGTCTAGCTAAAAATTTGGCTTATAGGTAAGTTAATTAAATCTAGTTAGGAATTTAGCTTATAGGTATTATATAAATAAGTTTTAATAATTATAATTAATATCTTTCTTAATTATAATAATATAACAAATATAATATATGCCTTAAATAAAATAATTACAAGTTATTTAAATAAATTAAACCTATTATAATACATAAAGTAAATTTTTTTACTTAATATTCTTAATTTTTAAGCTTTAACCTTTTATGTAATAACTTTACTTTATCCGTTAATTTTAATTCGTTCTTAATATATTATTACTTAAATTAAGTCTTCCGTACGTAACAGTTATTATGAATAACCGCAAATTACGACCTATTATTAGTATAATTAAGAACGAAAAAATATAAGAGCTAATTCGTCGAATTTCGCATATTTTTATTTTTAATAGTAAAAGCTATTATTAAAAACCTAAGCCGTTTATTCGTAATATTCCTATTCCTAATATCGAAAAGAATCCATTTTATCGTACGTTTAAAAAAAACCAAAAGCTTATTTAAATTATTATTAATTATGCCAGCATTAAGCAAATTATCGATATTCTTAAAAAACCAATCGATGTATTTTTTTTTATTATATTTTACCAGTTTTATTGTTTTTATAAAGAATTTGCGGTATTAATTAAATTAAATGCTATCTTTATTTAAATATGTATTTATTATACGTATTTATATAAATCGCATATTAATAATATATAAATATTGTTTTATTTAATTATTACGTTTTTAATAAAAATGGCTTAAAAACGATTTATTAAATGGGACATTACGAATGCTAAGTTCTGGAATATAATAATCGGGCCCCAATTATTCTCGACCTATACGACCAATAAAAAATCGCCGACATAAATATACGAAATATACGTAACTATTAAAGTCGGCCTTTTTATAAACAAAATTATGCATTCCTTATTAATTAATATAAATGCTAAAGCGGCCTTATATATTTAAGCTTATGGATAGCCCAATATTGCGCCGTATTAATAATATAAAGCCAACGTTTATTATATATAGCCGTTTTATAGCTACTGGTTTATTTCCGGAATTAATATTATAAAATATAAATACGGAAATTACAAAATGCTAAAAAAAATATGCATTTTTAAAAATAACATATTCGCAAAGTTTCGAGCCAAAAAAAACGACAGGCCAAATATTTACGACGAAAACATTAATTCAATTACGGCTAAGCCATATACGATTTAAATTAGAAATAAACGGTTATAATTATAAAACGACGAAATATTTAACATATATTCGTAAATGGAAAAGGAAACGCAAAATTAGGCTAAAAAAACATAAAAAATACGAAAAATTGCCGTAATAAAAAAAAAAACTATTGCATTTATATTTAAAAGTTTTTTACGAAATAAAATTAATGCTATAAAAATTATTGCTATTAAAATTATCGTTATTAAATTAATAAATAAGGAATTGCCGAAAATAAATTACATATAAGGGCCAAATTAAAGCATATTTTAAACGGATATTATAATCGTTAAGTTTTATTTATATAAACGAATAATTATTTTCGTAATAAAAACGGCCGCGATTAAATGAAATATCGAATATTAAGCCTTATAATGCAAACATTTTAAAAACGGCTATATATAATAGTTTAATAACAAATTTATAATTCGAAATATCGCATATTATTTGGCGCAAAATAACGCCTTAAAACTTATATATTATAATGGCATATATAATAAATAAAGGAAATTGCTTTCGATAATAAATAATACCTTTTACGATAAAGTTTTATCGAATCCGAAAAATAAATACGACAGCCTTGTTTTAATCGTTACGAAATTCGCGGCCATTTAAGTTAATAAATGCCGGGCCAATATAATTATTAAAAGCTATCATAATAATTTCCGGAACATTATTTATAACGTTTAAGCCCTAAATTTAAGAAATGTCGTATACCGTATTCTAAGTTCCGTTTATAAAACCGATATAATTCCATAGGTTACGTATTAATATAACCCGATATTTAATATAAATAAAAAAGCTTTTAAAAAGGTTGCTAGCATTAAAAAAAGCGGCCTTATTTGTATTAAATCCTTTATGCTTAGCATAAACCTAAATAATTGGATTTATAAACCGTATTATATAGTTATGGTTATATTAATTAATACGAACCTTAATAAAATAAATGCATATAATATTATCGAAGCTTATAATTTCGGCAAAAAAAAGCTTTATAACGCATTTAAACGTTAATAATTTCCAAAAAGCAATAAAAACCTTAAATTATTGCAACTTTAATAAGGCTTTGCAAAATCGGGCTTATTCGGATTTTTATTAATACTAAATAATAATAAAAAATACCGAACGCTTAAAGGCTTTATATAATCCGTATTTAATAATGTCGTAATATTTAATTAATTACTTAAAAGCATATAACGGCTTATTTATAACGGAAGGTAATTAAAAGAAATTTCTAATAAGTAATATATTTAAACCGTTAAAATAATTATTGCGGCAATTAAGAAAAATCTTTTGGAGTTACCGGTTAATTTAACTTAAATTTTATAAGCCAAATATGCTTTTTTCGTCGATAATAAAAAAATAAACGCCACGAAAGCGCCGTTGCAAAATATTTAATAAGTTAGCATTTTTTATTAAGGGCTTATATTCGTTATCGATAAATAAGCGAAATAAAAAATGCAATATTTAGCCGCCAATTTAATTATTAATTACGCCAATTAAAGCAATTCGAATTATAAACGATTTGCTTATTATAAATAGCTATTAAAAATGTAACGATATAATCTTAATAAAATAGGACTTTCCAATTTTATTACCGCCATTAACGTATAATAATAATTGCTTTAATTAATTACCGATAAAAAAGCTTTAATAATAATTAATTATTATATTATATATAATTCGCTATTCGGGATTTAAGGTTTTAACCATATTTAATGGCAAATTCTTAATATCGTAATCGTCGGAATATTTTTTGCGGCGCTTTTTTTAATAACTATCGCTAGCGAAGTTTTTGTAAACGTATCGACCAATATAAAAGGATTAATCGTAATTAATATTAATATTATGGCGGCTAAATAATTTAATGTTTTTTTATTTAAACAAAAAATTTAATATTATCCGAATAATATGTTATTAATTTTTTAAAATAATATTATTCGCATTATTTAGGCCAGATTTGAATTTTTTATTATCGGGCTAAATATTTTTTCGGCTAATCGTGTCGTAATAATTATCCTTATAAATATAATATTATATATAATATATATATATTACGATATAATTATCGAATTTAATTTCGTTATTAATTAATAATTCGTTAATATAATAATAAAAATAATTTAATAATAACTTTATTCGATAAAAATTAAAAAATTGCTAATAAATTCGAATAAGCTTATAACGAAGGAAATAATTTAATATTTTAGGCTGCGCATTAATAATATGCCATTTCTTAAAGTTCTAACCTTTAAAATCCTAGCGTTCGACGAATTCGAAATACGAAACGTATTTTATATATGTACCTTTTTATTTATATTTTTCCTAAGCTGTAGCGTTTTTTTTAATTTCGTCGCTTTCGCTATTAAGGTCCAAGGTTTAAATATACTTTTTAAAAGGGCAATAATCGACGTTACGTATTATACGATTATTTTCTTATAAAAGGAGCTATAGCAAATAATAATAAACCTTTTAAACAAAATAGTTCCTTTTTTCGATAAGTTTATTTATAAGCTTAAAAATAAACGAAAATATAAGGTTATTATTAATTATATACGGCAAAATAAATTAAATAATTTAAATATATATAGCAGATTGTTATTCGGATTTGCCACAATATTTGGCTATATAATTAATAATAGCCGCATTATTAATATACGGAAATATATCCGTATTAATTAATTACGACATAATTATTAATGAATTAAATTAATTAAAATAAATATTATTGCGTATAGCATTAAATAATTACTAAAATTTATTTTTTATTTTAATAACGCGAAATTCGTTTCGTATAAAACGTAAAAAATTAAAACGGCAAACGGAATTTAGCAATTTTTCGCCTTTTTTCTGAACTTCGTTAGCCGCCTTTTTGGTAATCCGGAAATAATACGTAATAAAATATTTATAACGTTGGCAACGATTTACGATGCTATTTAATCATTATTACGTAAGTTTCGTATAAAAAAGATTAATACATAACGGATTGCTATCCGTATTGTTACGGCCGATTTTTTAAGGCTTAGGATTTATGGCAATAATATGGTAGCTTTAAACCTTGGCGTATATATTCCGATCTTTTTATATATTCATATCCGGAAAAGGGTTATTTTTAAATTAATACAAACCATAAACGTAACCGCTGCTACGATTTTGCTATTCGAAGCGGTATTAAAAGTCGCCGAAATTAAATTTTTCCGCCAATACGATTTTTCGAAACAAAGTAATCCGAAAAAAAAAATGCTACGCAGCAATATGAAAATTTTTACGTAATAAGCGCCGAAATAAGTTTATTCGTTCATATTCGTTTAATTATTTCCATCGGTTAAACTTAAGCATATAATAATATAAGCTTTATTAATAAAGATCTGCCGGATTTAAAATAATAAACGTAAACGGCAGCTTTAAATAATAAAAAAAAACTTTTAATTTTTGCCGATATTTATACCAAAAAAAACGAATGCCTTTAATAATATCTGCAAATCGAATAATGCAATTAAAAATAATTTATGCCTTAAATTTATTCGGATTTTTAAAAGCCTCTTATAATTAACGCTTAAAAATGGACGAACTAAATTCCTTATTCGTAAAATAACGGCTATAATTACGGATTTGCTTACGTATTAAAGTATTTAATACAATATATCGAAAAATATAATGCTTAATAAAGCAACCATTTTTTTAGCGCATAATATAATTAAAATAATCTTAATATTTAATAATACGCTGCCGAAGCTTAATAAAATCGGCCTTGCCATAAGGGTAAAATATAAAATACGCAAAAAAAAATAAAGCGCAGGATTAATTAAACTTATTAAAAAAGGTTTGCCGCATAAATAGCATTAAAAAATAATAAATAGCGTTTAATTAAACTATTTATAACGATATATTCGGCTTCGGAAATAACGGATCATTCCTGTTATTTTTTTTTAAGCGGTTTAATTTAAATGTTTTAATAAATAAATTAAGAACCGCCGCTTTATCGCATATATCGATATCCTTTGGAATAGCTTTATTTACGGAACCCGCGTTTGGATTTATCGTTATATATATTTCATTTGTTTCGTAAATATTAAGTAAGTCGTAAATATCGTTATTTTTAAATAATTAAAATAAATTATAATGATTTAATATAAAGTTTGTATAATTCGGATAATTTATAAAAAAAAAGTTTAGCCATATATATATAGCTTAGCGACGAATACGAAACCGCCGGCGAAATTAACGTTTTATTTCTGAAATATTGTCGGTATTTTTAAAATAAAAAAGAATTATGTCGAAATATTTTAAAAATAAAGGCAATTCGTTATATACCTTACTAATATCGCACAAAAAATGCATAATATATTCCGTATATTTATATTATTAATTACGAATTTATAAAAGATTAATTAATTAATTAAGTTATATAATAATAAAACGAACAATAAAAATATTAATTATAATATAAATTTTTATAATAAATAATTTTTCGATTGCTTTAAGCGGAATAAGCTAAAAAAAAACGTCGTTAAAGTTTAAATTATTGCCAATAAAAAAATAAAAAGATTCGTTTATTAATTTCTTATTATTCTTTATTTAATAAACAATGCAAATATCTGTATTTAATAGTTTAACGTTAAATTATTTATGTTAATAACGCAAATAAAAATATATTTGCTTCGCTTTTAAGGCCTCGTCGAATCGCTTTTTAATAGCTACGTCTTTAGGAAATAACGCAAGTTCTTAATCGTTATCTTTATATTATACCGGCTTTTCGTCGAAATTACGATGTTTTAAAAGTCGAATCTGTTGCCGTTATTTACGTTTAACTGTCCGAAAAAACGTATAATTATGTATTCGGAATTGTTTTTATTTCCGCGCTCGAGCTTATTTAAAAGGTAAAAAAGACGAAAAATCGAAAAAGGCCTATAAATTACGACTAAGGCTAATATGTTATAGCTAAAAAAATTATGGCATTGGTTTTAATATTAACGTCGATATACGTTTAGGCGTTACGTAATAACCAACCGAAACAAAAATACGAATAACTCGAACAGCCCGATTAAACGAACGATTATGCGGCTTATTACGCGGCCTATTACGCGGCTAAAAAATAAATAATGCCATAATTGAATTAAAAAATAATAAAAACGGCAAAAAAGCAAGCTAAATATATTAACATAGCCGTATTTTTGGTAATATTAAACTGGAAAATTATTTTATTAATAGATTTGGAAAGCTTAAAATAATAAAGGATAAAAAAAGCAAATAATAATTAAGAATAAAATAAAATTAAATTTAAAAGGGAATTTATAATATCGATTCGTTTTTTGAATTTAATTAAGACGTATTATTATTAAAATTTAATTTGACCCGTAAATTAAATAATGTCGGGGTTTACGACGGCTTTTTTTAATAACGTCGCCGCAACCGGTGGTTTCGTTAAATAATGTATTATTTAAAACGGGCGGCAGCTGTATAAAATAAATCATTTTAAATCTATCCATTACGATAATACATATTGCTAAACATTTTGTGGATTAAATTTATACGACGTCGATTGGATTTAAACAAATAACGTAACTAAATTACTAAAAAATAAAGAATCGAATAAAGATAAGTTAAGGGCTAAAACTGAAAAGCTGGCTGCTAAAAATCTAAAGATTAATAAGCCAACTGCTAAAAAACCAGAAACTAATAAGCCAAAAATTAATAAGCCACCTATTAAAAAGCCACCTGCTAAAAAGCCACCTATTAAGAAACCAGCTATTAAGGAACCAACTGAAAAGAAACTGGCTAGAAAGAAACCGGCTATTAAGGAGCCAGAGACTAAGGAACCAACTGGAAAGGAGCTGGCTGGAAAGGAGCCGGCTAAACAGGAGCTGGCTAAAGAAAAACTGGCTAAAAAGGAGCTGGCTAAAAAGGAACTAGCTAAAAAGGAACTGGCTAAAAAGAAGCTAATTGGAAAGAAACTGGCTGAAAAGGAGCTGGCTAAAAAGGAACTGGTTAAAAAAAAACTGGCTGGAAAAAAGCTGGCTGGAAAAAACCAGACTAAAGAAAACCAGGAAATTAAAAGACCGCATATCCAAAGGCAATACGAAAAAGATTATTTATTGCGATATAAAAATGAAATGCCTATATAATAAAATAAAATTAATATTAATTCGAAATAAAAATATAAATATATATACGTTTTATAAAATATAATTGCAATAAAAAAGGCATTTTTAAATAAAAATATGCGAATATTGCTTATAAATAAATTAATTTAATGACTGAAACTATTAATAAATATAGCAAACCTTAGAATTCGTAAAATAATTCATATTAATAAGATTCGAAAAAGCTATATATAAGCCGCGAATAAATTTCGAAAAATCTATAATGCGTTATATTATAACGAAAAAGTTACGTATAAAACTTAAAAGGGTTATATATAGGTCGTACGTAAAATTCGAAAAGGCCGTAACATATTGCGAATAAGTTACGTATAAAATTCGAAAAGGCCGTAATGCATTACGGATGGATTGCGGATAAAAATAAAGAAATTATAATATATTACGAATAAATTGCGGATAAAAATAAAAAAGTCGTAATATATTACGAATAAATTGCGAATAAAAATAAAAAGGTCGTAATATATTACGAATGGATTACGAATAAAGATAAAAAGATCGTAATGCATTGCGGATGGATTATAAATAAAAATAAAAAGGTCGTAATGCATTATAAATGGATTGCGGATAAAAATAAAAAGGTCGTAATATATTACGAATAAATTACGAATAAAAATAAAAAGATCGTAATACATTGCAAATAAATTACGGATAAAAATAAAAAAATCGTAATATATCGCGAATAAATTATAAAAAAAAATAAAGAGATTTTTAAAAAAAGCTAGAATGGTTTAGTAATGTAATAAAATATATAAGCAAATTAAAGCAAATTACGAAAAAATTATAAGCAAATTAAAACAAATCGAAGCAAATTACGAATAAATTAAAATAAACTTAAATAAAACCCGGAAATGTAATAATATTATTAACCGTACGTATAAAATAAATGGGTTTTATTATTATTTATATATAATATTTATAAAGAATAAAAATTAATTGGCTGGCAAAACGGAGCTAGCTGGTTCGACCAGTCGCCAGAGCAAACGCAGCGGGTCCGACCAATCGCAGGCGAAAACGCTCGAGGTATTTCCCAAGCCTGAATTTCTGGACATAATTTCCGTATCACATTACCTTTACAGAATAACCTCCGGTTAGGATAATTATATGGCTATATAATATAAGCCCGAATAACGTTTATTAGCTGCATTTTCCTTTAAAGGTTTTCGATTAATGGTTTCGTAAGTACTTTCGTTAATACAGCCCAGAAATTACGAAATTCCTTATAGCCGATCTTCGTTTTAATTAGGGCTTTATATTTATTTATGATTATAAAGCGTATCTTTTAAATAAAGCCAAATAAGCTTATTAAAATAAATAAACGTATAAAGTTTAATTAAAAGTTTATATTAAATATTTAATAAATTACGTTATAACAAATCTTTAAAAGATTTAAATATTAAAGTTAAACCAAGTTATTATTACGCGCGATGTTATTTTTAACGAAAAAATCTTTTATATACCAAAAAAAAAAAACAAAAGCGTTTCCGAAAGGTATCATTTAAGAAATCGCCGATGCTCTTTATTAACCTATAAAGATAAATCCCTATAAAACTGTATTAAAAGCTTTCGACGCATGGAATTAATTAAGAAAAAAAGCTTTAAAATTATAGCTAAAAAATAAGCCTTTTTCCAAAAAAAAAACACTAAATGGCCAACCGATAAATTAAAATTCGGAAATAAAAAAGCTTTTTTAAAATACAGTTCGTAAAAAACTTTTAATCCCTTTTTTGGAGCCATTTACTGTTAATTACGAAATTAAAGGATTGGCCGAAAATTTAATTATTGCTTACGGTAACGTATTTAAAAATATTCCATATACAGAAAATATAAACGTTAAAAATTAACTTATAAATATAACAAATAATCTCGATAAAAAGCCGTTAATTACGGATTTATTCCGTTTAAATGCTGTTCGAACAAATAAAGGCGATATTAATGCTTAAAATAAAAGTTCCGGTAAAATATAAAATTCTCGTTATATTATATCCGAAAAAGAAAATATAAAAAGTATCATTATCGTAAAAAAAACGAACCGGTAATCTTTATACGATCGAATGCTATCCGAAATAAAGGACGCGTAATTAAAACGAATATTCCCAATACCAAACAAATGCGTAAATCTTTTTAGCCAATAAAAAAAAACGTATATTTAAATCTTAATGGTAATTCGAAAACTTTTGGTTCGGAAATAAATGCTTTATTAGGAATGTTTATTACAACACAATCGAAAAATCTTCCATCTAAAAAGTAAGAAAAAATAAACTGGTACGAATTACGAACCTTTATATTTTTGTTCGAAAATATTATTTAGTATTTAAATGAAATTTATAAAACCTTTTATTTCGTAATCGTTACGGCAATCGATTAAAAGCATGCGTTTAAAATAAACGCTATATCTAATATGTCCAAAATATATAAAGACCAATTTATTAAGCTATTACTTAAAAATTGGATGGAATTTAATAATTATTTTTAAATGCTTTATTT
Source organism: Diatrype stigma (assembly GCA_022225965.2). Taxonomy (NCBI): domain Eukaryota; kingdom Fungi; phylum Ascomycota; class Sordariomycetes; order Xylariales; family Diatrypaceae; genus Diatrype; species Diatrype stigma. The sequence continues at coordinate 389,743 of JAKJXP020000008.1, forward strand.
AAAAAAAAGTACTTATTTCGAAATATGCATATTAATTAAAAAAAAACGTAAAAATATCAAAGAAAAAATTAACGTTAAAATAAGCCCATATTTTTAAAATAAGTATTTATTTATAAGTTTAACGAAAACGGATTCCTTATCCGAACGAAATTACGGCTTTGCGTATACGGAAATTTCCAACGAAAAGAAACTATCGAAAGCATTTACGTTGTTATTTTGGCATTTCGTACGTTTAAAACGGCAATGGCCATTATAGCTAAATTCGATTTAAAAGTCCGGCAATTTAACGTCGTTATTGCTTTCCTTAACGCAAAAAAAAAAAACGAAATACCAATAACGTACGAATTTTTTAAAAGGTTTAAATAACCCGAAATAATAATCGAGCTTAAAAAAGTTTTATATAAATTAAGGGATTTTTTTATGCTTTGGTATAAGAAGTTTTTTGTTACTTTTAAAACGTTAGGGCTTATTCCGTTTATCGAAAATCCGTGCTTATTTATTAACGAAAACGGAACGATTTTAATGGTTTTTTTCGTAAACGATATTTTTTTGCTTTATTATAAAAATAATTAAAACGTAATAAACGATTTTAATAAAAAGCTATAAAGTATTTACGAAATAAAAAACTAAAATTTAATAACTTAATTTTTAAAAATCCGAATAAATAAAAACCGCAAAACGAAATAAATTTATTTGGCTTATAATTAATACATAAAGAAAATCGTTATATGTTTTGGATTTAATAATAATATTAATTCTTTTTTTATTCCCATAAAAATTAAGCTTTTTATTAAATATAAAGGAAACGCTATTAAGAAATAAATAAAAGCATATTAAAAACGTATTAATTCGATTTTATATATAGCAATAATGATTAAATCAAATATAATTTACGTTGCTTTTACGTTTTTAAAATTCTTTATAAATTCAAAACCAAAGCATTTGGTAATAGCAAATCGAATAATTTTTTATTTATATAATATAAGATTTTTAGAAATTATATATAAAAGGTTTAATAAAAAAATATAAGCATTATTTATAATAAAAAATGCTTTTTTTATAAACGACGAAAAAATAAAGCGCTTAATAATAAGTTATATTATAACGCTTTTTGGCGGTTTTATTATATAAAAAGCAATTCGGTAAAATACAGTATCGACTTTTATAATAAAAACTAAACTATTTGCTTTTTCGGATATAGCTAAAAAAATAATAGCCTTTTAACGTTTATTCCGAAATTTCCAGTTAAATTTAAAAAAGTCTTAAAGAATTTACTGTAATAACTAATAAACGATTAAATTAATTATTAATAATTAAATAAAAATAAATACGAGATTCCGTTATATAAATATATAAAATATATAACTTAAATAAAAATATAAAAAGGAATTTTTCGAAATTATTTATTTTGTTATTAATTAAATGTTAATGGACGATTTAATTAAGGCATTAAATAAATAAAGCTTTAAATATTTTAAGATTTTATTTAATTTTTAAAACATACAGTATATTAAAAATAAAAATTATTAATAAAAAACAAGAAAAATTTTATAAAAGGGCTTACCGGTTTTTATATCGAAAACCTAACCAATTTCGTAAAATACCGTATCGCGAAATACAAAATAAGCTTTAAAAATATATTCCGAAAAGCAGCAATAACGAAAGCATAATTATTCTTTTTTTAGGCGAGCCTAAAAAATAATAACCGGCAAAGCATTGGTTATCGTATTTAGGCCGCCGAAGGGGTTTTTTTTGCTTTCGTTTTTGCTTTCGTTTTCGTTTTCGCTTTTGTTTTCGCTTTCGTTTTTTTTTTTTCCTTTTTTTCTTTTTCGTTTTCCTTTTTTTCTTTTTCTTTTTCCTTTTCGTTTTTTTTTTTCGTTTTTCGGTAAAAGCAGTTATCGGTTTTTTATTTTAATTAACGGGCTAAAAGTTCGGAGCGCCTTTAATTTCGAATTAAAAAAGTAATACGCGAAGGCTACGGCGTAATATAAAAACGTTTTAAAAATAATTAATGGAAAAAAAAAAAAGGATAAACATTTATTTTTCGGCGATTATTTTTAAGAATGGCCATTATTTGGCGCGTTAAGTTATGGGCGGTAACGGGATTAAAACAAAGGAATTAGCTTTAAAAAATTAATATTCGGATATATAAAATAACTTACGAAACGGCGCATTTATGTTTAAAAACGTAACGCTAATAGCGGCAATTTTTTTTAACGGCGTTTAAATATATTCCGTAAAAGCATCCGATTAAAGCAAATCGAATGCATTTAAAATAAAAAATGGCCCGGATTATGCCGTTAAAAGGAGGCCGGAATTTTAGCGCTTTGCTTTTGCTTTTGCCTTTGTTTTTGTTTTTTTTGTTTTTTTTTTTTTTTTTTTTAGGAATATAGGCGGCATTCGAAATAAGCGGAAGGGTATTCGGCGGCAAGCGGCGGCGGATTAAACGACGGCGCGGACGTAAGGTTTCGGAAGCGGCGAAAAAAAAAATAAGCGGCGGAAACGAAACTAAACGCGGGCGACGGCGGAAAAGAAGGCGCGCGGGAATATCGAATCCTTTATTTCCCGAAAAAAAAAAAGCCTCCGGAAAAAAAAGGGCACCCGCGTTTTTTAAACCGGAAAGCGGTTCGTTATTAACGAGGCCAATTTTTTCCGGCCCAAAAAATAACTCGTCGTCGGCGGCGGGGGCAAAAGCGTTAAAAAGCTGGGCCTTTAATTCGGCCTCGAATTCGGCGGCGGCAACGCGAATTCTTTTGGTAGCAGCAGTAATGCGGGCTTATTTTTTAGCAATAACGGCGGCGGCGCGTTTTTGGGCGGCGGCGGCGCGGCAAATAGTGCGCTTTTAAACGGCGGCGGCAAATTCGGCGGCGGCGCGGATGCGGTTTTTACGGCGGGTCTTTAAATTAAGTCGTTTTATTTTATTTGTTTTAAGAAATGCAATTACGGTTAATATAAAAGGTACGTTTTTGTTTTAATTTTCGGATAAACCATATATTGCTTTATAAATAATGCTTAAAAAAAACCAAAAAAAAAAAATAAAATAAAATAAAAAAAATGCTTTATTTATATTTTAATATTTATAAAGCAAATATATATAATTAATAATACGTTATTCGGATAATTATTTATATAATAACGAAAGAAATTATTTATATAATAATTAAATATGCATTAATTAAATTAAATTATTACGTATTATAATTGCATTTTATTAATTTTACGAAATTATTTTTTATTTATTTAATAATTCGTTTTTTTTATAAATTAATACATTTATATATAACTAATTTAAAGGATATATCGCAATATAGGAACTATATAAAAAAGCTTAAATTATATAACTAAGTGATTTATATTTAATGGCTTGGCATATTATATATAAAGAGCTTTTTCGCTTCTTAAATTAAAAATCGTTTTTTTTCTTTTATATGATTAAATTTATATCCGAATCCTTCCTTACCTGTAATCTTCTAAATGCAACATTGATATTACATTATTGCTTCAGCTTTATACCCTTATGTGTGGTAATTACGTAAACGCAGGGAATTGGTGAATGCGAACTTACGGCAATTACAGCCTGGGCTTCTCCCGCAACTATTCGAAGTTAACCATCACATAATTGAAACCGGATAATACTCAATATATGTAGGTGAGCGAATGCCTTGTGGCCAAGTGTATATGGTATTAGACCGACTTCCCACTTATTATACTGTGTCCCCATATTGTCAAATGATGGGAAGTCAACGCTTCATGTAATTGTGACAAGCAGCACCACCAGGTCGCTAGCGCCAGCAGCTTCCACAGGAAGCGGCTTTGATTCTGAGGTTATCAACTCAGTAAGCTGATTCAAGTATTGGATCACGTGTGTTCGGGGATCAATTGACACGTCGATTGGAACCCCCCGTGTCATTGATGTTGCTCATCTAATTCCTGGTGGATATCACCACTTTACCCGCGAGCACCACCACCTAAGAGAATTACTGTTTACGGGGGTTGGGGGCAAGAGGAGACTTATCACTCGGTGTCAGGCGGTATCCACGTGTAAGATCACCACACACATTTGGTAAGCACTAGCTATCCTTGACGCCGATGCATCGGATCCGGATCTACCATTCACGGAGCGCGCATGGTGGAGACGACGCTGCGGGCCGGTAGCTCCGCACGCTGCAAGCCGGGATTGAAAGCGCGGATCTTAATACATGATTTCGCTTGAAGTATAGGGCTGTAGATATAACCCTGACGTAGCTACTTAGTCAACAGCCCCTAAATGGATCACCACCAAGTATCTAGGCCAATCAAGAATTAGCCTTTCACATTGGATATACCCTTTCTGGTAACTTGTCGGGTCCCTTGGATAGAATACGTACGGCTTGATACATATGCCAAGCCGGGTGATTTAAGTTCACATTTTATATTATCAAACCTCCCCCTCTAGTAATACTTCATAACGCAGTCAACTTTGATATAAACCATAAGCTGGTTTACTCTGACTCGTCTCATATTCCTGGATAGGTTATATCCCTGAAAGAGTAGAATTTCAAAAACAACCCCGCCATCTAGACAAACCACGGCATTTTTTAAGCACGATAGCTCTCCAGAGTTACCTACTCAATATGATGCTTTAGACATATGGTAGCCGTCCATGTTAAAGTCACATTGCATATACATACAACTCACCAAGTTGTAATGAAACTGATGAGGGCGACCTTTCAACGAGGAATGCGTCGGTGGTAGTCGCACCGACAAGTAGATGATATAACGAGGTGGAAGTATAGGGAGCGCTTGCGTCAGATCGTTGATAACGTCCGAGAAAGGAGAACCAACCAATAGTAGTATAACCATATCATCATCCAACCGTGGTTCCTTAGATCGTGGTACTTCGCCAATCTCAACCAATAATCACTGAATAGCATTTCATGAGTCCCCGTGGGTGCCCACTTTCTATGAAGTTAAGAAAGAATCCTTCGCCCATATCATGCTCCATGTTGGGTTCCTTACCAAGCAACCCAGGCAACCCGGGCCCAGGGAATGGTGGCCGTTTACAGAGTGGAGGCCACTAAAGTATGTAGGATTCGTAAATCCACGGGATAGGTTTACTGCTTACCTATGTAACGAGGTAGGATGCGCCAAACGACGCTTAAGCGACCTTGCCACTTCTGACTTGCTTCGTAGCTGGTTGAAAAATGCGGCTCACTTGATGTTTACGTCCTCCTGCCTCATTCTCCAGTACACTGCTTCACATCTGCCTCCTGCTCACCCGAAAGCCCGCGCGAAAACCACCCCATCGCAGCTTATCAACGACTAATCATGGCGTCCGGAGGCGTCAAAGCCCGGCGTGCCGCTGCAGCACTGCCGTTCCTTCTCATCGCAGCCTGGTGTCTGCGCACCATGGACATTGACAAGCTGGTGAGAAACCAACAGCCGTTTGCGGACTCCGGCGTGATTGAGTGGGATGGTGGGAAGATCACGATCCTGGACCACTTCCACAATGTGGACTTCCTCGACCAGCTTTGGCGTGGTACCACGGCAACGTTCTCCCCGAGCACACTGGGGTACGATAGCGTTTCCTGGTGGCAGACGTTTGGCTTCATCGTTGACCTCGGGCCGGTGTACGCAATCTGGATTCTAGAGTCCTACCGCCCGGCGAATGCCTGGACACCAGTGTATTTGTGAGCTCATGATAAATAACGACATCGTCCATGATCAGTTCGCACACTAACCAATCTACTGTTGTAGTCCAACGATCTTCAGCCTTGCTGCGCAATTGCTCGGGATCGGATCGGTAGCCCCCTTTTACTATTTTCTGTTGTTCACCTTCAGTCCTACGGCGTCAGATCTCGCCAGGTCGTCCGTCCAGGACAGGGCTATACGACAAGGAGTTAGCGGAATACTACTTCCAACTGTCCTTCTTTTCCACACGGCCGAGGCATTCGCTATGTTTTTGGCTCCGGAGCCAACAACTCGCCATTTCTGGACTTGGGCCTGGCAGCTGACTCCTTTGTGGATTGGGGTTTTCCACTTGCTTCTCACCAAAACCATCACAAGGACGCAGCCGGCCTCTAAGGCTACCTTGTCCACGCCGTTGAAGTCGCTGCTGCTGGTCTTAGGCTCGATCTCCGCCGCAGTTTGGGGTTATACATTGCTCTTTTCACCTTACTCCATACCCACGTTGTACTTGCCGGTGTGGGAGCCACAGTCCGAGTTTGTCGCTCACAGCAGAAAGGCGTTCCAAGCCGATGAACTAGCGTCTTTTGGCAGCTCATTTCTCTGGTTGATATACTCGTCTTTTGATCTATACACTGCTGGAGTGTTAGGGTACGATTGGATCTTCCATGTGTTGCTTATCCCTATTATTACCGCCTTCGCTGGGCCTGGATCCGCTTTTGCGTTTGGTTGGTATTTGAGGGAGAAAGCGCTGTCGTCATCCGCAAGGAAATAGCTTGAACTACTTGCGTACCCTACTGGTCCCTTGCCCGCCTGAGTTGCCCCCTTTAATAGTAGAGACAGGGGTAAGGGGAAGCGTCCACTCTGGTGCATCGTCCTCAATCATCAGAGTCTATGGATTTAGACATGAATAGATTATGATCACCTATGTACCTACCGCTTCGCATCTTCGGGTATGGGATAACAATGGCTTGTTCTGCGTACCGACTGGGTATATTCCTCCTATATAGGTACCGCACTGAATATAATGCCAAATTTCGAGCGTTGGAGAAGTGAGACAGGAGTCCCGACAGCCTGGGGCTATGACGCTACCTACCCATGGCGAGGTAGCACTCCCCGTTACCACTGTAGCCTCGAAAGTCATAGCGCGTTATTAATCGCAGCAGGTTTAAAGGTAGGTCCCTTTCATATAATGGCATGTTCTATTGAAATATGATCATCTACACCAGACTCCTGCCAGAAACGTTGACGAAAGGAGAAGATATCGTTGACCTTCCCAAATTTCTATTTGTGGAAAGAGCATTGACATGGGGGAGGGAAAAACGCACAAGGATGGCCTGCCAGAGCATCTGACGACTGAGGCGACCATCCATCCATCCATCACCGAGGTACCCAGCATCCTCTCTTCGGCCGTATTCAGACCCGCAAAGTACGTCACATACTTGCAGGCTCCAGGAAAACAAAATCCACAGAATGACCACCCGCGCTTTCCTTCGTTGCCCTCTAATAGTATTCCAGATCCATGACTGCCAGCGAAGGTAAAGGATATCTATGTCCCTGTCCAGCAGCAAGGTCCAGACCACCGAACCTCCCTCTGTAGCTTCCCTCGAGGGGTCTAACATTGTCGTCTTTCGGGAAACAAGGAAAGCTCTTCTTTCTAATACCCGTTCGAACATCAATCACCAATCGTCAAATCATCATCACCCACATCCCCCCTGGCCTGTCCAATCTTCAATTCACCCTTTTCACCCCGTCCGGCGCGGTCCCGGAACTACAAGAAGCTCCGCCTCGGGAAGCTCACGCCCTCGACGGCGGCGTTGTCGGTGAACCAGCTGCAGCGGTCGCCGGTGGCCTCGTTGACGAGGGCGCAGGGCAGGCCGTCGCCGACCTCGAGGATGCGCTTGAGGACGTCGCGCTTAGCGGCGCCGGTGGCGACGAAGGCGAGACGGACGGCGTGGGTGACGACGGGCAGGGTGAGGGTGATGCGCCGCGGCGGGGGCTTGGGCGAGTCCTCGATGGGCGCAACCCAGGCGTCGGTCTCGCGCAGGAGGGGGTGGCCGGGGAACAGGCTGCAGGTGTGGCCGTCGGGGCCGGTGCCGAGCAGGAGCAGGTCGAAGATGGGCAGCTTGACCGAGTCGCGGCTGGCGAACGACCGCACCAGCAGCTGCTCGTACTGGTCGGCCAGCTCCTGCGCGTCGTCCAGGTACTGCGTGTCGATCGGGTGGACGGTCGGCTGGGGCGCCCCCGCGGGGATCCGGTCCAGCAGGTCCTTCTTCAGCAGCCCGTAGTTGCTGTCCTCGTGGTCGAGCGGCACGGCCCGCTCGTCGCAGAAGAAGATCTCCCACTTGTCGAACTGCACCCGGTCGTCGTCGGACTGCGCCGGCGCCAGGAGCGCCTGCGCCAGCGTCTGCGGCAGCGACCCGCCCGATATGCCCACCTTGAAGGCGCCGTGGCGCGTCAGCCCGGCGTTCTGGCACTCGATCACGTAGGCGCGCAGGGCCGGCGCCAGGGCGTCGACGCTCTCGAAGGCGAAGAGGTTCGGTTGCTTTCCAGGCATCGTCTCGGTCTGTATTTTTCTTGCTGTGCCTTCTTGCCTTGTTCTTGTCTCTTATCGTGTGGCGGGCTGGGAAAAGAAGGGGGGGAGGAAAAACGAAAAAGAGGTAAAAATACGAGGCAGGCAGGCAAACGGCCGGAGGAGATGCTCTTCTTATCTTTTACGGGGCAGACGGAGTGAGTGGGCTGGAAGGGGAAAAGCTAAGCTGGAACGTGTCAGAGTTACTGTTTTCTTCCTCTGATTGTACTGTAAAAGATCCGCGCGAATTGATTGACTTTTATGACAGAGATAAATTGCCTATCAGACCTAAGGTAGGGGAAAGTTAGGTGGTATTGGATGTATGTATGCAAGTGATGAGCGGCAAACGGACTTTAAGGTGACGATCGTCAATGGCAATGGCGGGGTGATGGGAGCTCCTGAGAAGTATTTTGAGGGAGAGTTCGGATTTGTGAGCTCACCCCGCTATCTATCGATAACTAAGTGCGTGCGTGCGTGCGTGCTACAGGAGGTACATACCGCGTACATACCAAGGCAGTCCCTATCAATCCCCCCATCAATCAATCCCACACGGCGGCGGACAGCGGCGGCGGCGGGCTAACCACCCACTACCTGCTAGGCAGTGACTACCTTAGGTAGTAGCGGACGGTGGGAGGGCTGGCGGGCGGGAGCGAATGTTACACCTGAGTCTTAACTAAGACCGCAGTGTGCCCAAAAGAGCAGCTCTTGGCCCTACAAGGCGTAACTGCGTAACCTTCTTATACCACGTGCCAATCATATGCGAGTGCCGTTGATGTTATCTGATGTTAGTTGATGTTATAAGGCTGTCATGGACTGATTGGGACGAAACCCAAAATCTTAGGTAGCGAGCCTACGAAGCGAGCCTAGGAAGCGAGCCCAAGAAGCGAGCCTAGCTGCCTAGGTACATGCATCGTTGGGTGGTATCCGGTCGTTGGATGTCATCATTGTTCCTCGATATTTTTATTTCAAATATAAGGGTCCGATACCCAGCAGGTATGACGTTGGTAGGCTATAATCTAATCATACATCATACCTAAGCACCTAGGCACCTAATGGCCCCATGTCTAGCCATGCCTAGCGGCAGACAATTCACCAACTACCCGAGGACAGACCGAGGACAGTCCCAGATTATGGAACACAGCACGGTTGTATGGCAGCTGGGCAGCCATGGTAGGTAGAAACTTGTCTTTGTCTGATCTAATCTTTCTGTCCTTCGGAGGGGACGGGCAGATAAGGCCAAGAAGACACAGATAATTCTTCCAGTGCGGATAACCTGCGGACTTAGTAAGTAAGTACATATGTGTGTATGTGTGTATGCATGCATATATGCATGTAGCTAAACTGCGAGAAAGAGTTCGGGCTCCGGAATCCGGATGGCGGATTGGTGCTCGCGATGGAGACGGTCCCGGCTACAGGGCATCATGCGGAGAACAGGATCACATCTACTGGTTGCTGGAATCCGTACGAAGCTTCTCTGGGTCAGTAGTAAGTGCCTACCCAGGTAGTAAAGCTATGTAAGTACGTCTTGCAGCAACCCCACCAGCCCACCTAGCCCTCACATTTTGGGTGGAAGTCCAATCGCTTAAGGGACGAGCCGTTAAAGGAGAGGCAACCGCAAAGCCAAATTAGCCAATAGCTCAGAGGCTTGGACTATGGAGGGTAAGGGAGGCAATTATTGGTTGATACCTACACCACCAACGCACCGGTGGTCGATGGTCCGGTATGGAGAATGTCGCGGAGTTAAAGGAAACTGCATTACAGAAACAAACCCGCAGCTTTCTTTAGCGACACGATTCACCTAACATAGGATTTACCTAACATAGGATTTACCTAACATAGGACACCTCCAGCGCCCACCTGGGAACTGAGGAACGAACCAGACCTATCAATGGCCCGAAAAGTCTCATACCGGATTAAGAATGCCATCAGACAACTACCCCTTAACCGTACGGCCTCAGTTTGTATCACTCAATTGATGATATAATATACAGGTTGGGATAGGTTATGGGGCTATGATTTTGTTGCAGTCAGGGCCGACCACACTCAGTACTGCGGAGGAGCTGGCCGCGTCGAGTCACACGGTAACTTCTTGCGGTCTGTAGTGGGTAACAACTCAGCCCCGAATATACCACGATGATGTATACCTAGGCAGACAGGTTATCCGAATACAAATACCTTGAAGACATGCCGATGCTTCAATCAAACTTCATCTATGGGTGCAAGGCTAGATTAGATGGTGGTTAGTTGAGTTGTCCCTAAAACTACCTACGCAAATTGGCAATGGCGGAACAGAAAACGGAAAACGACCGAGAGTCGGAGTGCGGGTCCTCGGACGGGGACGAAGATTCCTCCCCGCCGACTCCCCTCTCGATCGGACCCGACGGCCTGAACCGGCACGAGCGAGCGAATAAGGCGGCCGGCGAAGCGGCAGAGGCGATCGCGCGGGACGATACCCTCGATGAGCCGGCCAAGATCGACGCCCTGGCCAAATGCCGGAACTGGTTCCACGGCGACACGAAGGTCATCGATGCCTACATGGCCGGCGAGATCGACGTGGCCGCCGCCGTCGCGGAGCTCGCCGAGCCCATCGACGCCGAGTACTCAACCGCGGACCACGGGAGAGCGCTGTGGAGGACAGAGAGGGGGGCGCGCATCCAACGGACCTATCACTCCCCCGAGAAGGCCCTGGAGCTGGTAGGTCGTTTCACTACACCACGTAGTTAGCTGTCCCCCGAAAGTGTCATAGCTATTCGCTTTATTCAGACTCTGCATTGCAGCAACCACCGGTAAACTTAGTTGACTTACCAAGTAACTGTCCTCGCAGTGGGGACCCCAGCAAGACTTCCCCGAGCCCGAGGGTGACGAGTTCGACTCCCCCGGCACCGAGATGCGACTGTGGGACCTCTGGTACGGGGTGCTGCACGCGGCGAAGCGCATCCCGTGGACGGACAACGACTCGGCGCAGCAGGAGCAGCAGCGACGCAGGCTAGTGGCGCTCGTCGCGGCGTTCCAGGCACGACCGGATCCGCCGCCCCCGGACCCGCTGCCGGTCCCCCTGCGGCGCGACTGGGTCTGGGAGCGGGGCACGCTGTGGAGCGAGCTGATCATGCTGGGCCCCAGCACGCGCGAGGCGTGGAACGACGGTTGCGGCTGCGGCGCCGGTTGGACGGCGCCCGAGCAGCACGCCTGGACCAGCGTCAACGCGTTCGTGGCGCACCTCGTGGCGACCAGCGGCACTAGAGGGACAGGGGCGACGAACCGCCTCGCCCTCTTGGCGATCTTCGCGAACAACTTCGGCGCCGCCGCGATCTCGGCCGCCCTCGAGCAGAAGATGTGGCCGTGGCAGCACCGCCCCGCCCCGCTCCCGACGCAGCTCGGGCTCCTGCTGGCCGTGGCTGCCGCTTGGGTCGCTGTCGCTGGGGAGCGCATGTTCGAGCTGCGGTGCGATGACGAGGTCCCGGCGGATGCGCCGGCTACGTGGGAGGGGAGGGGAGACGCGCTGCCGTGGCACCTGGACGCGAATAAGGTTACGGATAAGTCGACGTTTTGTACCGCGCGCTGGAAGTTCTGGCGTCGCAGGTTCGACGAGGAGGCGCACAACGAGGAGCTGCCCGAGGAGGCGAGGGAGCTGGCTGCGAAGTCTGCGGCGAGGATACAGGGGCTACTTGAGAACTCTTAGGTAGACCGTGTGACCATTTGCAAGGGTTGAATGTAGAGTGTTCATTCGAATCAAACTACTTCTCGTACTGGTCTGCTACATTTGCGGTACGTCGAGATGAAGCGTTATCTTTCACGTTAGACAGACAAGCAACCTATAATATACTCAGGTTTCCATTCTATATTCTATGGGTAAATGTGTCTTGTACAACTGTTTTAACTATACATAATCGTAACCTAACAGCGACATAAATCACTATGTGTTGTCCCGATACCATAATAGGGGCATTCCTATGTTTACATTACTAATACCCTGCCCATCGGTGTTTCCTTGTAACCGAAACACCCGCGACACAACTCCTGCAGACAATCTCTTATACTACAAATTACTTGCTGTCTAGTTTCTTCTCCATGATAAATGCTGCCGAAATCAATGAGAGTACAGAAAGGACCGCAACAGGCGCGAAAGCGAACTGTGTAGCGACAGCGTAGCACTTCCTTACGATCGCAGCAACATCAGGGTCCAAGTGTCGGATATAGTCGAGGCTCTGTCTGACACCCTCTTCTATCTCGCGGGCTCGATCGCCGTTGTTCAGCTCCTGTGCTAGCTTCACGCGTAGAACCTGCTGCATCGTGGCTGTGGAGATGCTGACCCCTATCGACGACCCCAAGGAGCGGAACAGATAGGAACAAGCGATTGCAATGGGTACGTCCTCCTGTGCGACGTTGGCGATTATGGCGATCAGGGTGGTAGTTATTGCTATGCAATGGTGAGCAGGTTGTCCCCTAAGCATGCAGCTAGATGGAAAAACATTGCGCGACTTACCTGTGCCCGAGCCTAATGAGAGGATCATGAGACCGACAACAACACCGATAACAGATTGTACAGCCGCACCCGTGAATGCCACCAGCAGGACGACGCTGAACAGCGCACACGCCAATGCTATGAGGGTCAACTTGTAATACTTGCCGGTCCGCTTCAAGATCACGCCGCCTCCCAGGGCGCCCGCGAGCGACGCGACGGTGCCCGGGAGGAACAGGAGGCCGGACCGGAATGCCGAGAGGCCAACGGCGGCCTGGAAGAACAGCGCGATGAAGAAGGTGACGGCCATGTGGACGGCGATGCCGAAGAAGTTGGCGCCGTAGGCGGCCAGCAGCGGTCCGTGGAAGATGACGTGGCCCGGCGCGAACGGGTGCGAGGCCACGCGCATCTCGACGAAGACGAAGGCGGCGAAGAGGACCGGCGCCCCCGCCAGCGGACCCACCGTCACGGCCTGCGACCAGCCCTCGTTGGCGCCGTTGTCGAGCCCGAACAGGAGCAGGAACACGGCCGCCACGAGCGTGAGCGCCCCCAAGAAGTCGATCCGCGCCAGCTTCTCCGTCCAGTGCGCGTGGTCGACCTTGGGCATGTGCAGCACGAAGTACACGGCGAGCCACGCCGCGACCGCGATCGGGAACTGCCCGATGAACGCCCTGTCGCCATATGAGCAAAACGAAGAAAAAAAAAAAAAAAAAAAAAAAAGCGCGGAAGAGAGGGGGGGAGGGGGGAGAAATCAAAATCTCACCATCTCCACCCGATGCTGTCAGCCATGGAGCCCCCGATCGGCGCGCCGGCCGCGACACCAGCAGCGTACACGATGTTGATGTACCCCTGCCAGACGCCGCGGTCGCGCAGGGAGACGAGGTCGGTGACGAGGATGCTGATGACGGCGTTCATGCCGCCGCCGCCGACGCCGGCGACGGCGCGCGCGACGCACAGCTGTACGATGTCGCGCGCCAGGCCGCAGCCGAGGCAGCCGAGGCCGAAGACGGAGTAGGCGAAGAGCAGGCACGCCTTGCGGCCGAAGATGTCCGACAGGCGGCCGTACAGCGGCTGGAAGGCGGTCAGGGTCAGGAAGTACGACGTCGCGATCCAGCTGGTGCTGTGGAGCGCCCCGAGGTCGCTGCCCATCCGCCCGTACGCCGCTATCGTCAGCGTCTGGTCCATCGCCACCAGGAAGATCTGCGCGCGCACGAGTTCAGGTTAGCTTAGGTTACGCCCGGGTCGGTCAGCCTGGGGGTGATGCTGGTGGTGGCGGTAAGTCGTGCCTCGATGTTTCACAATGCCGCGGGGAGACTTACACCGATAGCGAGGCCCGGAAGCAGCGCCGCCATCTTCACCTTCGGTTCCTGGTCCTCATCACTCTCTCCGGCACCACCCGCTTGGTCATTTTCGGCCCCAGTTGTATCGCGACTGTTTTCCGGTTCGTCCAAAGCTGCAAAGGTACCGTTTGTTGCGCCCGGCTGTGCTTGGGCTGTGCCATTAGCTGGGAAACCATTGGAACCCAATAACGGCGCGGTCTCCGCCTCAGTCGCCACAGCCACTTCGGCCTGACGAGTCTGCCTTGTAGCCATCGAAAAATAAAAAGGGGGAAATACAACAAAGCACGATGAGACGATAGAGAGACCCTTTCTCAGGTAATTGGAAGTGCCGGTTTAAGTAGTATTTCTGTTTATCTCCCGATTATGTTGAAGGATTGCACCAGTTTCAATAGTGATACGAGGAGGGCGGCACAGCACGGCGCATGAACAAGCTCGGCGCTGCCGGGGGTCTCGGCCGACCATCGCCCTAACTCTCACTCCTCCGTACAAAGTAAACCTCCAGAGCAAGCAGATCTACCATAACATTGACCTCATTTAAACACTCATCCAAGTGATAAATCGGGAAATGCCGTACATGTATACTGTGCACCGCCTGTCTAACACCATCGTCATCGGAAATGCCTAAGCTACGTATGTATCGGGATTGTACCCATATACTCGTAGATGTTCGAAAGTGCCTAACAAGGGGTATTCACGACGAGATGATGGGGCTGGGTCGAGAGGGTGTTAAAGAGCCTTAATCGATGAGGTTACACGCTGGGTTCTCATCCCACCACCCCCAGAGCTTACGGCGACGCGGGATTGGTTGAAACGCCGAAAGGTGTCTGCAACATTGGGTGGGTGGGAAATGCTCAGCCACCCTGCACCTACCTTTTGCCTTTCATCTTTGACTGGGAGCCGGATTCCAAAATTCTACATGACCAACTGTCCAAGACCTTAGACATATGCTCTTCTATTGTCTCAAACCCCGCGGGATATCGCCCTATTCCTGCGAACCAGGCATCAATCATGGAGGTCATAGGCGCCATCGCGAGTTTTGTCGCCATAGGACAGGCGATTGCGGCCGTGCCCAAGATCACCGAGACGTTGAAACCATACTTGAACGCCGAGAAGGAGCTAGCGAACCTGATACAAGAGGTAATGCAGTATATGCAGTCGTGGAATTCCAGATTGTTGACTTACTTTTTACTTAGCTCGAAAGAATGAGTGCCTATTACGAATATGTCAAAACGACCATTGGCTTGTTCTCTAGCCAGAACGTGCCTGAGCCGCAATCGGTGCCCGAACCACCCTACCTCTCTCATCTCAGGACCGATATCGAAGAGCTTATCCAACAGCTACTATATTTGATAAATAGCTGCTCGAAGGCCACTGGTGCCTACGGCAAGCTCATCGCTTCAAAGCTAAAATGGCTACGCAAAAGAAAGCAGATTACAAAACTGCGTGATCAGTGTCGTGAACTACGCCACCGGCTCGAGAATGCGGTGGCACCTTTCTTACTCCAAGTCCAAAGGTAGTTTGCGTGGACATATGTGTCAAAATATACAGACTAACAGCATTATAGAAACCACGGAGGTCTTCTTTACGAGATACATGGCTATATAGTGAGGCCCTCTCAACCTCTGCCGCGTACACTTGAGTTGAGAGAGCAGAGCGATGGGCCTGTGGGAGAAGCCGACCAGATGCCAATGAAAGAGTCGTTACAAAGCGAATACGAAAAACGTACCCCATTGCAGATGGCGGTCGAAGTTGGTAACCTTGAAATTGTCCGCCTCCTTCTCGAGCACAATGAGGACGTCAACAGCAAGCCCGCATTCTCTGATGGGGGAACAGCACTCCAGTTTGCAGCCATCACTGGCAACTGCAATATAGCAGTTGAACTCCTACAGTACGGTGCATTCCTACACGCACCCCCGTCGAGGGTACATGGCCGCTGGCCCCTCGAGGGAGCCGCTGAAAATGGCCGTCTGGATATGATTCACCTTCTCTGGAAGGCAAATCAAAAAACCCCCGTCGTGGGGTTGGGTGAGACGGGTTTTGAGGAGAAGCATTGTCGCAGGGCAATGGAACTCGCCACGAAGAATGGCTATATCGTATGCAGGGATTTCATTTCAGAGCTGTCCGGATACGTTTATAGAGCTCCATAGGTTCATCCAGTAACACCTATCTATCTCGATGTTGGACTTTTAGGGTGATTTCCTGAATTTTCACGAGGTACATGGGGGCTTTCTTTTTACTTCTTTCTCTTCCCCAGTGATATTGAGCTGGCTTTATGATAATGATTGATACGAACTATGTATTTCAAATTTCATCGAACGTAAATAAAGTGTTATTCCAATAATTACTACATGAGGTCTATGCAAGACAGGCTTAGTTTTTATACAAGAGTAATTAATACCACGTATATTCATCATATACCCAGGTTCACGCGCAGAAGACACTATACATTCTCGACCCCCCATAGCACGCGGGCGTTATCCCTAAACAGTCGTTCTCTCATCTCCTGATTGCCGTCGGTTAGGTCGAGTAGATGATGTACCCAAGGCGTGATATCGAACCCATCGAACCTTACGTGTGGCCAGTCTGAACCAAAGACTAGTTGAGTAGGGGCCTCTCTGAATAGCTCCAAAGTCATTGAGTCGACATCATCACACGTAGCTAATGATAGACGTGTAAGGCGATAGGCACCCGAGATCTTCACCCAGGTATTACCTCCCTTGAGAAGGCGAACCAGGGCACCGAAGCCAGCGATACTGTACAGGTCGACCTCTGTGTGGGGACATGAAGGCTCGGGAATCTCAGGATCACCATAGTGATCGAAGACAACCTTGACGCCCAGGGAAGGCAAGAACTCCTCAAGGGCAGAGATCATCTCCATTCTCACAAACAGCTGAAGGACCCACTCAAGGGGCCTGATTAGGTCAGCGTAGTCGTTGAGTTGTGCTCGGAGATCTGCGATGGATACTTCATCGTTGTAAGTGACGAGGTTGACGCGCACTCCACGAACGCCCAACTTGTTCCACTCATCGAGCTGTGCCTTCGCGGTCTCCTTGGGATCAAACAATGCGATGCCAAGAGCACGACTAGTGCCGCAGGCCCGGAGAGAGTCTAACATAAGGGTATTGTCGTGTCCGTGGGTGGCAGTTTGGACGAGCAAGACATGATCGCACCCGATGCTATTCTCGAATATAGCGTTGTCCCACACCGTGTAAGTTCCTGGGGTGTAAGGAATCTTGGGGTCGGGAGGATAACGACCCGGGTCCATAACGTGAATGTGTGAGTCCCAGGAGCCAGGAGGCATCCGAGCGTCGCTATTGCGCGAGACATAATCATTAGCTGCTCGTTCGTCTTGCGAAGGATTAGCATGCGGTGATGAAGGCATTGCAATGGCTTTTGCTACGCGTGCTATGAATCGACCCTGGAAAGATCGTATCAGCGGCATCTAAATGCTGATATTTATATATGGTAGTGATTCTAATGAAGACTTGGGCTCTTTGACTCCTTTATATGTGGCTAGGTCACTCCTCACCCCCCACATTCTATCAACTCCGCTACCCCGCAGATCTCAGTCGTATTGCATACCTCACCCTTATCACCTACTAACAATATCTCTCTACGGACTTTGGCGAAGCTCAACCCTTCTGACATGACTTTCCAACAACCTAGAATGCACTCAGCCCCCCACCTGGGCACCCCCTATTTGTGTTACTGTGGGGCAGCGTTATAATATTTTTATCCGAAAGTACCACTTAAGCTGTTAAAAGCGGCCTTTACGAGCGCAATAATAGCCTTACGAAACGCTATAGAGCGGCGCTATTCGAGCGTTGCATCGGCAGGCCCTTAAAGGGACTTACACTACCAATACACTGTCCTAATACCGTCGAATCGAATGCCCGAAGTAATCTGTAGATGCGCCAAGCCGCTAGACGCCGATCATTTATTATGTAACCCACGCTCCCCTATTCTGCCCCTATATCATGATCTGGACCGTTATAGCAGGTTTGACGAAGGCTAAATAAATAGCGAAATAAGGAATGGCCATAACTGAGGAATATTTCAAACTGAATATATAAAGCCGTGTCCAATGACGTCAACCTACTTGGATTGACATCGCGCAATGCATGGTAAGTGAGGCCCCTGAAAAACAGCAAGGCACATTTCTCACCATGCCTCCCGTTGCCTAACTATGGGTATGGTTTATAGTACGTATCGGAAATTTCTATTCTCAAACTCAGTCTCGTCCCTCATACCGGCTTCATTGCTAGCCTCTCTGTTTGGAGGGCCGTATCTCTTGTCGCGGCTTCGGTTTACGAAAAACATGTAAACTATAGCATCGTTAACACCAACATTATCGACATACCACAATAGTCATATCCACAAGCTTGGAACCTTACGGAGAAGTGACAGGTGGCAGGCAAACTTGATTCCATACCCGACCAGGAGGCCTATAGTTGCACCTCTATAGTCGGGGGCCTGGGACTCCTTGACGACGAATGGCCCGGCAAAGTTACCCCAGGCGTAGGCCGAGCTAGACAAGGTATCAGTGCTTAGGATGAACTCCGTATCCTCATCTCTTAAAACTTCTTACAAGACAAGACCACTCGCAAGAGAGCGTTTGGTATAGCCTGCCATATTTGACGAGATCGTTGTCAATGCAACGGTAAAGCCGACTGATTGAGCATTGACCAGCCAGAAGCAGGTCAATCTGCCCCAGGTGTTGGAACGGGGGAGAAACGCCATCAAGGCTGCGGAAACAGTGCAGAGCAAGTTTGCAACGGATGCCGTGATCAGGCGAGCTAATCAATGGGACCAGGTTAGCAACGAGATGGATCGGAATTCCAAGTTCACGCACAGTTCGGAACGTTCAGAATGATGGCGCCACTTATTAGTAGTGCCACGACTTGTACAGCATCACCGACAGACTTCAGTTCTGTGGTTAACGTTGTAGTGAAGCCCATATCCCGTATGATGACCGTGGAGAAAGAGTTGATAACACCGTTCGGGATAGCACTGCTCACGTTTGCCCTAAATCAGTTGAAGACTCAAACATATGAAGCTTAGCTATTGCTTACGCAGCAAAGACCGAGATGAAGATCAGAATTGTCTTGGGGTCAGTGATCCCTCTGATGACTTGGTCCCTATTGAACGTCTTATTCTTGATGCCTGTCTCATTGCTGGCGACTCGCTTGACAGCGATGAGTCGCTCACGGTGGCTGAGGAAGTAGGCGTTGGAAGGTGAATCGGGGAGGCAGAACCAGATAACAACTGCCCAGAGGCATGTGACGCTACCGAGCTATAATGTGCCTCTATCAGTGACTGCGCCAGAGAATTCACCGATAGAAGCGATTCATAGGCATCCTACGATATAGAATATGAGTTCCCAACGCTCTGGATTCATAGTTTCGGGTAGAGTCGAGATGCCCATTGAGATGTACGAGCCGATCTGATAGGCAAAAGAGTAAGCGGGTGGGCGGTGTCATCAAAGTGGGCGATGACTTACTATACCACCACAGCCCAGAGAAGAACTTTCACGTATAGGTCAACAAACATTCGCAGTTACTTATTGGCGTAGCCTTGACTCACTACCAGATGCACTGTCTCAGGGAAATATCTCGCTTTTGGTACCAAAAACCGGTCATGAGCGTCAGTCCACTGTATAGATGGTCAGTATTCCAATCCTATCATGTTCGATAGGTAATATGTGCATACGGGGTGACCGCAGCTTCGAAAATGCCCATAATAACTATGAATACGTGGGTCAGAGTTGACTGCTTCGTTGTGATGGCCAGACGCGGTCGACTTGGGGGTATTAGACTTACATCTGACAGCCACTAGAATATGTTAGTATAGAGCCGTATTCTGATCGAGGTTGTTAGTCGGATACTCACAAGCACTCGGGTATGAGCGAGCTTGGGTCATTATAAGGACTGTGATACCCCAGAGTAGAACGCTGGCGCCCATGATCTTCTGGGCAGGATAGCGACCAATCAACCAACCGCAAGGGTACTGTCCAAAGAAGTAACCAGCATATACCACTACCGTAAACCGTAAGCGACCGCAAACGTAAACGAAAGGCCAAGGATAGGGGTCATTCTTTGGGACGGGGATATAAGGCGGAAAGCATCATACTAGCAGAAAGGTAGTTGAACTGGTTTCCCTGGAGTCCTAGCGCCTCCTTGTAGCCAAATAGGTTGGCGTAATTTAGGGATGTCTTGTCCATGAACTGTAACGCTTGGGTGACCAAGAAAATCGGAATAATGATGAAGTCGATTTTCCATCGTACCCTGACGGCCTTGATGCATTGTCAATATATAGACCATGCAACTATCATTGACGTTGTGAAAGTTTGAGGCTCACTTCTTTTTCTGAGAACTCTAGGTTGAGCGCCTCGAGATACTGGCTGTAACCAACAGCATTTGCCTGTTCATTACAATAGTCCCGGTAGTTAGCAGCATCATTCCCAGTAAGAACTCGATTTACTCAAAGGAAAAAGCGATAAATAGCGATAAACTTACGTATTGGAGCTCCTCCGCTTCTGTCAAACTCCTCTTCAGGTTCGTGCCAATCACGGCGGAGGCGGATTCAGGTTCTACACGAATGTCTATCATGTTTTCGAGGGCCCTTCAAGGTATAATGGTAGATTTCGGTGATAAAACCGCTTCATTGAACCGGTTCCAGGAGAGAAAAGGCACTGATAGTATGGGAAGTGTCCGCTTTATTTCCCCAGATTCGGATATTCCCCGTGCGTTTCTGTATCCACTTGCTTCATTTGGGTCGATGCATCTCCAGGTTCCCCGCATGATCGGCCTTTAGCGTTCGGAAAGGCTGTCTAGAGTCTATACAAGGTTACTTAGGAGCCCCTGTCGAATCTAGACCTCTTAGTTAGAATGGATCCAACCCCCCGCCCCTTTCAGTGCATCCCCACATTATGCTAAATCAGGCCTCAGGGGAGCCATCCCACCAATTCTCAGCAAGATCTCATCGCGATGGCGGGCAGCGACGAATCTCGGAGAAGTATCGAGAGCTTCGTGCTTAAATGGTCATTGATGGCCCCCTGGGTCGAGGGAAACCTAACAGTCGCAAACTCTGGGGTTCGACATGCGCCAACTGTCAGGCGGAAAGGACACTGTCAAGGTACCGAAGTCAGGGCACCAATTGCCTGCCTCCTGATCACAATGCCGGTTACTACAAATACGCTGAGACAGTAGTCAACGTGGCTGCAAGATGTGTGAGATCTAGATCGTTGATCGCCGCTATGACAGAAAGCAGCCGATGCCATATCGAGGTGCTTGACTTGGCACGAATCACGATGGCCTCAAGAGGTTCAGAAGCTTGCTTCCCAGTACTGCCAGGATGAGGCTGGGAGGCGGTGTACTTTCATTCACCTGCACCGGTAGCTGGACCCTACCTCTGTCCTCTCTTTACGTGGTTTAACAGGAAACAATTACAAGCAGAGATGGAACTTGGGCTCAATGTGAGGATTATTACACGGCTTTCGCAGTTACTGACTACTCCACTGCCTTTCTCCGACTATGGAATGGCCCATATCTCTAATTTTTGATCCCCGTGTTTGTTTCGGCTAGCGCATCTGCCATGAGGGCAGGCCTTCCGACTATGCCAGAAGTTGTCTAATGTTCAAGTCAGTCTTTAACCCACCCAGACCTTCGTGACAAGAATAGAGGGGTGGTAGATTGGGGACTCACTCCTCCATCAACTGGCATTATTAAACCAGTGATCCAACCGGCTTCCTTGCTTGCGAGAAACAACACGGCTGTACCACAGGCCAGTTTGTTAGCGGGTATTGATTTGATGTCATGAAAGACACAGCCAGATGTAACAGAGTGATTACCGTACTTACCATAACCTACGTCCCATCCTGTTCCTTCCTTCTTTAGCAGGTTCTGCTCTATTCGCGCCTGTCTCATTTCATCCGTCATTCCACGGCCCCTCACCATGGGTGTATAAACCATCCCAGGGGCGACACAGTTGACCCGGATATTCTCTTTCCCATGATGTGAAGCCACTATGAAACGTTAAGTCAGTGATGCGATTTGGCGTGGGTATATGGACAAAATCTGGAAGGCCCCTAGGCCGATTCCGAAGACGTGGTCTGGGGAACCCCTTACTAGTGCGGGTCAACTGAATAATAGCCCCCTTGGTTGTCGGGTACAGTAAACTAGGGTTGCCACCCAGCACTGATGTTTCACGATAAGTCAGCCAGCCAGCCAGCCAGTGACTTTCCCCGATCCCTAATTCAAGTGGACTGGCTCTTTAGGGTGAAGAGAACTTACTACCGCTCACGGACGACATGTTGATGATAGATCCCCGCCCGGCTTTGCGCATCTCAGGAATGGAATATCGACTCATCATGACCATGCTCGTCACGTTGATACGGAAGTCGCGGTCCCAAGCGTCGAGGTTGATCGTGGTGGCATCGCCCATGGCACCACCCACGCCCACTGTGCACGGGGTCAGTTACCAGTCAATCGGATCTGCGGCGAGTAGCCGCCTCGCGGATAGGGGATCCAAACTGCAATTTCTACTACGAACCGATATTGACGAGGACATGCACAGCACCCCACAGCTCGACCGTCTGAGCTACGGCACTCTTGCACGAATCCTCGTTGGTGACGTCGGTCTGGATCACATGCGAGATTCCGCCCTCCTCGTCTATCATCCGCTTCGTCTCCTCCGCCCATTCCACGTTGAGATCCACCAGCGCGACCCTAGCCCCATGACGCGCGAGCAAGATGGCGCTGGCGCGACCGTTGCCAATCTCACCTGATATACCCGTCGTCGGTTAAAAATGCAAAATCTACATGTGTGTATCGGTAAGTGTTAACTCACCATCCATGCGGGAGCCGGCGCCTGTCACGATCGCGACATCATCGCTGAAATCGAATGCTCGGGGCGGTGCCATCTTGCTTTTCACGTTATATCTGCCTTTCCACTCTCCCGAAGGGGGCGACTGATGTTCAAGTCCACATGTGAGAGCCGGTACGTACTGTACAACATATAACCAAAAGCTGCGACGACTGAAGCTTTTGATTTTTCCTACTGCTCTCGAATGTCTTCTACTAAGCTGCTAGATGAGACCTAATGAGTTGGGTTGTGCTTTGGTTCGGCGAGACGCCGAGAGCAGCGCGGTCAAGTGCCGAGGTTGATGGCGGGGTTGACAGCTCTCTGTTACATCCAAAAGCTATCGATGACGGGCGATCGCCCCCGATCTCCAACGTCGCAGTCGGGGAAATCCAAAATCCACAGAAGTGTATTGTTTCCATTGGCTTATATCTCCAGTTAGAATGGCCAAGGCACAAGATAGCTTGTTGCATTGGAAAATGCTGTTTTTGTGACCTCGACAGTACAGAGCACATAGGCTAACTACTGTGATTATGCTGCAGGATTCCTCGTAAGCTCACAATGCATTAATATATGATTCTGTTTCGCCATATCACTGCGAGAGCTTAGATGAAATCGGTATCTTCACCTAGACATGGCCGAAAAATGTAAGTAAGGTCTCGTCTGTGCCTATAATGACGTCCTTGCGCTTGGTGTCTTCCCACTCGTTCCTACTTGTTACTAGGTGTGCTAAATATAATTCACGGCATTGGTACTCTGCGAGTTTACCGGGGCACGGTTTTGTTTATATTCAGTTTCTCCTTTTCTGTTGTTCTATTTCCGTAGGTGGTAGACCTGAAATCATCGGTTGAAGCTTCTGTACTGGGTAGGAATCCATTCTACTCCCACCGTCCCTCGGTCGATGTGAAAGTCCAGTGAGATCTACGTTTTGCCTTCGATTCAGGCTCACATATCATGTATTCCACTAGGGTCCCTAGAGTCCGCATGTCCTACTAATGCAGGTCGTCAGCCACATCGATCCTTCATTCAATGGCATTAGCTCATTGGCGAGCAAGCCCATGAGACCACGAAAACTTGTAATACCAAAATCAAGAGTCAAGACCAGAACATCTGGTGATAAGAAAAGTAATCCGATGTTACGGTCACATAGCCAACGCCGGCATTAGCAACACACCCTACATATCTTTCCGACGCGGTTGGCTGTGACTTGATAGCTTGTACCCCTTTTGACTGCCATCGAACCTTTTCGACCGTCTTGGCCAGCTTGGGCTGAATCCATGTACCCAATAAAAACAGAATATGGTAAACGGTGCGTGCCGACGGGCCGAGCCATTGTCCCGGTACAATTGGTAGGAGACAGCCCTACCAGAGACAAGAAGAGGCTATACATGTTGAGTCTCATCCACAGATTAATGTATATTTGCCCATGAAGCGCATATCGTCCACCGTGGCGCACGGAATGACCCTTGGGTGGCATTCGGACGGATCTTTGCAGCAGTCTGACCAAGGTGCAACCCTGCTTCGAAATCACGCAGTCAGTTGAACTACTATAGTTAATATGCAAGACGGGTACCTACGTTCATAGTCACTGGCCGTCTTACGCCAGTGATGCGGTATGATAGCGGCTGAATGTTAAATACATGGTAAGCAAAACAAGGTTCTGGGCCTTAACCATCCTTACCCCCTATATTTGCCAACCATCGCTCCCCTACTCTAGTCTGGTGGAGCTGACATATTCGCCGCCAATGTCACGTCGTGTGACTTCTGTGCCTCCTCGCAGATTCGACTTCGTAGAAATTAAATGAAAAGTGCATGGAGGTAAACTCTTCTCATAGGCTAGCCATGGATGTTTCGTCCATGGCGCCCAACAGCAACCCAGCATATCGACTGAAGTAACGCCGTTGGAGTTTTGGTCACCCCTCTCATAGGTAAGGTTTCCTGTCCGTACCTGCATTATCCATACACGTACACTCTTTCAGCTCACAGGCTACTGGGATCCTTTACTCCTTCACCTCTATATAGGCGGCGGTCACGAACATAGCGCACATCTGATATTCACCCGTGGTGGGCCACGATCCATGACTTCACTCGATATTTCCAACCCGATTCCGGAACCGATCTGCCTCCTTTTCTCCGGTTGGACCCACAGCCTCATCATGCGCGCCTCAAGCCTGGCCGCTGCCATCGCCACCGCGGCTATCTCATACGCAGGCGCCGCTGCCGAGGACTGCACCGAGGTGGTGCCGGGGCAATATCTCGGAACGCCGTTCAACAACAGCCTCGAGCTCCTGAACCCGCTGTCGGAGAAGGCGTGGTTCAAGATCCGGGACCCGACGGGCCAACACGTCTGCGCGGAGGACGCGGACGCGGACCTTAGCCTGCTCACATTCTCGTCGCTCAACAGCAGCGGCCAGCGGCCACCGAACGAGGCGATCCGGCGGCTCGTCATTGTCTCACACGGCGCCCGCCGCGACCCCAATGACTACCACAACCAGATGCTGACAGCGCTGTCGCTGGTCGAGGACCCGGCCGTCAGCCCTGACTCGGTGGCCGTCGTGTCGCCCTACTTCCCCATGGAGTACGATATCGGCGTCGGCTACCCAGACCCGACCGACCCGGCCGTTGCGTCCCGCGCCCTCGTCTGGTACTTCGATCGCTGGGTCGGCGGAGCCAACAACCGCTACCCCGAGGGGGCCAACGTCGTCTCGTCCTACGATGCGATCGACCAGATCATCCAGTGGTACGCCGACAAGGCGCGCTTCCCGAACCTCGCCCAGGTCGTCGTCGCCGGCCACTCGATGGGTGCCATGCTCGTGCAGCGGTATGCAGCTGTGTCCAAGACGCCGGCCCAGCTGGGCATCGATGACACCCCCATTACCTACTATGTCGGCAACCCGAACAGCGCGCTATGGTTCGCCAGCGACAGGCCCATGTCCACCGGAAACTGCACCGAGACGTGGGATAACTGGCGTGAGGGCCTATCTAACGTAAGTAATACCCCTTGTTACCTACATATCTTTGTGTTGGCAAGTTCCAGTACTTGAAGTTCACTCCTTTGAGCACGTCCCGGAGGGGGGAAAGGGGTAAGGAAGGAAGGGCCTCCCGATGGAGTCCGCGACCTCGCCTTGCTGACCCAAATATTATAGTACCTTTCCTACGACACGGAACACTCGGGCGAGATGCAGTACAACGTGGACCTCGTGGCAGCGGGCCGGGATGCCGTCTTAGCCAACTACGACTCCAAGTCGGTAGCTTACGGGCGCGCCACCCGCGACCGCGGCGACTTCAAGGACATATACGACTGCGCGGTGTATACGACGGGCAAGGACCGTAGCGAGCGCTTCTTCGAGTTCCTCAAGCGCTTCCCAGCCACGTGCCGAGACCCAAACAGTCCCACTGGCTGCCATACCCTCGATATTGTCGTCTCGGGACACAGCTCCGAAACTATGTTCCAGTCCGAGGCCGGCCGCACCCGCCTCTTCCTCGACAACTGGGCCGGGGACGGGTCGCGCGCCCACGACTTCGGATATCCACGAATACAGGTAGGTATCTGGAACCCTTCCTGCCCGACCACCCTCTGTTTCATGCTTCCATGATTGAACTCAGGAGCCAATCCCATTACAGACTATACTACATCATTCTACCCATCCTAGCAATGAAAAAGGAACTTCGCTGACCCCGGAGTGCTATCATTTAGGCTGGTGACGACCCGTACCCAGACCCGGCGCACGCGGGCGAGCCGCTCGTTGAGGTCGACACGACATCGTACGCGGGAGGGATGGCTTGGCGGGGCTGTGTAAGTAATCTCCTAGTTGGCGTGTTCCGGGAAGCAGAAATGATCGGTAAACTTGTGATTTGGAATTACCGAGTGAACTAGCTGACTATATATTGCAGTGGACGGACGTCGACGAGGCGCAGACAGAGCCGACGTTCCCGGACGAGCCGCTCTACAAGGGCGATCTGCTCTCGCGCGAGTACTGTGCCGAGGTTTGCACTGCGGCCAATTTCACCATCGCCGGCCTGAACGGCAGCAAGTGTTATTGCGGCGACGTCCTGGGCAGCCAGGCCGCCAACGTCGTCAGCACGTCCTGCTCCCTGGCGTGCCCGGCCAACGCGAACCAGACCTGCGGTGGGCCGTCGCGGCTCACTATCCTAGCGAGCGTGGACTTGTTGCCATAGAGAAGCCTTAGGAAGTGGTCTGAATTGGGATTTTTTTTAACGTTGAAATGGCTTGATATGCGCTTGTGGATACTTGATAAAGGGGTGTCATGGTTCAGTGTCATATAAAGAGCGTAGGCAAGCTGGCTTAGCACGGTATTTAATGTTATCATCAAATAACTGGCGTCTCTGGCTTTGATGATATACAGAACACCTATGACCTGCTTACGAACCCTTGAGTAGTGTTCGTACCTGAGCTCGCGCAAGGTCTAATCGCCTCCAGAGACTCTCGCAAAGAGAGCCACACAGGTTTGCAGTTATGCTATTCCGATTCCACCGGGAGGGGCTTAAATACCTACATATAAGATACGTTAACTCCTAGCTGGAACCTTGGTTATTGGAACTGTTATTGCCGACGTAACGTAAGCCAAAAGTTGGGTTGTTTGCCCGGCGTTGTAGTCCGGAATTGGCAAAAAAAGCAAGGACTACTGCCTGTCACGGAGGAACATCTCACTATATCCAATCAAATCTCCTGGTTTTACAGAAGGAACAGTGGGACATGATGCGGCGCAGTTCCATCAGGTCCCATGTTCATGAGTCCAGACCTCGACACGGATGAACAACCGCCTTTTCCCTTGACCCCTTCCCATCTTGTCTCTCTAGCTACATATCCAGCACGGCTCTGGCCCATCATTCGCATGTCAACATGGTTTCCCTCGAAGTCATCCGCGAATCGAACGCTCGTATCGCGACTAGTTTGCCCGCCAGACTCGTCGCGGTCTTCGTGGGTGCAACCAGTGGCATTGGGGAAACGACGCTGAAGCAGCTCGTCAAGCGGGCGCAACAACCTCGTATTTACTTCATTGGACGGCGAGAAAGTGAGGGCAGACGTATCCAGGCAGAGCTGAAGGAGCTAAACCAAGAAGGCGAATACAATTATCTTCAATACGATGTCAGCCTCCTCAAGAACGTGGATGAAGCATGTCGTTACCTCAAGAGCAAGGAACCTGCCATCAATCTGCTCTTCCTAAGCAGCGGGACGCTTATTATCGGAAGAGGTAAGTGCGCAACGACATTCATGTCCGTCGCGATGCAGATTCACTAATATAAGGGAATACCCTTCGAAGAAACCGACGAGGCCCTAAACTACCCTATGGCCCTTGTGTACTATTCCAGAACACGATTTATCGTCAACCTGCTGCCGCAGCTTCGGCAGGCGTCGCATCTTCGCCGCGTTGTCACCGTAGCTGCAGGCGGTAAAGAGGGCGAGGTGTTCTTGACCGACTTGCAGGCTCGAAACATGGGTGGCTTCACATTCCGAGGCCACGGTACCTCTATGATCACCCTGTCGCTTGAGGCTATCGCCACGCAGGCCCCTGAGGTCTCGTTCGTACACGTATACCCAGGTTTCGTCAAGACAGGGCTTTCGCGCGAGCTGACTGGCATCGGCCCTGCCATCGCGAAGATCGTGTTCAAACCTGTCATGGCGCTTCTACATATACCCATTGATGAGACGGGTGAGCGCCAGATCTACTTCGCGACTAGTGCCCGCTTCCCGCCAGGTGATGGCGGGCTTGGAGATGCCAATGGCGTAGCTCTAGCTCAGGGGGTCAACGTGGCTGTCAGAGTAGATAGGAACCCCGGCGGCGGTGTTTACTCGATAGACTACGAAGGCGAAGGCACGAGCGAGAGGGTCCAGGCCCTCATGAAAAGCCTGACCGAAGATGGAACGGCAGATAAGATATGGAAGCACACCGAAGAAGAATTTCTACGGATCACCGGTAGCCTCGCCGCAGTGTGAAGAAAGGCAGTCAATAGGTTTCAATCCATCTTTGCCATAGTCTCGCTTTCCTCAGTCAAGCTCTAATTAATGAGACTCGACGTGGGTCCTGGACTACATGAGCACGGAACTACATCGGAGATGATAGGGGCTTCATGCTTCAGCGATTCTATGAAGTTGCACAAGCCAGTGCCGAACCGAGCTCCGCGGAAGTGGATCCATTGATTTTCGGTGCCGTAGTCGCCAAGGCCTGCTTGTTTCGGGAAAGGGGGGTGGGAGCGAGGACATCGGTATCGAAGCAATCTGTAGCTGCTGTAGGAAGGTCACACCATATTATCCTGATAGACGATGAGTCTGACGTCCAAGGAAGGCTTGCCCATTGCGTAGTAGCGTTCGGTTGGTGTTCAGGTCTAAAATATATTGGCACATGTCGCTCGTGCAGATGTGTTCGTCTTCGGTATCATATAAGGCCATATACAGGACCATCTGAAACCGCCGCGAGGGTGCACCTTGACTCTCGACTTCTCCAGACATGAGCGGACAGGTTGATAGGAACCTAGAGTATTCTCATTGAAGTAAATCTGATAAGAGACTGCGTGATCGAAATGTGCACAACAGTGCTACAGGATATAGGCCGCCGATAAGCAATGCTCAACTGCTGCAACATTCATGGTTGGACATACGTTGATTTTCCTAGATCCCCTAGTCTGGTCTGAGACTCTTTGCAAGAGATACGGAGTCACTGCAGTGTAGATTATGATAGGTATTGGCTAGTTAACCTTAGATCGTGGTAACTGATCGAACTCCTGAAGCAACCCTCATAGTTTCTACCTAGGCCAGTGGGACTCTCAGGAGTATAGGTTGATGTAACTCAAGAATAGGAGTGATACTGGCTTCTGGCTAGTCGGCTATTGAGGCAACGCAATCGATCCTATTTGCTTCAGGTAGGTAAACCAAATGCGGCTCTACCAATATAATGATCTCCTCTGATGAAGGTAGGTAGATAGTGATAGCTTCATAGATCATGACACATAAGATCAGAGGCAGCAATTCACCTTCGGGCTCAGCCCATAGTAAGAACGCCTTAGAACTCCAACCCATAGATACTGTAGCTGCTTGGCCCCCGGGGCCCTTTGCAGATATCCATCGCGTAAATGATCAGGTCATCAATCGGGACATGCCCACAGTCTAAATCAATCCCGCGTCCATCTCCATCTCTTGCCATAACCGGAACCGAAACCAGTTACGCGCGAGAGTAAATCTAAATCCCGAAAAGCGATCTCTTGAAGAATCGAAGTAAATGGTATAAACCCTCCATTGGGTAAGTGGGCATCAGCAAGCGACGCCCCTCCTATTCCTCTTTCCCACCATATCTCCGCTCTCAAGCCAGACAGACCACTGCTACCCTTACTTAGGTCATATAGGCATCCTCAGCATACCCTTGGCCCTGCCGCCCCCGGTCCAGGTCCAAGTCCAGGTCCAAATCTGGCCCTAGCCCGAGCTCCATCTTCTCCTTGCCCTTCTCCTGGCGCCGCCGCGCCTTGGCCGCGTCCATGGTGCGGCGCAGGTCGCCGCCGCTCTGGGCCAGCAGGGCCGCGCAGTCGTAGCAGATGCGCAGCGAGCACCACGAGCACACCTTGCGCCACGACCGCTCCTCGCCGCCGCACGCCTGGCACGCCAGCGCGTAGTGCGTGTTGCGCGTCGGCACCATCGTCTCGTGGCCCGTCCAGCAGTTGAAGTTCTCCTTGCTCGGCGGCCGCGACGGCCAGACCCGGTCGTCGTTGTCGTTCGCGGCGGTGCTGGTGGTGGCGAACGTGGCGGTCGATGAAGACGGCTGGTGGTGGTTGGCGTGGTGCTGGGCCGGGCTGCCCCCGTGCCCGTTGGACTGCAGGTGCAGGAGCTCGAGGCGCTCGCGCGGGAAGCGCGATAGCGCTTCGTGGACCTCCTTGCTCTGCTCTGCTGGTTGTTCTTCGTCTCCTCCCACTCCTCTAGGCGTCTCGTCCATCTTGTCCGTGGATTGCCTGGGTACTTCGTTGATCTGGCTGAGCGGTCGACTGTCGTGTGTGAAGAGCGCTGGCCTACTTCGCAACCCCTTGCCTAGAGAGCTTGCGAGCGATGTCGAAGCCGAAGAGTCCTTGCTTGATATATTATCGGAGCTACTATAGTTAAGACTCGTCACTAGGTCGAACAGGCCCGAACCTTGAGGGAACGATGCATCAGCAGCGGCGGCGGCGGCTGGCGAGGGTGTGCTGGTCGTGGTGGCATTGGGAGATGACGATGATAACAATGGCTGGCCAACAGGGGGCGGCTCCACTTGCACGGTGCCCTGGATGTTACCGCCAAAGTCGCGGGACTGCGGGGTGCCCGAGGTCGGCGACACGCGCCTCCCGCCGGTCGAACCTTGCTTCCCATGGGTGTAGTTCGAGGAGGTCGACCTGGCCGAAAACCCTAAATCGGGTTGGCTGCGAGCCGGTCGCACCCCGGCCGCGCGGTTCGAAGGGTCGCCCCCTAAAGCGCCAAGAGGGGCGACAGCGCCTGGTCGCCTGAGCCCTGTCGGCCCGCGGCTGCTCGTCGAGTCGGTTTTCAGGTGTTGCGCTTTTGGTTGGCTTCCCGCTGCTGTTCCCGCGGCAGGTGGTGGCGAAGCGTACCTTTCGGACCCTCTTGCGGGGTCGTCCGGCGACGGCAGGGATGATCCCGTTGTCGCTGGAGACCGGGCTGGCTGTGATACCGACGTTGACGCATTCGATGGCGACTGCGTGGGAGTCGGGAGACCCTTCCTCGCGATCGAGAGTAGTGTTCGGGGAAGGCTCTTGTGCTCGGCGGGTTGGTCCTTGGGGTCGTCTTCGGCTGGGCTCTTAGCAGGCTGGGCATCCATCCTCGGTGAGGGGGGCAGGCCTTTCAAGGTTTTCTGCTGGACTTCGGGCCGCGGCGATACTTTAAGGAAATCCTTAGAGGTCTCGTTCGATGGCTCTGCAGCCGGTGTGAGTCCGCTGCGTTTGTCCTTATCTGTCGCTCCTGTCGCCGTTTCGATGGGAGCCGTTTGTTGTCGTGGCCGAATATTCTTCCCTGGAAGCGAACCCAGCCTTGGAGGCAATATTTCATTTTTGTTCTCACTGTTATTCCGAGGCGCTGGAATGGAATTTGGGTATGGAGCAGTGGACTCATCAGAGACGCTTGGATTATATTCTATTGGTTTACTTTGAGGGTTGAATGCAGTTGCACCATCCCTGCGTTCGAGAGATTGCGGTTGCGGTGGCAGCGGTTTCTGTGGCGGCTGTGCTGGTGCAGTGAGTATATCGTAGGATGGGGCTGACCTGAGCCGGGCGTCACTTCCGGAAGGAAGACCTAAAGGCTTGGCCTCGGTATTATTATATCGTAGCTCATGTTGCGCTGGAGCCTCCCCCGGCATATCCAATGCTGTTGCAGCAGTCGAGCCATATGAGACAGCCAGCTTAAGTTCGGGCACTGCTATACCGACCTCTGACTTAGAGCCCGCCCTTCTACGCCATATTTCTTGTTTTGGAGACTCGTTCGTGGACGTAATGGACGGTGACGTCGTGGTGACAGCATCCGGCGACACCTTCAGTGGTCGCATACTTCGGGGTGTGCTGGGCTCAGTCTTCACTTTCGAGGATGGGGTGGACGGCGGCATTGGAAAATCCATCTCCCCATTCCTATCGGTCGGTGAGTCGTCTCCATATGGATTGCTTGAATACGCCATTAATATCCTCGTCAAGTCTTTTGGATCCTCCGCTTCCCCATGCGCCCGCGAATGCGACGGGTCACTATCTTTTGTGAGGACGGTTTCCTGCGACGATCTATGCACGGAATCGCTGGAGCCGTTCGAGTAAGCCGATAATAAGCTCGAAATCGAAGATACGCGCTTCTTCTTGGTCGATTTTGGAGCAGGCTGGCCAACCGGCCTCCTCGGGATCATGTTTTTGGGGCTTTGCTTCTGGGAATCATCTACCTTCGGAGGCAGAGCAGGCAAAGGAGAGTCGAACCGCTCCATTTTCACACTGCGACTGGTGCTCGCGGTTGTCGAGACGCTCTCCTTCCTCGGGGGAAATGGTAACGGCGGTAGTCCTCGGGAAGCTATGGCTGGATCTTCATCCAGGCCAGGGGGAGGGGCAGGCAGCGCTTTTGAGAAGCGCGACCGGCCCCCCGTCTTAGGGGCCTGGAGGGTAGCAGTCGCATCCATCATGAATTCTCGCAAGAAAGGGGCGAATGGGGAGGGTACCACAGCAGAGCCGTTGTCATACTCTGATAACTTGAAAGCTGGCCTATCGGTGCTCCAGGACTTCGTTTCGTCTGATAGATGAAGAGCAAGAAACTACCTTGCTAGGGCCTCCAGTGGTCGCAGGTATATTTCGATGATGGGTGATGTCGATACCCAAACCCTGCATGGGAACCCTTCTAGGAATTCTAGGAATGCCACCTAGCCAACTAATAACCGTGCTAACGCAGGTACCACGGCGGGTCAGGATTCTGCTGCGACACCGAATCGTCAAATGACGATTTGATTTGCCTGGCTTGACGGATCACTCGAGCCAATTTCTCTCTGCAGGGCCAAGAGGAAACCAAGGCAGCAGCAGGCCAGTACGCTTGCACTTGGATAGTACAATATAATTACAGCTTCGTGCCTTGCGTACTATAAGGACATGCCACTACCACTCACGTACATACGAAAACCGCGTAGGTACTCCGTGGTTGGTTGATATTACATGGATTCCGAGGTCTATCTCAGAGGGGCAACTCGGCCTGAACCCCTGGAATGTACATGTAGGTACCGGTGAAACGTTAGGAACGCCTACGAGTAAGCCCGACTTAGAAATGTATGCGATATTGCTTCTCTATGAACGATCGGTCGGCGTTCAGCTGACGTATAACAGCTATCAATACAACTCGAGTAAACTAGTTACTTTTAAGTGAGGGGTGAAAAGATGCGATCAGCAAGCGATGATAAGGTGACATTACGCCCTAAGAACATTTCCCTGAGCAGGATTTTTGTGATGAGTGAGTCTTATAGCCAGGTAGCCAGGCAGCCAGGCAGCCAGGCAGCCAGGCAACATATACAGCATATGAGCTCGCATACGGCAATGTACCAAAACGTGATCGGATGAAATGTTAATTACTTTAATTGCTAGGGATTGTCTCAGGTTTGCGCGACCGCGTATTATATGTACTATTTACGTATCGAGCTCGTTAAGGCTGTGCGGTCGGCGGTCGCGCAAGACTTCCACTCCCTTTCCTTCCTAATATTCACTAAGCCACGCGACGCGATAATCCCCTGTACTACAGTATGTACTAGGCTGGGCCCCTCATGCATTACTCACATAGTACGTACGGCAAGCGGCACGAACTAGTCTAGAGGAACGCTTGGTAAGATCGGTAAGATTTATTGTTTACTATGCATTATCTAGACCGGGTTTCACGGACACCTGCAGCGGCAGCTCTACGACCTATCTGGCTATTGAATAACTGCTGCAGGATACTACATGTCCTACCGCGCGCTGGGCAACCCGAGTTGTTGGTCCTGCCAACCATGTAACTAAGTCCTGTCGCGGGAACGCAGAGGCCTGGAGCAGATCCTCGGCATAAAGACCGGAACTGCTGGGAATAATTTTCGCTAAGACAAAAACGTCCGAACTAAAGGGGGTCGATCTAATAAGTTAACCACCCCTTTAACGCATAACCCCCCTAACGCA
Source organism: Diatrype stigma (assembly GCA_022225965.2). Classification (NCBI taxonomy): domain Eukaryota; kingdom Fungi; phylum Ascomycota; class Sordariomycetes; order Xylariales; family Diatrypaceae; genus Diatrype; species Diatrype stigma. The sequence goes on from JAKJXP020000008.1 coordinate 424,283, forward strand.
TAATGCTTTATATGCGACGCGCCCAGAATTACCTCCCGCTTTTAATAATAATATATACCGATTTTTCGAAAGCATATTAGGAAAATAAATTTATTTTCGTATTTTTTATTTTTTAGCAATTTTAACGATATAATTCGCGTTATATAAAACCGAATTCTTAAAGCAATTAACGAAGTTTCAAAAAGGAAATTCCTTAATGCCGCATTTAAAGATAATTACGTCGAACGTATTTATTTAAAACGAAAAATCGAAAATATACGGACCTGCGAAAAAAAATGCCAATGGCGCCAAAAGGTTTTTAATTAAATGGAAACTTTTTTAATTAAATGGCTTATTATTTAAAGCAACTTAAATTATATACCGCTATATGCCCGATTTCGGCATTTCGTATAACGCCTTTTAATTAATTTTGGAAATTCCTAAATGCTAAGAAAAAAATAAATAATCCAATTCTTAAAGCGCTATTTCGAAGTTCGAATTATTAAAAACGTTACGTTCAATTATAAACGCTTAAATAGCGCTTTTTTAAAAACTTATAAAGCCTTATTTAATCGATTAATTTTATTCGAAATAAAGCGAATAATCGAATAAAATAAGGTTAATATAAACGAAATAAGAATAATGAAAAAAATAAAAAAGAATTTTCTGATTTTTAAAAATACTTTTAAAAAAACGATTTTCTTTAAAAATGCTTATAAACGCTAATAAATTTCGATTATCGTATATATTCATATCGACGGCTATATGTTTTCGCCGTTAATTATTTTTAACGACAAAAACGTTTAATAATAATAATTTAACGATTATTTTAATAATTATAAAAATTAATATTATATTATATCGCTTAACGGCTAAACGAATATCGAAATCGGGCTTAAATGGTTAAAAAAAATATTTATTCCGTATATTAAGCCTTTTTATTTTAATTAATAAAAATTTATTATTTTTAATAAACATAATAATTACATTTCCGAAAAATTTATAATTCTTTACTTTTTAAATAAGATTTATATATTATATTTCCCGATATATAACTTTTATATATAATAATCGCTTAACGTTAAGGTATTTTTTTATTTTAAGCGTCGCTTTCGTTTTTGGTTTTATAAAAGGTATTTTAAAAAAGCTTCGAAAGCAATCGATAAAGATAACTTTTTTTAGGCGCTTATAAAGGCTTAAACAAATACGTTTTCGATTTTAAAGTTTATTAAAACGGACTTTTAGGCGAATAATTTATGGCCCGTTTTAAAAAAAACGGCTTTAAATAATAAATTCGTTAAAAAGGGCCGCGTAACGTACGGATACCGGCGAAAAAAACAAAACTTGCAGCTGTTTTTTCGGATTTCCTGGATTTCATGGCTAAAATGGCTATCAAAACGCTTAAATTTTCCAAAAACGTCGGAAATTTGCAACAAAAGCTATTAAAACTCGATCTTAATTTCGGTAAAGCAATTACTTGCCTATTATTTCGTAAATTAAGTAAATTTCTTAATAATATAACCTTCGATTTTATAATAAGCGAATAATAAAACGAATAATTATTTGCCGCTTTAAAAAAAACGAAGCCGAAAAAAAAAAGTTATTTTCGATTTTAATGCGACTTTTATTAGGCTTTACGATATCGCCAAAATAAAGGAAAAAATAAAGGCACTTGCCTTTTAAATTACCCGCATTACGCGGTCGTAAAAGATTTAAATCGAAAAAAAAAAATAACGAAAAGAAAAATAATAAAAAAGGGAAAATTATAATTAAACCGCAAAAGGTTTAAATTAATTGACTTAATTATTCGCTAAAATATAATGAATTAAAGTTTAAAAAAGGGGGGTTATAATGCCTTCGAAAGCGCACTAAGCGTTGGGGGGGTTATGCGTTGGAGGGGTGGTTGACTTAATTTGGAGACCTATTATATGCCACGTAGCACCCACGACATGGCACGGCCAAGGAACCACTGGGATCCAGAAAGTCCTTATCCGGATCAACCCTGTAATGACGAAACCCCACGATAGGCCACTACTAACAAACCTGAAATCCGGGCCGTTCATCCCCTATACAAATTGTGAATCCCATGATGACAAAATGGCGCGTTGCCAAATTGACCTGACAGCCAGGTCGTGGTCGTGACAGGTCAAGCATGGATACGAAGTAGATATCCTTTGACCTCAAAAGCTGGAGGTCTCTTTCAGAATTTCACAGCCCGATGCACTGGTAGTTACTTCAACTTACTTGCACTAAACATGCGGGGATCTGGGGATCAAGAATTCGGTGGTGCACGTAGCTGCCTTATTCTGCTTATTCCACCCGATCGAGCATGTATGACCGCGATATCTAGGAAAAGCCGGCTTTGGTAACTACTGCCTCAGCTCAATGGTGTCATAGAACATGACGGCTGTCGCTGGCCATTGGTCGATTCTCATTTGGGGCTTGGTCAAGCGGCCACACTGCTTCTGGTTATTCACGAATAGATCGGCATGGCAACTATTTCCCCTGGCTGTCTGGACGAATGTGAAGCCACAGTCCCCTAAACCCCCGCCCCCGAGTCCCAAAGAGAGGCAGGCATTAGTAGCTGCAGGACACTTGAAGTTGACCTTACTGCCTTCTCTCATCAGCTGCGACCCGTAGGGGCCACTGCTTATGTAACAAGCAACTCGGACATGCCGCCATTCTACCGCGATGGTTGGATGTCCTGCTTTTGGAGTTGGTACTGCCCCCTCCGGTCCCTCACATGTAAGTGTGAGCATAGTGATGGCTTTCGTTGGTTTTAGGTTCACTCGGAGATTGTCCAGCGGCATTTGATGGCTCATATGTCCATGTCTGCATAGAGAGTATACTGACCTGACAGCCTAAAGTGCAATGCCCTACGAAGATGCTAAGTCTAGAATAAAAATGACGAACAATGACCAGAGCGTACTTGAACGAGAATACATCGAGTCTGCTTAGAGGAAGGTTCCTTTGACATGAAAGACAAGCAACTTCACACTGGTGAGGAGAACCTCGGACCTTACTGCGCCTTCATCGTTTATTATCTTCCCAATCACTGCAGGCCTCAGCCTTCCTCTTCTGTCCATGCCTGACTTTCAGCCAGAGGTCGTATACCACTCTTCTCTCTTCACCCTCATCAACTCCATCATTTCTGCCTTGGTTCCTCGGCAATGGTATTGGAAATATATGGGATCAACCTCCGGCTCCAGAAAAGGGGAAACCTGCATCCTTGCCCGCGAGACATCCATGAACTCTTCCAACGACTCAATGGCGGGTTCCAACATCCCCTCCTTGACCTGCAACTCAATGACTCTGAACGTCTCCGCTTCCCGTTCAATCCTAGCGTTCGTTTTCACTTGCATCACTTGACACAGCTCTTCTCTTGCTTCCAGTATCTTTCCCTCCTTGATCATCGCGATGATAGCTTGCAATTTGTCCAGCTCGATCTTGATAACACGATCTCGCACGTCCTGAAGCAATGCCTCGAAGGCCTTGATCTCCTCTTCGCCTGGCCTGGCCCAATATGGGGAAGCAGTTGACTGGCTCATCAAGTGGTACCAAAAGTAAGATAATGGCGTCGCCCCGCGCACGCTGCTGCGTATATCAATGCCATCAATTTCTGCTTTCGTCAAAACCTGCAAGATCTCCGTTCTTGGTAGCACGGCTGCAATGTGAAGAATGTTGGCACCTGAGAGATCCGCTCCATTGAGCTTGGCTCCAAGCTTGATGAGAGTACTTGTCATCAAACTGCTTTGAACTAATACAGCCATAAATAAAGGAGTATATCCACTACGGCCTGGACTGTCCAAGAGGTAATGTCCCCCCACCTTGAACATCATCTCAAGCCTGTGCCGCATTGTGATGGGGTTGACTGAAGAGTTGCCAAAAATGTGCATTATCACATACCATTCATCAAGGCGAGCACCACTATCTAGCAGCCGTTGGATGAGGTGGTCTGCGGCTGGATGTGAACTTCGTAAAGCAAACGGTAATGGCCCAAGCCCTTGACATAATAGTTTGACATCACACCCGTAATCAAGTAGCAATTCTGCACAATCGATGGCATCAGCGCTGATGGCAGCGCCCAATGGAGTACTTCCATGTTGATCTTGTGCATCTATGTCGGAGCCGTGGCTAAGAAGGATTTCGACCACATGGGTATTTCCGTACCGGCATGCGACATGAAGCAGTGTTTCCCCTGTCGGCCCAGTGAACCGGGCAAGGCTGGGATCTTGAAGGAGGGCTTGGGTCAAACGCTGTGGCTGGCTCATGTCAGGGTATGGCGTCACGTGACCCTTACAGGGGCTCGTGAGGGGTATAAATACAGGTCCGTACGGCTTCTGGGCTTCCTGGAAATCCTAGAAGGTTAGGTTTTAGACTGTTGTTAATACGAAAGGTTGCCCTGGCACTCTGATCCTACACAAAAACTGACGGCTCATAAGTTCCAGGATGTTTGAGTTCGTATCTCCATTATCTTCATCTGCAATCTCTATAACACGTCCTAGTATATGGACTGCTTCATCTGGCAAGGGGATGCGTGGGTTCTGAAGAAAAACTCGCGCCGACCAAGCCCCTTTTCTAGTGAAGGTATTGTTAGAAGTTAGACTCATCGAAATGAGATGGTTGTACCTACAAGCTCGCAGTCGTATCTTGTAACATCCTAATCCGATTTTTTGATAGTACTCTGGATAACGTTTTGCATCCATTCCTTATAGAACTTTAAATGAGTTGCTGACTTGTTAGTTAGAGGCAGAGTAATTGTTGAACTGTTTGCTTACTTCATATATGCTCCACCCGGATATATTAGCATCTGTTAACGATAGGCCGACAGTGTCGATTTCTTGAAACAATCTATCATCGTCTGTGTTTATATAGTCCCATATCCACGTGCCAGACTGTTTAATAATCACGGCGGGGCGAAGCGAAACGGATATTCCGAATGGGGCACCGAAGGAGAGTGACCCGAAGATAGCATCACGCCATAGCCATAGCGGACACTGAAACTCGACATTAAGTGCGGGTTTTGATCGGGAGCAACTGTAGTTTCGACATTTGCAGTTCTCGCATGTTTTGTTTCTCTTATATAAGAAATAGAAGTTGCTCGTGGGCGACCACTGTACTAGAGTGTTTGTGGGAGTGATCCTAGGACCATGGCAAGCGCAGCTACACCATTTCCTCAGAACATCGTTTGATGAGGGGCTGCAGTGGGTATCTGTAGGGGACGTTGGGTTCCGTGTCGGCCAGTACGGTGACTTTAAGTACTGCAAGGGCAGCTGGTTCATTGACCCGGGCACCTTTGTCTATCAGTAGCTTGACCAGGTTTATCCTTTTTGTGTCGATAGCCTGTAGCAATGCAGTCTGGTTGGCATAAGTAATGGTTCCGCCGACATTCCAACTTACAGTACTATTGGGGTCACAATTGGCCTCGAGAAGAATCTGTACAACGCGGATAGCTGAGTGCCTCCCATTCGTGCATTCGCCTATTGCAACTCCAAGGGGGTGTGAAGGTGGGGCCAATGTACCGTTCCATATTAACAGTATCGAATATGTGGGCGCCATCTCGCTGTTAGAGCTAGTATGTCTTCATGCGAGCCATCTGCTCCTAGTTGGAGAAGATCTTGCAGTTTCATCCTATCGTCGTGCTGTAGAGCGATGACAAGGAGACTGGTCAACATTGCTTTGGTAACCAACTTAGATTGGAGAAAAAATTCCATTCCTTCTGTATCATTGAGGGTGTCGTAAATGGCTTTAACTAGTCTAACATCATCTCGATTAGAACTGTTTTCTTCGTAACGAAATATGATATCGAACCCCTTGTAGTATGGATCGAAACGATCAGGAATATCGAAAGTGGATAGAAGGGTGGCGAGGATTGACCTTTGCCCCCATTCGAAGGCTATTGCGAGTATTCGTGACGGATCTCCCTGACTGTCCTTCAAATCTCCATTCATTATGGCGTGGATGATGTCAGGATTTCGTGTTTCCAAGGCGGTTTCAAGACTGTGGGTGGAACCAGTAACACCGGCTTCTAACAGGTATAGCACCAGGCTCAGATCGTTCAAATCGATTGCGTACTCAAGTGCTTTACCCAATATTTCCGTATCTGGGTTCGAACAGTAACGCATAAGCTTCCTAGCGTATTTGACGTCTCCAACTCCGATGGCTGCCACAATTGCAGCCGCTGCTCTTTTGTTATCGTGTAAAGAGTCCAATATGCCGGCCTGTTCAAAAGTGTAGATGAGAGGTCCATTCCTTGCCCAGATGGCCTCAGAGAAAGGAAATTCCTGTTCGATCACGACTCCTCGCACAGAGGAAGCGGGTATGAAAGTATTGACATCCGGCCTCTTTGAAAGAATGTCTTTGATGAGCAAGTCATTGCCACTTCGAATTGCGTGGCATATAACTTGTGACATCGAGGTTGCATATGGAAGAAGTAGATCAACAAGGCTGCGATACCCGAAACTCGCAGCTCTCGTGACCCCATTCTGTATCATAGCTTTGTGCTTTTGAATGCAGCGGTCGGCATGCGTCATCTTGCACTCCGCGAACATAGAGCGAGTGACGTTTGCTGCTTGATCTTCTTGCAAGGCAGAAACCAAGATGCTCAAATAATCATCACCAAAGAACTCTTCGTGCATCGAGGGTGGAATAGCAGTGAAAATGAGATAGGACGCTTGTGGTGGCCAATGTATAAGGCAGGATAATGTTCGCACCCAGTGCTTTACGACGGTGAAGTCTTGAGGGTGTAAGAGGGCTCCTTTTTTCAGTAGGGTTTCCACGACCTGCTCGAAGTTATGCAGCATTGGTTTTGTGAAGTTATGCGGCATTGGTTTTGTCAAGGAGATAGTAGTATGTTGCAGAAACAAGGCCAGGGATTCGGAGGGCTTGGCTCCTGCCTCGACAAGAGCATTTGCACCTGCATAATTGTAGCAGTCCAGTGCCCACCCAAATGGTGTGAATTTTGTTCCATTACACCATACTTTTATTTCATTGACGCTTATAAAGCCTGTGTCAAGTAAGGCTGTGAGAAGGTTGTTTTCCCGAGCTTCGATGGCAGATCGAAAGAGTGTTTCCGCAAAAGCTTTCGCTGCATGCCCTGAACACGACTGGAGAAACCCGGTGAACAGGAAGTTCATGTTTGGGGACCGACCAAGAAATGTAGCTATACTCTCTATGGGGATATCTCCAAGGCTTGCAAGTCCATTTACCATCGAATAGAGAAGAAGCCTATAGAACTGGCTGTCAGATATATCGTCCATTGATATAATCCCTAAATCCTCATCATGTTCCAATTGGAGGCGTTGGAAAGTGAGGAAAGTGGCAAATCTTCCTTGTATAGTACTCGCCAAGGGACTGAGTTCGTTCCTAGGTGCTCTTCCGCTTTGTGAGACTCCAGATATTATATGAAGAAAGGTCTTCATATTATTCTGGTACCCGGGGATGAGATCATGCTCTTGATGGCTAAGAATTTGGCTTGTGGCCTCGCCGTCATTCAACAACAAACTGTGCTCAAGCTGTACTGATGGTAGGTCGGCAAGCCAAATCGACGGTGATCCCATGGTCATAGCAAGCGATTCATTCGCTATCGAGCTCTGTATAGGGTTTGACCACATTTCATTGTTGAATGAATCGAAACTGGAGCCAAGTCCAGGAGAAGGAGCACCGGCATGTGGGGTACGGGAACTTGCAAGCCCTTCTGGGTTGAATGGTACAATGCAACTAGGACTGGGATGTGTACCGTGTGTCTGAACGGGTCCTACCGCAGGCAAGTTGGAACCCCCCCGAACAGGTTCTCGCAATGGGCTAGTTAACAGGATGGTAGAGAAAAGTGGTTGGCTTCCTGGCCGTTCCAGGGGGGTTGCACCTGTGTGGTCATCTTGAGGTATATTATGTGGTGATCTTTCACTCGGATATGATGACCCGACAGTAGTGCTACCTTGGTACCGAGACCAGTGCTCATCTGGCTTCCGAGTCTCAATCCAGGCTTGCCTGATTTCAGATGTGGAACGGACCCCGTGGCTGGGACGATTAGAGATATGACCGAGTTTCTTCTGAACGTGCCGCCTTGCACGATCGATTGTTTTCTCAGGAGCCATTTGCCCAGATACCATAATGCGACGACCAATATGCTGGGGTATCCTGTCAAAAGCAGACAGGAGAAGGCCCCATTCATCAACCCTCAGGTTCTTGCGCGCATTCCACTCTTTCAGATGTGCCTCGAACTGTGATGAGCTTCAAGGAACATGTTAGCGTTGCGTGGGGGGATGCAGGGTTCTGGTTCTTTACCTTGCAGTGAAACCATGTTCATCCGTCATTATCTTAACCAAAGTATTAAGTCTAACCCCCCGCTTTATATAAAGACCTACAATGATCTCCCTGTAGTGATCCCATTCCTCATCAGGGACCCTCCTTCTTCGAGGCTGAGATGCCATCTTTACTAGAGACTAGGGGTATTAAATCATAGGAGAGTAAGTGGCGACAAGTGAATTGGCTGTGTAGTCCGACAAAAGATATAACCAATAATGGTACAAGAAACCGTCTCAAATGAGTTCTATTGAACTGAAGGTCAAAGCTGGAGTAATGCGAAGTACAGCATAATGCCCCTGTGCCAGTTGTGTATATAAGCAGACGATTCCTCCTTTTAATATAGCTGTAAATACTTAGTTAACTAAGCTTATTATCCTGACTTTCAATAGGTTATAAGCCCGAAATTCCGTATAATTACGTTCTCTTAATTAAATACTATATCTAAGCAGTTTAATAAATTAATTCATAAACATAATAGGATTTATAATATTTAATCGGATAATTTCGAACCGATTCATATATCTTATTTAAAACGAAAGAATTAACGTTAAAATAAAATTAAAACGTTAAACTTTTAATTATTACATAACGAAATTATAATATTTTATTTTCTTTTATTTTTATTATGGCTAATCGGCATTTAATTAATCCTATTAGGGAATAAAAAACTAAAGTTTCGATATTTAATTCAATAAATTCATATATAAGGCCAGCCATATGTATGGCTTAAATTATTCGGAGCGCCGCAGCTACGGGCCTAGCCGGAAACGCCGCATATTCCGCCGGATTTTATTTTATTAATAATCCGGAAATAGCTTCGGAAATATCCGCTGCAGGAAACCTTAAACAAAGTCGCTCCGGGCGAATAATACGGCTTGTTATAACGATTAAAGCATTTATAATAAACCATTTTCCTTATATATATAAGAATATAAGTGGCTAAGAATTAATAACGTAATGGCTAAACATAAGCGAAGCTATTTTAAGAAAAAGGTATATAAGATTACTTTTAACTATAGTTCCTAAAAATATATAGAATTTTCCTTATGGGCCTTAGCCCTTAATACGGCGCTTAATTACCGATTACGTACCGCTTACGTAATAAGCTTCCTAAACAAAAGCCATACCTTTATATTGCTTTCCCCTTTTTCGGCTATTGGTTCCTAATAACCTGCTTGCCCGTTTTAAATGCCTGCTCTTAATTTAAGCTTATAAGCCGGTAATCTTTAGAATTTAACGGCATTTAATCGCCGCTTTAATAACGCATATACGCCGTTTCAATAATAAATTACCTTTAGGATTACCGGATATTCGCATTTTGGTAAATATTTAATTGCCGATTATTCGGTAACTTATTTTTAATAAGTATATAATTCCTTTTTGCTTACGCGTTTTTTTTTTTTTTTTATTAGGTTTTAATATAATAACAATCGCAATATCGTCGTCGCCTTTTTGTCGTTTGGTTTTTTATTTCGTTTATTATTGCGCCCTTATTTTCGTCGTCGTTTTTTTTCGTTTTTGGTTATCCGTTTATTTCTATTTAATCGCCGTTTCGTTGCTTTTTATTCGCCGCCGAAATGTTATTTCGTAAAAAGATCCTAAATTTATAGCTATTTAATAATTCCTTCGATTAAAAAAGCAATTACGCGTTCGTCGATAACGGCAATACGTAATTTAATTAACGCAAATTCGGCAAGCCGTATTGCCATTATATAGGGCTTTTTTATTTAAATGCCCGAATCCGTTACGTAACGTTATTTACCGTCGGTAACGATTTAATTTGCGTTTATTATCGATAAAACCGCAAAAAATGCTTAATAATAAATATTAATTTTTTATTTATTCGATTACTTATTAATTAACGTTTAAATACCGACCGCTTTTCGAAAAATGGCTTAGGCCATTTTGGAATTTACCGAAAATACCGATTTCGAATCGGAAACGTTTTTAGCCACGTCGACGGTTACGTTCCGTTCGTATGCCGATCGAAAAACGACCTATAAAATAAATCGTTATATAATTTTATTAAAAGCTATATATTTTGCTTTTTGGGCTGCATGCTTAAAAAAAAAACGCATCGTTTTCGGCGCTTTTAAAAAGAAACGAATAACAATTACCGCCGCCGAAACCCAATTTATGCGCCGATTAATAGCGTTATAATTTAAATATTAATTAAATTAAAACGCAAAAATATTTATAAATCCCGACGTTATTCGTTATCGATTAAAAACGATCCAGCCATTATACGATTATCGTTAAATGGTTTATATTAAGCTATAAATGGCGCTATAACGAATTAAAAACCGTACGTAACGTTATCGCCTTTCGATCGGCATAAAGTCGGCATTTTAAATTCGAAAAAAATATAAAATAATGCGCCGTTTTATTTAAAACGACTTAATTATTGCTGCTATAACCGTTAATAAAATGGCCTTTTACGACTTTATAATCCGGAATAACCGCTTTCGTCCCGTTTTTACGACGTCCAATTGCCGATCCGGTATCCCAATTTCGATTCGTCGCCTTCGTTTTGGCTTCCCGGTTACGCCAATTCCGGCCCCGCGGCCGTTAATTGCTTTTTCGCCGGTCGTTAGTTTTTCGCTTTTCGCCAGCCCTTCGCTTATCGCTAATCCTCCGTTTGCCGCTAATCCCGCGTTCGCCGCCGCCTTTGCGCCCGCCGCCGACCAAAACGATAATAACGCATAAATCGATTCCAACGATACGCCGACGAAAATCGAAAATATAAAGATTAATTTCGAATAAATACTAATCTTATTTTTTTTATATGGCTTATTAATAAAACGCTAAATTCTAAATTCGGAAATAATGGATTTAATTTTTATTACGGTTAATTCTTAATCGGTATTCGCTTATTATTCGAACGTCGTTTAAGCCTTTTTTTTTTTATAAGAAACGTTTTATTTTCGTTTTCGTTTTTCCTTTTTTATGCTTTTTCTTATGTTTATATATTATTACCGAAAAGCCCGATAAAACAAAAGATATTTTGTTTTGCGGTTATTTTATAAATATTTAAATAGTTTCCGATCGATTTATAACGAATTTAAGCCGCCAAAATGTTTAAGGCTTTTTTTGTTTTATAAATATCCAAACGGATTTCGTTCGATTTGCGATAAATTTAAATCGCCAAAATGCTTAAGGCTTTTTTTATTTTATAAATATCCAAACGAATTCCGCTCGATTTACGATAAATCTAAATCGTTAAAGTATTTAAAGCTTTATGTTTTATAAATATTTAAACGGACTTTATCCGATTTATAATAAATCCAAGCCGTTAAAATATTTAAGGCTTTATGTTTTATAAATATCCAAACGGGTTTTATCCGATTTGCGACGAATCGGGGCCGCCAAAATGCCTAAAGCCGAATTAATTAATTATTTTTATTCGTTATTTCATTTTTTATATGTTTTACGTATTTTTTTTTCGTAATGCGCTAATATTTGCTAAACGTTAATAAAATGCTTTTTTAGCTTTTAAGTATTATATTCGATAAGTTATTTTTTTTACTTAATAAAGAATTCCTTCGGTTTCCGGTCGTTGCAATAATAAACGATATTCTTTATTATTTATTCTTCCTATTTATTTTCGAGATTTAATAATGCCAATTATTCGGAATTTTCGTAACAATCGTATTACGGCTTTAGAAAAAATACGGGAAATACGTCGTAAATGCGCTAATATTTTGCGAATAATTTAATCCAATACGCCTATATTCCTATTCGTTCGGCAATCCGTATCCGAATATACGTCGATATCAGCTTTGCCTTTTTTTTAAACCTAAAATTTTTTATAAATAACGCTACCGTTTAATTCTCCTTAAATTCCATAAATATATAATACTTGTCGTAATGTTTTTTTTAAATCGCCGTCGCTTTTTCCTAATAAGCGCGCATTCGTTGCCGAATCTCTTCCGTTTTGCTTAAACGTTTTTTTATTCCTTATATTTAAAATTATAATCGCTTAAGTATTTATTTTATTATGTAAAAATAATAGCTATATAATATTTCGAACGATAAATATTCCATAAATATATTACGGTAATTATTATAACTAAATTCGGCTTTATAAAGAATTTTGGCCCAATTGCTTTATTTTACATCGTAATATTTTCGGAAATACCTTTTTAAGTTTTGGTTTATGCGTTTTGTTTAGCCGTTCGTTTATAAGTAATATGTTATTAATAATTAACGCTTAATTTTCCGCGCATCGTAAAATTCCTTTTAAAACTTATTAATTAATAACTTGTTCCTATCGTTAATGATACTTTCGAATAACCCAAATCGACATTTCATTTTTCGGTATAGGATTTCCGCTAATTCGGCGGCTATAAGCGTTTTTAACGTAAATATAAATAATGCCATTTTCGTAAATCGGTTTACGATAATCAAAATAACGTTATAGTTAATCCCGTTATTTTTTAGGCTTATTAAAAAGCTTATAATAAAATCCATGCTAATTTTTTAAAACGGCTAATTCGGTAACGGCAAAAATTATAACGTTTCGTACGGCTTATACTTGGGCTTTATAGCTCCCTAATATATCGAATACGATTCGACGTACGTTCGGATATCGGTTATTATATTCTTTTAATGAAATTTCCGTTTTAAGAGCTTTATAATTCGCTAGCTTCTTATATAATTTATTTTTAAATCGTCGTAATATTAATATATTAATTATTATTATAAAACAAATTGCGCCGGAATTACTAGCCTGTTTTTAAAAAAAAAAACGTCGTATTTATTTATACGGTAACCGCCTCGAATACCAGGTCGTCGGCAAACGATTTCCGCCAGGGTTTATAAATTCAGGTTTTTTTTTTGCAATTCCTTAATTTACTCGTAAAATCGTCGAAATACCTTTAATACCTAAGCGCTTTCTTTTTTCGTTAAGGCTTTCGCTAACGGAGGAAAAACGTTTTGCGGTAATATTTCGGCGTTTACGTAATCGTTTTCGAATTCCGACCTTTCGAAATCCGGGCGCTTAAAAGTTTTGCCTTTACCGGCCCCTTATGCCTTTTTTGCGGTACGCATTAAAACGGCCACGTAATAAAATTCCCCCGGCATTTATTAGCCATTTAGGACTTATTTTTATTATAGCACTAAATAAGGGTTTTTTTTGATTTTCGCTTTTACGGTTATTACTTAAACGGCAATTATTTAATGCTCGGCCGGAAATTCTGCGATTAACGAATTTTATATTATCCGGAATATTCATTTAATTTTGGAATAATTAGAATAATTATGGTTTTAATTCGTTAATACCTATTTTATTTCGACTGGTAGCTTTTCCGTAAAATAAAGCTTTTTCGTTAAGATAAATAATACGTCGCCGAAATAAATCGGTTTAAATATATAATTCGATCGCCGATTAAGTCCGTTAATTGGATTCGTAATTCCCGGCCTATATTACAAATTAAAATCGAATTGGAATAATTTATATACTTAACGGGCCAACTTATTTCGAAAGTTTTTCGTTAAAGCGTCGATAATTCTTCGTAAAGCTTTATGGTTTATAAATACGGAAAATTCCTATTCGGTTCTTTTTAAAAAATGGCGCTAATGCTTTAAATTTTCGATTATAATTAAAAGTTCCTACTAATTCGTTTTTTATTGCATTTCGGTATTTATAAGTTTCCGCAATTAAAAAGCAACGGATTTCCATTTATTATTATACAATTAAAACAAAATTCCAAAAATCGCTTTTAAAAATGCATCCGTTTTTACCTTTATTTTTTTAATATGGTCCTAATATCGGAATATAATTGCCGATTAAAAGGCGCCTTATAACTTTATAAAAGCCGCTTTCGCCTTGTTTGGCCATTAAAAGGTTCGCTATTGTATTCCTTTTTTTAAAAGCGCTATAATCGGCGCGGTAATTTTGAAATAACCAGGTATAAATTTCTTATAAAAATTAATAAATTCCATAAATACCTAAATATTTCGAATCGATTTAAGATACGGCCATTATTATATAACGACGACCTTATTCGGATCCATTTTAATTCCGTCGGTATTTATAATAAACCCTAAAAACGAAATCTTCTTTTAGAAAAATTCGTACTTAAACAGCTTTACGAATAGCTAATATTTTCGCAAGCATTTATGAACCAATCGGAAATACGTCGCATGTTTCTTTTCGTTTTCCGAAAAAATAACAATATCATTTAAATATATTACGCAAATTTTATCCATTAATCCGGCCAAAACCTTATACATATAAACCTAAAAAATAACCGGGGCATTCGTTAGCCTAAACGGCATAATAATATATTTAAACTGCCCGTAACGCATACGGAAAACGATTTTCCATTCGTTGCCCTTTTTAATGCGGATTTTATAATAAGCGTTCCTTAAATTAAGCTTAATAAAGATCTTAACGAAACCCAATCGGCTCATAATTTCCAAAATTAAAAGCAAAGAATAACGGTTTTTAATCGTTACCTTATTTAGCGCCTTATAATTTACGTATAAGCAAAACGCGCCCCCTTTTTTTAAAACGAATAATACCGGAACTATAATTTCGAACTTAAATTTTTAAATGCGCCTTATTGCCAAGTATTTTTTTAAATACGTTTCGAACTTTTTCCGTTAAGGCTCCGACGTAAAATAAATCGGGCCCGTAATAAGGAATAATTATTTTAATATAAAATCAATAACATGCTTTGTTTGTTTTAAAATTAAATAAGCTTTTACTTTTTTTTCGAAATATATATCCTCGAAATCCTTTAAACAATTTAATAATACGACTATTTTTTCGGCGCTATCTTTACCGAATTTAGGAATGTCTTAATCGTTTTCGAATCCGATTAAATTTACCTAATAAACCGGCTTACTTATAAAAATAAATTCGATTAATTCCTTGCCGTCGATTTCCTTTAAATCGCCGAACGTTTACCGATAAATGGCCGTTTTTAATACCATTTCTAATCGTTTCATGCCAAAACGGAATAAAAGAAAATTAAACGCTTTACGGTTATAACGAATTGTAAAAAACAATTAATAAAACTTTCGTTTTTTTCCTGTTGCGTTTATTATTTTTATGTCGAATTCGTATATTCCGTAATACTTAATAAAAACGCCATTAACCCTTAATAACTTCGGCTACGTAACGGCGACCGGTCGGAATTTCTTTTTCTTAACGAAACGCCGGCTTATTATATTAATTTAAGCCTTTATATTTAAATTAATCCCTATCGTAATAAACGTTATACCTTTTTTCGGAAATACGGTCGCGGCCTTTTAAAATAACGGGCCTATGCCGACCGTACGTAAAAGCTTCGCCAAAATAAGCTATACGTAAACGCTTATTCCGGTAAGCCATTTTCCGATTCCGAATTAATATTGAAATCGTCGTATTAGGTAAAGTTTTAAACGGCTACAAAAGGAATAGCTTTAAATACGTCCGGCGACGCCTTTTTGCCTTTTAGTCGAAATAAAAGTTCCGAACGCTTTTTTTTTTTATAAGCAATAATTCGATATCCCTTTTTTCCGTAATTCCAATACGTTATTAATAGCCTTTTTCGTTTTTGTCATTAAACCGATTTATTACGGTCGGAATTTATTCGGCATTCGGAGTTCCTTTATTGGTCGTTTTTGTTTCGCTTTTTTTAAGCGTTAAACGTTTTAATATTAAATATTCTGCTTTTTTTAGGCTTTAAAAAAACGCTATTATACGGCCGCTTATTTTTGCGTTGCTTTATTTTTAAAACCTAATTTTTACGCCAAGCTTATTAAATCTAATTAATATCCGTTGTTATGGCGAAAGGCTATTTTAATATAATTTTTTATTTCAGCATTTTCGTTTTTAATATAAGCTATAAACGATAATAAAAATAATGCGCTAAATGCGGATTTTTTTGTTAGAAATTTAATTTCGGCCCTTTTACGTTAGCTTAATAAATTCGCTACGTAATAAAGAATTTTATTAGCGATTCGTCGCCTTAACGTAAATCTTTAAGCGCATTTCGAAACGTATGCATTGCGTATTCGGGATTTACATATTTCCTTTTAACGAAAAACCATAGGTTTTCGAATGCCGTTTTAGTAACGTTTTTTTTTATGTTATTACAATACGATTGTCATTTAATTTAAAAATCGTTTTTTATACGGCCCGTAATTTAATGTATATATATTGCTTTAATTTGCTTTAATTTTTCGATAATATTGGTTTCGGTAATGAAAATAATTCATTTTTTTTTCTTGCATTATAAACCGTTCGTTAAGTATTCGGCCTAAATATTTCGGAAGTTTATCGTTTCGTAAGGTTTTATTCGTATATTATGCAATAACGAAAGCGATTAATTTCTTTCGTTTTACCTTATTTTTCGCGATTTATTCGATACGCAAATTTCGTTTTCTTTCGTTTTAAATACGTTCCGCCTTTAATTCGATTAATAATCGGGCAATTTTTTGATTCGTAACGGAAATAGGGTCGTTCATAATACGACCCAGCAACGACTAGTCGCCGACTGCGCGTACGAAAATGCTTTCGGAATTTCCGTAATTTAAGGAATTCTTGCATATCGGGTTCCTTTCGTCGTTTTAATATTAAGCGGTCGCTAACGGTTTTTTTTCGTTTTATAAAGTAACGGATATCGTTTTTTCGTTTTCGTCGTTCGTATGCCGTTTTTCGCCCGATTCGGCGGCAATTTAACGCTAAGGATTTTCTTTTATATCGTCCGTTATAACCGTTTTATTTTAAAAGCTACGGCTGGCTTTATTTGTATTAATTATTGCGTTAAATATTAAATAAAAAGCTAAAAGATTATAAGAATATAAATGGCTAAAAGCTAATAACGTAATGGCTAAACGTAAACAAAGTTATTTTAAAAAAAAGATATATAAAATTATTTTTAGCTATAATTTTTAAAAATATATAAAGTTCTTTTTATAAGCCTTAGCCCTTAATGCGGCGCTTAATTGCCGATTACGTGCCGCTTACGTAATAAGCCCCTTAAGCGAAAGCCATATCTTTATAATATAATTAATATTATACGAAAACTTTAATATCAAAACGGCAAAAACCTTTAAAATAACGATAAAAACGATAATAACGAATCGTTTGCATTTACGTTAACCCTTAATTAAAGCATGGATTCGTTAAATCCAGGGAAATTATCGTTGCTTTTAACGCCGAATAAACGGAATTTTTTTAGGGCTAAAATGCGGACGTTAAGTATATAAAGTAAAGCGCAAAATGGCTTAAATAACTCGTTAGTTTCATAATAATTTTTACGACTTTTATTTCGAATTGTACTTTATTTCGCTTTTATTTTAATTTTAATACCGATATATACGTAATTATTAATTTTAATTCCGGCTTAAATAATTTAATAAGTACGCTTTAATATATCGAATCGACGAAGCAACATTACGGCCTTCGGATTAGGCCCGAACGATATAAAGACCATTAATATCGTTAATCCGAACGCCGGCGCCGAAATGACCGATTTTAACATAGGACATATTAAACTCGACTTTTTATTAAAGCTATAAGACCGCGAGAATTATAAGGATTAAAAGCGTTTTATAAAATTAATAATAAATAACTGCGGCGAATACGACCTAATGTTCGAAAAGATTTACGATACGTTAAATAAGGTTCCGAAGAATTTACAGTTACGTTGGCGCATTTTTTAACGCCGGGCCGTATAATTATTTAAAAATAGCTTAATAAATTTTTTAAAATAAAGTATAATAAAGAATATTATAACCGAATTATTTAAACGCTTTTAAAAAGATTACGACAAAAAAGGCGTATTATTTTTATTACGTCTAGCCGAAAAATGAAACGCGGTTAAATTCGAGAATTTCGGTTCCGTCGTTAAGTTAAAAAGGAAGATTAAGAATATCCATGTCACAAAATGCGCTATGCCACTGCGTTAAAAGCGTATGCCATTCCAGAAGTTACTGGAATGACACTTATCTAACCATATATGGAAGCTGGAATGGCTATATTACGTAACATATGCCCACCGATAGAGCATTTGTATCGGCGTCCTTGGCGGTAATACGCGCCAAGGTAGCATAATCGCTCCAAGGTTATCCTTATCGATAAGGGTTCTTGTGGCTTATTGGATGTACGTATATAAGGTATTGCTATAGCATAATTATACGTACGCGTAGGGGGCTAGTGGCACTTTGCCAGCGACCGTGTTATTAGTAGGATTCGAACCCAGGTCCTAGGAATGGAACGTTTAGGAAATGCTACCATATGTTACAAAATGCGCTATGCCATTGCGTTAAAAGCGTATGCCACTCCAGAAATTACTGGAATAACACTTATCTGACCATATATGGGAGCTGGAATGGCTGTATTACGTAACAATCCAGGAAAATTACGTTCGCGTTAAAATAAAATATAAGCTGCCCGGAAGCCATTTTACGGTTTATTTCGTTAAAGAATTGGGCGAAAAATTTAAAACTTAAGCACAATTATTTTAAATAACGAATATAAAAAAACTGCCTAGCCTAATCGACGTAATCCGCATTATAAAGGCGGTAAAACTTAAAATGAAATCCATTAATTAACCGGAAATTAATAACGTACTTATTATAATGGCCAAAAATGCATTTACGGGCCAAAAACGAGCTATAACAAAAACGCCGATAAACGGAAAAAAAACGGTAATGGTTATAATAAAAGTTATTAAGTATGCTTATTGCAAGAAAAAAAAATATATTAAAAATTAATGCTAGGACTTATATTTAAAACTTAAAAAGCCTAGGAAATATAAGAAACCTAAGGGCGAAATAAAAAATACGGCGTTATTGGCTAATAAAATTCGAAAAGCTAGTATTTCGAAAGTTTAATATAATTATAATGGCACCTGTTTAATTTAAGCTTTTTTTAATACGCTTTAAAAATTGTACTTTTTAGAAACTTTAAATATTAAACTTTAATTATAAGCAATACGCTATTTTTAATCGTAAAGAATTCATTATTTTTAAAAAAATATTTAAATCCGATAATTTTAATATTACCGATATTGGCGGAATTAAGATCTCCGTTAAAGGAATAGGTACCATTAAAATAAAATATAGCATTTAAGCCGGCTTATAATGGATTAAATTTACCGAGATTTTTTACGTATTAAATTTAGGGATTAATTTCATTTTCGTTATTCAGTTATTCGATAAAAATACGAAAATTGTATTACGTTAAGATGTTTACGAAATTATTTTTTTTAATAATAAAATAATTATCCATGCTATACGATTTGGTAATCTTTTCGCCCTTAAAATGCAAAGTGCCGCTATTCCTGCCCTATTAACGTATACCGTTAATTCGAAAATGCGCCTTTAATACGAAAAAATGGAACATTTAAGCGAAAACGCGTTATTTAAGCTGAAATATATTATTTAAGGCATAATTAACGTTTAAAATTACTGCACCTATAAGCCATACGTAAAAGGCAAAATGCAAAAAGGCCTACATAAAGGATCGCTACTTAAAAGCAAATACGCAAGAAACGTTATATTCGGAAACGTTTACGGGCCCTTCCTTATTTAAGGATATAAAAACGAAAAATATTAGTTAACCTTAATAAATTCGTATAACCGATTTACGTTAATACAGCTAATAAAAATTCGAAAAAAACGTAAAACAACGTAATATGGTTCGTAAAATATTTCCATAAATAAGAGCTATAAAAAAGAAAATACAAAATCCTTTATTTCGATTAAGGCGATGAATTTAATTTAAACGCTAATCGGGCTTGGGCTTTAAAATAAGGCATTACGTTATAAACTAGCCGTATTAATTAATACCAAAATAACGGCATGGCCGAAAATCTTAATATTATTATTCGAAATAAATTGTTCCTTATTATAATCGAAGGCGAAATATTCATTAAATATTGGCCAGAAGTTTTAAAAACCGTAAATTATTTACGTAATAAAAGTCCATATAGCGCTTTAAACGTTATACCCTTTTAAATGATATACGGATAAAAATTATACATAAGACATATTCGCATCCTGGACACCAAAATATAATACTGATTGCCATTTAAAAAAGATCGCAATAAGCTAAACGATAAGGCTAAAACGGGCGTTCTTATGGGCTACATTAGCAATTTAGCCTATAAAATTATTACAAATAAGGGCGACGTTATTTAAGCAGCAGCTTAAAACGTATATTTCGAAAGGAAAAAAGGCATAATGGTTTTTATTAGAATATAAACTAATAACTTAAGGCCAATTTCGCCGCTTTATAAGCGTTAACGCCAAAAAACGATTAATAAAGCTAAATAAAATAACAATTTATCCTTTAAAAAATTAATTAATCGAAACGTTAATTTCGAAACGGATTTACCGCCTAACTTTCCCTTTGGAAATGCCCTTAGCTTAATATTTAATTTAAGCATTAAAAATTTTATTCTAAGCCATTCCGAATTACGATATTTATTTCGCTCGCGCGTCTTTCTTAAGGAAAATTAAGTCTTTATGCTTTATTTCATTTTAGTATTCGCAATTAATACAAAAGCCGTTATAAACGATAAGGAACCAATTATTTTAACCGAAGCCCGTAAAAATTTTTTTTAAAACAAATGGCGCGAAACAATAAAGGTCGAATACCAATCGCTAATCGTAAACGATACCTGGATCCTAATCGACGTTATGAACGGCATAAACGTATTACGGAACAAATGGGTTTATAAGCTAAAACGCGGCCTTAATAACGAAATAACGAAATATAAAACGCATTGAATAATTCGTGGCTTTAAATAAATCGAAAGAATGAATTACTTTAAAATATTCGCTTTAATAATAAAATCCATGAATTATAAGGTATTTTTTGTTATAACAACGGCGTACGATTGGAAAATAAAGCAGATAAACGTAAAAACAGCCTTTTTTTATAATAAAATAAAGAAAAAGATTTACGTTTAGCAATTTAACGAATTTAATAATGGCATAATTAAAGTATATAAGCTAAAGAAAGTCCTATATGGATTAAAACAAGCGTTCCGTATTTGGTTCAAAACGCTAAATAACTTTTTGATAACGCTAAACTTTAAACTTATTAATATTAATTACGACGTATTCGCCAATTAAAAAATAAGCATTTATATTGCAATATACGTTAATAATCTCTTAATAATTAATAAAAATAAAGTAGCCATAATATAAATAAAAACAACATTAAACGAACGCTTTTAAATAATAAACCTTAGCTTTTATTAGTATTATTTAAGCATTCGAATTAAACGTTACCGATAAAGCCAAATTATCTTTTTCGATTAATAAGGATATATTAACAAAATATTCGAATTATACCAAATACAAAATTACAAAAAAACCGATATCCCTATAACTTCGAAAAAACTATAACAACCCGATTCCAATTGGATTTGCCTTAAAAATAATAAACGACGATATTAATTAGCAATTAAATCTTTAATATACCTAATAATAAGCATTAAATCCGATATTGCATACGTCGTTTTTTATATTAGCCGATATTCCTTTAATTCCTTTCCCGAATACGAACAGGCAATTAAGAAAATATTCTAATACTTATAAATAATTAAGAACTTATGCTTAAAATATAAAGGAAAGTTATCGCCGCTTGCAAAATATAGCGATACTAATTAAAAGAAAAACCCGGATATTCGGAAATCGACCTTCGATTATGTCTTTAATATAAATAACGGAATTATTAGCTAATTGTTTAAAAAATAACTTACGATTTTATTGTTTTTATATAAAACGAAATATAAAGGCCAAATATAAGCTATTAAAAAGGCGATTTGGCTTTAACGTTTATTCGAGGAATTTATTACCGATTTTAATAATAATTAAAGCAATGCAATAATCCGAATCGAATTAAGCGTTATTGTAATTTATTGCGATAATTAAAAAGCAATCGCATTAACCAAAAACCTAAGCGATTATAGCCGGACCAAGCATATTAATATCTAGCAGCATTTTGTTAAAAAAAAGATAGCCGAGGGAATAATATAGCTATAATACGTTCGGACCGAAAACATAATGGCAAACGGATTAATTAAACCGCTCGTCCGAAATCCGTTTATAAGGTTTCGCAATACGCTAGGCCTTAAGCGAATATTCGGCGACCGGACCTAAATAAGCCGGAACGGAATAAATCGAATCGGAATTAATAACCGTAATACTATAACTTAGCCGGAAAAAACGAAAACCAAGCCAATTAACCTAGCCCGTAACTAAGAAGCCGCTACGAACCAATAAGAACTGATTAAAATAGCAGAAGTTACGTAACTTTATAAACGTTACGATAATTCCAAGCTAATTAAAGTAACGGAAATTACGTAATTTCGTAAACGTCATAATAACTCCAGACTGCTAAAAGCAGCAAAAGCTTATCAAGTACGGAAAAGTAATATATAATAAACTTATAAACTACGGGAGTCACTATATACGGCTAAGGACGAGGCTAAGCATTATTACGACTTACAGCCTTAAACGGGAGTATTAAACTAAAGGTCAAAGCTGAAGTAATGCGAAATACAATACAATGCCCTTATACCAGTTATATATATAAACAGACGATTCCTCCTTCTAGTATAGCTATAAATACTTAGTCAATTAAGCTCATTATCCTGACTTTCAGCAAATTCAACTGTAACTATATGTACGGAAGGGAAAACACTCTGTGAATTAATCAGGCAGGTAATGGAAAATTTCGGATGAGGTATGCTACTATTAAGTATGCCATCGGCCGTAAGGCCTCAGCAAATGAAATTGGCTATACAGTTATATTATCCTCGATGGCGTTATAGCATATACATCTGTATCTCGCTCTGACTACGTACTTCTTGCAGGTGGAGGGGCGGACGTATCCGAAAGAGTGCCGGTACTTCTTTGTAGCCTTGTCCAAGTCCATGTTTAGTCTACAGGTTCGCGTCACAATATGCTATCAGATTTTGTCCAGATTTTGTCACCGGCCGTTGTATTCAGGTATTGGTAGCATTACTCGGTATCAGGTACGTGGCAAAACCGGGAATGAAACGCTGATCGGGAAATATGCAAGCTATCACACCATAACTCCTTCGTTCTGCATATTACAGGGGTTTTGATAGGCCATCATCGGCCTTCCAAGGCAGCAAAGACTTGCCCTCACAAGGCAACAAGGCATACCAGTGCAATGCAACCCATTCAGTTGTGCGCCCATCATATTCGAAAGCAGGATCATGCACGTAAGCATTAAGCACCTCATAGATAGCTCTGTTTCGGTAGGCCTTCATGTTCGCAGTCATGTATATTGTACTCATCTCGGCTATCTCTTGAGATAATAGTCTCGCTATATTACATACTCCCTAGAATACTGTTAACATATGCGCGAGTGTACCACCTCCGTTTCCAATAATAATCTACCAATGTAGAGTAATATCAGGTTGTACAGATGCGTCTTGGCAGTTGTCTAGCTTGACACCAGACTTTGTCCAGATCTTGTCCGGATTCTGTCCGGGCTCTGCTCAGATTTTGCCCAGATTTTGTCCAGATTCTATTCAGATCTTGACCTGACTTTCAATAGTCTTTGGCCACATAGCAACCAGATACTATCATGCTATGCCACGGGTTTTCAATTATCGCTTTACTAGGTGAATATATGATCGAAGGATTTTGTATATATAGTGTAGTGGTGTTGGCGATGGAAACTGTACGAAGGCATCATGATCTAGCAAAGTCATCGGCCTACTCTTAGATCAAAACAACGGCTAGATACATAGCCCATTAGAATTGAAATCACCATTCCCATATATATACTCATTCAATAATGTCCGGGTCGAGAGCCCCCACGTTCAACACCTCTGGTGCAGCCAGCGATAAGTGGGTGCTTTTTACTATGAATGTTTGATACACAGCTTGGGATTCTGACAACCAGAACAGGCAAAAGGACCAAAGACAGTCGTATACGATGGACGAGTATCTCCGTTCCGATGGCCCTCCCTCCGAGCGTTTCTTCGGGTCCGGCAACAAGGGAAAGAATTCGCGGGAGAAGGAAAAGAACTACAAGGATAAAGCTAAGGGACACATTGAGCAGTTCGACCGTGCTTTTGGCAGAAGCAGTGGTGGGGGAAGCAGATAAGAACCGGACAGGGTAAACATAGCAAGGCATCTGCTCGGATGTTTACGTAGTCTTACTCTCAATGGTTTCTCAGGGGCTAGTTGACCATCATTTGCATTTCCATTGTTGAATTAAACTTGTCAACTCCTGGGGGGGGGGGGGGGTCTTATAGTAGGTAGCAATGTTCTACTGTTGATTGTGCTTTGCGATTAATGGAGATAGGTGCTCGGGGGCAAGGCATCATATAGGGGCAGATAGGCAGATAGGTCAGTGCTGCACTAGACTATGGCCTAAGCCGTATAATCAAGTATGATTTCTCATTCCTCGAGTTACCCATTTTCCTGTATCGCTCTTAATTTGTACCTTAATTTCCCAGCTTTTCCGAAAGCCTATTAATGAACGCACATCGCTCTAGCAGCCTTTCGCTCTTGATCTCTCGTTGTCTCTGTTCGAAAAGTCCCGACTCCATCTCCCCAAACTGTGTGCTGTCAACTAACGGACTTTGCATTTGCCCAGTCTGCACGGCAAGATACACAGTGTCACCTAGGTTATTTGTCAGATGGCTGTTACCTGTTCCTAGAGGTCCACCAAGCACTTGAATATTGATCCCCGAAAGACCGGTCGACTCCACCTGACCCTGGTCCAGATCGCCCGGCTCCGAAAAGGACTCTGGCCATGACTGGGCATCGTCGCTGTTCGGGTTACCCGTATAGGCAAAGGTGATGAATGACGCAAGTATAGTATCAGAGAGCTGTCGGTCCTGCTCCGACATCTGGTTCCTGGGAAACATGTTGTTGTAGATGTAGTCCAGATCACTGCCGTGAACGGCACCGACGTAAGGCATACCAGCGGCATGCAGGAGTGGCGTCACCATGCTTTGGTTCAGGTCATAGTGACGGACTCCAGGGAACGTTGGGTCCTGTGCTTTGGACTGCCTCGACACCTCGAAGCCGAAGTCAATGGCAGAGCAGGTGAACAGGAGATCGCGCATGATACGTGAAACGCGGAACCAATGGACGGGCGCTACGGGATCCGAGTCGCTCTTCCGAGCCTCATACGCGCGGACTGCTGGCTCGAAGTCTGAAGCCGGGTAGAGAGCAAAGAGGTGTTCGTAGTCATCATCGCTGAGTGCGTGGGCAAAACTCTTGATGGGGGTCTTCATGTCTTCTTCGGTTTGGAACATGGGTGCAGGCCCCGCGTTGGTGGCGCCGTCGTCCTGCGTCCAGCCAAATACTATGGGCACGCCCTTCACAAATTTTCCGGCCTTATACAAGGCTGACTGGCGGTCGGGGAGGAAGTCCCCATCGACTGAAGGAATGAATGTGAATAGCCCAGCTGGAGGGTGGTTGCTGACTGAATATTCCATTGCTGTTTGCGTCAACTTGTCCATGGGTATCGCTCTCAAGCATTCGAGAATATCCTCATCACTCTTTTCTTGGCCACATTCCAGCTTCTCTGCAACAGCACGGGTATGTATCTCGGTTGCGTCAGAACTCATATTCAGGGCAGTTCCGGGTGGCCCTGACATAGCCCAAGCTTGCGTGAATGGAACACCTTGCTCGCCACCATACGTCATGAGATGGACCATGGAGAATGTGCCCCCAGAGCTCAGTCCAAAGGACGTGATTCGGTCTGGATCACCACCGAACGCGGCGATATTATCTTTGACCCACTGGAAACCAGCTCTCTGGTCTCTCATTCCAGCGTTCAACGACTTTTGGTCTTTCAGTATGGGAAGTCGTGCGAAGCCAAATATTGTAACGCGGTAGTTGATAACCACATGGATGATAGGTTTGCCAAGAGATACGGAGTGCATGACGAGGTTGGCGGGATCAAAATGCTCGTCATATGTGGAAGCTTTTATGACGCCGCCGCCAGCAATGTGGACAACTACAGGGAGCTTATCACTCGCGGTAGTTCCAACCGGTCTTGTGATGCGAAGATTAAGGCAATCCTCGCTTTGATAAGGCGTCTCGTCGAAGAAAGGCGGTATTCCATCTTTCAGTTGAGGGCACGCCGGGCCCGGCGCTGTAGCATCAATTTCGCTCCCCTTTGGGGGTGTGTAAGGTTCTGGAGGTGCAAATCTTCGTGAACCAGAGGTGTCGTGGGCGAACTTGATATTCTGGAAGTCCTCGACCGATCGCTTGATCGTGCCTCGATATGTAACCTCACTATGCCCGAGTTTGACAACAGGGTCCGCAGCGACGATGATGTTTACGGCTAGGCCGAAAAACGCTGCTTGTAGCCACTTTGAGTTTCTCATTTGCGTTTCATTAACACCTCGAGGGTGCGATGTAGTCTTGGGTGTCAAATATATTATATGTGTCCTGTATGACTTAGGCCAAGGTTCTAACTTGGTTTTGAGCGAGGATCTGGGGGAAATCCAGGGAGGGAATTATATTTCACAATTAACAAGGTACTCCGTGGCCAGACTCACCGCTCGCTCATTGATAAGTTCAGATCATATTCAAATAATAGGGTCTGCATACTGAGGATGCAAGGCTCTTTGGCGAGTGGGGTAGAAGGATTTCAAGGATCCTACGCAGGTACTTAGTAGGGTTATACGCGCCGGTTGCTAGCATCCCTCTAAGCACTAAGTGTCTACCTTCATGGCTAACGGGGCATAAAACGCAACATGCGTATAACCCTGCCGCCGTTCCGATGTTCCAGGGCTCCCACTCTGATCTTATATCCGAAGTGACTTATACTATTGCTAATATACCATTTCCCGGACTCTGGTAGGTCCCGTGTCTCCCTCTATTCCTGCCCCCCTTTATCGCCCCACCTTTCTATTTCCCGACTTTTGCCAAGGCGCTCAACTGCTTAAAAAGGGGTATAGATAACAAAGACGACCACTCACCTGCAACTACGCAAGGAACTTTTGGGGCGATGTTCACGGTAGGTATGGCCTTTCATCATCACCAAAGAAGTGATACACTGATAAATGGGGAGAACACAGTCATTTCAACTCCTCGGGATCATGGACTCGCTTTCCATCTGTGACTGAAACACTATGGTCGCCGTCTTATTCTAGACTTTATTAATGTTTGGGGAAGCCGTCCAACACAGCCATGGCATCCTTCCCAATTATATATTTCTCTACCAAGCACTTGACAAAGTCTGCCAACCATGTCTGGCAATTTTGGATGGCAACGCGAGTCACCGGGCCCTGAGGTACGCGGCACTGTTAACGCAACAAGATCCCACGAAACTTTCCTCCATATGTACATAACCCGATGCGTGTCGATAAGCAAGATTGCTTACCTTATGCGAACCCGATCTTAAGCTCTTCTCCGGCGCGGGGATCGACAGGGCCACTTTCTCAAGCGCGCTGCGTCCCTGGACACCCCTGGTTGCTTCCGATGGTTCTTGAACGAGGCGTTCCTCGATCTCACCGATAGCCTTAAACCAAGGCCTGCGCTCATCCTCTTTTGGGTCGTAGTTCCTCAGGATCTCATGGACGAACCCGGTTCCCGGATCGCCTTGCACCGAGATGAGGGAACCCTTGTTGTCTATCTGGTCGGGGACCCACATGGCCCAGTGGGCCGGGAAGAGCCGGCTCGGGATGAAGGAGACTAGGTATAGAGTCCGATATGCTGTATGTGAAGTCTCGTGGGGAGCGGGATCACTAGTGTGGGTACAGTGGCCGGTCTCCAGTACTTCAATGGAGGTGTGAGCGTCTTGTTCTGCAGAAGTAGAGTCCATGTCCAATACTGGTGGACTAATAGCGAATCTAATGGCTGATAGCTAGTATAGGCAGTTTGACTTCTACAGTAATCCACGAGAAAGAAGAGCGAACTTTCTGTCATAGTTTATGTTTTGATCGGTGTGTTGACGGTGTAGTCGTAATAACTGGCGCCTAGTCTATCCCTCATTGATGCCTAAACCAAAATAGTCATATCATGCTCTTGCCTTGGGCTGCCAACTCTCTGTACTGTAGGAAGTGGCGTGACGGAAACATAGGATACTGATACATCGTGTATGCTTACATAAAAACAACGATCTAGGAGAGATTGAACTGTTCGACAAGCCCATTGGGGCCATAAATAGAGCGATATATACTTGAATCACCAGCGAGGGATATCTCGCATAGAGCGTCGCCACCACTAGCTAACCTTCTAGTGAGAACCCATACTATAGCGTGGGATAATTAGTCTCAGCATCGTTGATGGCAGGGTCGAGGTAGGCAAGGTTCCACAAACCGTTAAGGGTTATCTAATACTGTGTTGACAACCTCTCGGGGAACCCGCATAATTATGCCCAATCTCCAATCTGTTCGGGTGGCGAAGCAAGTAACGAATGTCCGTCTGAGGCACAGCGATTTCATATCCCATGGGGAAACAGACATCTTGTAGACTACATATGAATCTATATATAGGTGCATGCATACACATACCAAGCCAGGCCATATTCCATTGGCCCTATAAGGCATGTGTTAGGGAGTCTGATTTCCCTGCTTCGGATTATACTGGTATATATTTATTGTTGTGTTTCGATATATAATTGGGGCTAATTAAGGGGATAAGGGAGCTTGGATTACATAATGTGGTAATCAGCACCTAGCGGTTTAGCGCACATTATATAGTACTCTTCCGCTTTATGTATTGGAAATCGGTTATTATCTTCCGTACTTCGTATTACAATATATCTGTTTTCGAATCACATTATGTTTAATCTCTTACGGGCAGAATAGCAAAGTAGCAAAGAGCCTTATGAAGTTAGAAATACGTATAATATTAAAATAATTAAATCGAATGTCATTTTCTAAACTAAACATTTGCAAAACTAATCAAAGCTACAATGATATTATCCTGGAAGACCCAGCATGGTCCACCTGCGTAATTCAATGCCTACATAAGGAACCTACGATGTTGTGAATAATATGAGTTCAAGTCCTCCCTACCTTATACTAGACATTATCTCGCCGATCAGCCAATAGGACACAGCCGTCGTGATGGTGAATACTACGACGCCCTCGGCCAAGATTCTCGAAATTTCCGGGCCAGCCTCCCGAATCTCTCGGACAGCCCAGACAATGGCAAGAGCAACTGTCAAGGCGCAGCAGAGATATAGTATTAACAAGGCTTCCATATTTTGGACGTCCTATGAATAGCTGTGATAGTTAAGTAGGAAGTAGGATGATTTTATAGTTTTGTTTTCGAGTTTAATAGTTAACTATATGTCACCGCGATTTGAATAATTGTCTCCCTAATAATTCGGCAGGTAGTGGTGTGCATGACTATTATATATATCCGTGCCAATCTTATATTGGTAATCATTGGCATTGTTAGTAAAGGCACAATGTCTTTCTTTACTCAGATCGGATGTTTGAGTTCGCTCTTAAATTAAAGGCCTTTGTCCTGCATGCCCTTGTCGTTGAGCCTTATGTCTTATAATTTCTTAGATATCCTTAAGTGATCTTGAGCACCCGTGGATCTAGTACGCGGCTTTGTCCAGGTAACAACTCAAGGGATTATCACTAGGTAACATGTGTATATGCAGACAAGAATGTCACTTAACCTAGTTCTTTACTGCTGTGAGTGAATATAACGGATCCAATTTTCCGAGACCTCCATAAAAAATCAACAAGACGCTAAGCTCCCCTACTCCATCGCTAAATCCAACATAAATTTCACGGAAGGCATGATCATTTCGTAACCCAAATCCCTTTCAAGAGTCCACGACTTCAGCCGAATCAGCTCTTGAGCTCGCGTCCGAATCGGTATTATTATTCGTAATGCTATTATCACTGCTCGACGTCGAAGCCGTATCCGAGCCACTCTCCGCCGTCACCAACGACCTTGAAGAGGACGGCGAGTCCGATGATGGCATGCCAGGAGGGTCCTGGTGATATCCGAGGGGAGACGAAAGATGGGAGGGATGAAGGGCGCGTAAGAGGGCCGTCGGGAGCGGGCCCCCAGGAGTACCAGGGAGGCTGGATCCCGACGCGAAATTGTGGTGATTGTAGCGGTAGTTGTGGATGTTATTATATAAGTCAGCAGCGCCGTCATATCCGCCTCCAAGGACCGAGGCCGGAGGCGAAGGCGATACCGGGGAGGCGCTGCCGCTGGTGGTCTGCGAGGAGCTAGCTCCGGGCGCGATCATGATCTCGGGCTCGGTCGCCGTCCAGTAGATGCTGACGCGGCGGCTGAAGGCGCGGTAAGCCCTTAGCCGCGCGTTGGACTCCAGTACGTGTACGCGTTCCAGGGTCAGGATTTCCTGTATCACCTCGATGATGCTATTGTAGGCGAGGGGGATACGCGACGGGGGGCGCCGGGCCTCGAGGTCGATAGACGGGTGGTCGCTGTTCCCATCATGCTCCAGCAGGAGGCTCATGGTGTCCACGGCGCTATCGGCCAGGCTGCCCCTGAACACCGGATCGGGATGTAGCTGGTATTCCTGAGCCGATGAGAACTGGAGGAGCAACTTCAGAAGATAGGTCTCGGCATTCCGGGATAGGAGGTATTCCATCTGCTTTGGGTAGGTCCCTTGGAGTACGCTGGTACAATTTGCGGCTCCTAGTATGATGCTGTACTCGATCATGTCGTGGACAGCACACGGTGGGGCGTCTCCACACCTCGAGAGAAGTAAAGACAATTTCCAGGAGTTGTTCATCTTGATCGCCCTTCCGATTGGGGTGTCTTTGAGGTTTCTTTCAGTGTGTTCAAATCCATCCCAAGGGTCAGCACCCCTATCCAGTAATAAATTAACGGTATCTTTATCGTCAGCGTATGCTAAAGCACTTTGATTCGCGGCGTCTCGGTGCCCGATCTCAACTCCCCTGTTGAGAAACCAACGTATTACTTTCGTATAACCGTAAGTAGCGGCTAAATGGAACATGTAGGTATGAGGTTGCTTTCGGAAGTCTTGATGCGCACCAGACCGGAGGAGTAAAAGAATCATGTCTTCGCATGCACCCCCTGATGGTCTATAAGCTAGAAGATTAAGAGTACTGGTGGGTTCCCAGAGTATGTAATTCTCGACGTCAATGCTCAGTAGATATTTCAGGCAACCTATGTTTGGCCTCCCCATTGTCAGTCTGAAGAGTTGTAATATATCAGCCTTGGATGTCCACAGCCGCGACGATACGATTCTCTCCAGCACGGCCTTCAGAGAATCATCGTCGCCCGTCACGAAACAAGAATAAACCAGATCCCGTACAGACTCTACGTCTGAATCGAAATTTCTCGTGTGTCGCACTAGAAGACGCACAATTGCGGCTTTCTCGGGCGAGGGCAACGACGAACACACGTGCTGAAGCAAATTTCGGCCTCCCAGCCGTAGCTCGTAAATCCGAGCACCAGCTTCTAGGAGCATTCTTACAATCTCAGGCGACGCGCCCCTCAGATAGGAATTGTTGTTCTTTGCATAATTCTTCCTGTCCGGACTCAGAGAGCAGGCAAGCCACAGCGCTGGGGTTCCGTCGTCGAGCTTCAAGTCAAGATCCGCTCCGCGCTGGATGAGCAGCTGGATGGCTTGTAAATCACGAACTGCCACGGCAGTGAGCATAGGTGTGCAGCCCTGTAATACTCTCGAGTTAATGTCTAGCTTGGAATCAAGAAGCTTCGTTATCACAGCCAGTCGGTGTGGATCCGTCCCGCGCGTGGAGCAGCATGAATGTAGTGGATTGCGAAAGCGCGACATCGTAATATGGATGTTGATTCCAACGTTGATGAGCATGAGGGCATCATCAAACCGCATGCAAGATATCGCATAATCCAAAAGAGACGTATAGTAATCCACGGAAATGGAGTTTCTAGGCGCGAGCGGGCCGCCAGTTGGCAAGCGTGGAACACATAGGTTGAGATTTGCCCCTTGGCTGAGTAACCATTCGAAGCAGTCCCATTTGCGTTGTATAAATGCATACCAGAGAGGTGAGTAGCCGCGGACGTCTTGCACATCGATCTCCTTTATGTATTCCTCTTTGATCAAAAACTTAGCAGTGGGCAGGTCGCCACAACCACAGGCTAGATGCAGCGCTGTTGCGCCTGTACGCACTGGACCTCCAGGGATGAGGTGGTTCTGGTACGCAAACTCTCTGCCGTGGATGGAGGCCCCAGACTTGACCAGGAACTGTGCGATCTCGGACTGGCCGAAACACAGCGCCGTGTGCAATGGCGTCAGGTGGTACTGGAACCAGTCATGCCATGGTAGATTTAGGCGGGTTTCGGTACGCCAAGGCACGCAACAAAAATGGCATGAAGCGGCGTCAATCGGATGGCCATGTTGCAGCAGGACTTTTAAAAGGCCTAGCTGCCCTTCTCTCACGGCGAGATGCAGCGCCGAATACCGGCTAGTGTAAGGAGGGGAGCTGTGCGGCGAAAGCGGTCGTCGCGGCCACTGCGCGTAGAATCTCGCCGGCGGCTCAGTCCGGAGCAACGCGAGTCTTCTATGGTGCACCATCATAGGCATCGCTGCATTAGCCCCCGCTTCCAGAACTGCCCTCACCGTCTCCCGCTGGTTTGCCTGTATAGCCCAGTACAGTATCCTATGCAAAGGCTGGGCATTGCGGAATATGTACCGCCGCGCAATCAGAAAGAGCCGGCGGCACAGCCGCATGCAGGCAAAGACATCGCGACATCGGTCAAACTGCTCGATGATGATCTTAACAATCTCGGTCGGGAGGGTGATCAAAGAAGGCATGTTGGCGTCGCGCACCGCGGGAAATGGCGGCGGTGCAGTGCTAATCAAAATGTCATGAAAACACGTCCGGATGACCCAGATAGATATTGATAGGTAGTCGTAGATTTGCGTTGGGATAAATAAGCCTCTTTGGCTGTTCCAAGATGCGGGAGGCGGGAGGCGAGAGGCGCGAGGACCTTATGGCTGGGTCTCTGTCCTTTGCACGTGACCACGTCAGAGTTCGTCTGACTGAAGGTAACTGCGGTGATGACTGCAGGTGATGACTGATGACTGGTGTACATCTGCATTTTTTGGAGAAGGCAGGTAGGCCGGCTGGATAGGGCAAAACAGGCAGCACCTGCACCAACCGGAAGTTCCATCAGATCTTGATAGGGTACCTAAGTATGTACTACAGGTAACTACCTACTACTACTTACCTACATACCCAGTAGCACCTGCAATTGCCTACCGGCACTTGTAAAAGGTTTCAGCTTCAGCTGCAGGAACTCGCAACCAATCATCGCCGGGTTGAGGCGCAGTAAACTCAGCCCTTGTGCAGTTCGACTTAGCGACGAGCGTTAGCGGAATAGCGATAGTTCGAGGTTGGCAGTCACTGTATGCTATCGTTGTACTTACTATCTACATGGGCACGGGGACATCTATGGATCATGGAGACCTGTTAGTTAGCCGCCGATAACAACATGCATCGCTTAAATCTTTAACTTCAATCCATAATCGTGGCTTTAGCTTTACTCAATAAATCATGAGTTAATCATGCATCTGATCCTAACCGCTACAAATATGATAGTTGTCACAAAGGTCATTGTAATGCTCACACCTTTACGAGTCTTAAGACAATAAATATATTAAGAAATCAGTGTTGTTTAATACGGATACTTTGCTGCTAGCATCAGATTTGTGCAGCTCGAAGTTGGGCATCGATGACGCTAAGGAGATAGGGGTGAAGAAGAAGAGAAGGAAATGTGGGGAAAGGGGAACTAGAGACAGGGGGTGAGAAAGAGGATACGTTAGAAACTCAAACGAAAGAAAGGGAAAAGAGTGAAAGAGGGAAAGAAAGAAGAAAAGTAAGTCGATCAAACCAAAGTCTTGCTTATCTCCCGGCATCAAGGCCGACTGCGACGGTCACGCTGTTCCTAATAAGCTTGTTACAGGTCAGGGGCATGATTCGGAGATAGGGGCTACCTAGGTACTGGATGGACCCCATCGGAGCGGCATAACTTCTATACGAAGGCCCCTCTCATTGTCAACAGTTATATACCAAATGGATAGCCCCCTTTGGATGGGTGGCTATCGTTAGGCCTATAGGGGTAAATGCGAGCTGATGTCGTGTATATAAGCGACATTCGGGGCCACACAGCCCCTGTCAGAAAACTTCCCCCCTTAAGTAATACAACTACCAATTCCCTAACTGCTCTATTCTCACACATATATATAATCCACTCTTCTGGCTCTAGATCGGAAGCCAGCGGGCAAACAGACAATGATCACCATCTATTGTATTCCCCATATCCTATCCAATCAGCTCAAACGCCATACATCTAATTTTTCTGGCAACTAGCACTACACCCAATGCTATTTTACTGTTTTAAAACCTTCCCTAACCGTCAGCGCCGCTGTTTCAAGACTTGAGTGCTAATAAGGGGGAAATGGGGGTTCAACTTCAGTATGATATGGATTGCCTTCAGCAAGAGGCCGAAAGAAGTTGGAGCCGTATCCGCCTGCTCCTGTTCCTTCGGTATACCCTGTGGTGACAGGTCTTGATTTTTCACCTGTAAGCTTGTCCTATCCTTGTTACCTTCATTCTTAGGTGACCAATACGGCATTGCGCCTTTGGATCCTAACACTCAGCATCAAATGACTGGTATATTGCAAAGAAGACGTTGGAGTGTAAGGTTGCTTCTTGCCATTATAACGGGGTGGTCAGTACGCCCCTGCCAACCTCGGCTTTGTTCCGCGTTTTCGTCATGAAAGCTCTAGGCAAACATGCATATAAGACCCTCACCTTCATATAGTGCGATATAAGAGGGGGTGGGGGTTCAAATACGAGCCACCGGAACTGTATTCTAGCCTTCGATTAACGATGAAGGGGGTTGGATATGGTTTGACTCTACCTTCCCAATGTGCATCTCAATATGACCTGAAATATCAAGTGGGTGTCTGACGTGCCGAGGAGGCAGAACAGCTATCGGTGAAATCATGCAGATGGTGGAAAGGGGGAGTAGATGATAACAATGATTCACCATGATCCGCCACGTACTGATTCACCGAGTCCCATATCAAATCCCATGCCGAATTCTGGGGTTGTTTGGGCTTTATGCTGCATTGGAGAAACCCTCAGGTATATCACTCTATGCATTCAACCTGACACTGTGCCTGACTGATAATCATCTGTGACTCTTAGGGTCCACTATATGATGCTTACAAGTGCATGTAGTCAAAGGGTAAGCAGCCGCGTCAATGGTTACACGCAACGTGAGTATTACACCGTCGGACAGCCCTCGCCGGAATGACGAGGTCACGCCCGTGACACGTATCACATGTGTCGCCGTCATCGAGTGACCGACCATTGTTTCCTCCGCGGGCCAAGGCCAGGGATTCCGACACAGGAGCGGGAGCGGACGCAGGGCGCGTGGTGGGGGGTTCCAAGGGCGCTCTTGGGATGTTCGAGGTCGGGCTCGATTGTTGATTTCTTAGGCTAGTGCCAGTTATTCAGCTAAGAAGGACAGTGCTTCTCTTTCCTGGGGCGTTTCTCGCGTGTTATGCATCCTAGACAATGTTTGTTGGTTCGTTGGTGTGTTTGTTTGCTATAAGCAAGTTGGTTTGGGAAGTTCTCACCGAAAGACCTTCTGACCGGTCTACAAACATGTGGTGCTGTTATCAAGCCTTGGTCGGTCATATTTACCAGGCTACGCGTCGTACAAAGTTATGAATCCTTTTAATGGCTGAAGTGTTGAGTCCATGATGCCTGACAAGTGGCGCCCAGTTAGTATGTGAAGATTGGAGAAGCTGTTGGTGGCTTTTCTTTCTTTCTATCTTCAAAAGTGCTTGATGTTGAGACATATCATCAGGTCTCTCGTTTCACCTTGGACATATCAAAAGATACTATAAGCTGACCTCAAGCGTAGTTACTTTTCAGAAATCTTAGTGTGCAATAGTTAACTCCGGAATAATGGATGCCAACAAGGCGGGATTGTATTTGGGGAAGTTCCCTCCGTAGAAGTACCTTTAATATTCACCGTAAATCCCACACCTTTGCTGTTCCCAAAGCAGGAATAATTGGTTGATACTTAAAGAGTGTCATGTTGATGGCAATTTGATTCATTATACATCGTACCTTTATCGGCTTTATGAGACACCGTTACCTATATCTATATCTTCTACTACTAAATGTGCACGCTTAACCTCGCTTTTATATATTACTATCCCATATAAGATATATTGATGGTGACACACAATGTTATACAAGTATCGGGTTCTGCTAAGCATGTATAGTCGAAGTTATCTGAAATATAATACATCGATGATCTCCTAGTCCTAGTCTCCAACCTTGCTTAGGCTTAGCTTTGCACGTAGGTACCTGGCAGCAGACTTATATGCCACTACTTGCAGATGTTTATGAGTCAACGCCATCTTTGTTACTTTATAGCATGCCTTCTGTCATCGAATTTCTTGTATATCAAGGCCCCCTATCATCCATGGCCTCGTTGATGTCGACGAACCTACCACTCAACAGCCATAAGCAACAACATACTTGTCCATTCGTTGAACGAAGGGTCTCGACCTCGGATATGCTCCGGTATTCAGAGCCAATCTCTGGTAAGAATTGCACATTCTCCCCCCCTTCCCCAAACTTTCGGCTGCGGGGGGCTAGATGTTGCCCGGCTACTTAGTAGTGTTTCACATGCACTACGTAGACACATTTCCATTTTTATCCAGCATCCCTATTTGAGTATTGGGCCTTCGAACGCTTTCTGGTGATGCTTTGGATGTTCATTCATCTGGCTGATCATGGAAATTGATATGCCAGGAGCTAAGTACATAGACATCATATTTGTCAACGGGTGTCTGTAGGCGGTGTGTTCCTCAGCCATGATTTTCATTTGCATCGTGTCGTGCCTATGCAGCATCAATCAACGCTGTATCCGATCTGAACTCAACTGCCCCTCCAACGACTTGACCCATTAACTATGTGATAATGGTTGCCTACCTAGGAAGCAAGTAGTCAAGCCGCGATTGCTAGCGCGGTATACTTACTTCTTA
Organism: Diatrype stigma; assembly: GCA_022225965.2. NCBI lineage: Eukaryota > Fungi > Ascomycota > Sordariomycetes > Xylariales > Diatrypaceae > Diatrype > Diatrype stigma. Next base: position 461,544 of record JAKJXP020000008.1, read on the forward strand.
TTCACGTCGTATGAGTTCATCAATCTTACATGTAAGCAAGGTCGGTCGACGGTCGGTAGCCGAATTGGAGTCGGCAACGGTTGAGCCGCAAAACTTACAGTCTGAGGGGCGGATGGACATCTTCATGCAATGCATCGAAAGTCTCAAGATCATAAGTAAACAGCCAGCCAATGCAGGTCATTGATATCGAGCATCGCGAGGCTACTGCATACATACGAAGTAGGCTTGCATGCACAGGTGCAGTAGCGTAACAGTGTCGCACGATTCTGGTATCATAGGTAGGGCATGATAAGGCATCAAGATACTGCTACTCTATAGGCGGGTGGGTATCGCTGGATATAGTTGGGCCTGCGGATCTACATAGTCGCAATATCAAGACGCGCACAAGGATGCCCATATCCGCGATTTGACTATCTGTATCGCTGCATGTAACCCATCTCGTCTTCTGTTTGGACCAAGTATTCCAAGCTTTTCTTCTCGCCTCTATCTCCAGGCCTATCTCTCCCCCGGAGAATTTGCGCTTACCCGCGTGAAGCACATGTCTGCTCGAGGTTGCATCCATGAGATTCATATCGGCCCCGCAGATTGGACCCCTATTCAATCACCCACATATTTGTGCGTAAATATGTAGTACGTACGTAAGTATGTGCGTATGCTGCAGTGAAGATAGCTGCGGCGGGTATAGATGGACGTTTTCGGGCAGTCCCGTCGTGGAATAACAATGCAATTTGCACTTTTGCTGGCTGTCGTAATCATCATTTATGTAAGTGTCTACTTGGAGGCAGGCCGTGTGGGTTAGGTGAGCACGGTAAGGCACCTAAGTAAGTAGGTGGCTATGATGCTATCCGAAGTCCCGTGGAGGATGTAAGACACGTAAGCAAAAGTTGTCAGCCAACGAGGGCAAACAGCTCGAATCCATCCGGTCGGAAATCCAGTAACTGGAGGCTTCGTGTGACATGTCCTGGGGTTTCGGGCTTAACGTTAGCAGCACCGTAAGCAAAAGGCAACTGCCAAGTAGATGGGCTGAATAGGAAAGTAATCATGCTCTCCGGCGCCTAACTCGAATAGACGTTGAATCCTCAGCTCAGCGAACATCGGCCCATCGACATCTAGAATCCAGACTGCTGTTGAGCTGGAAGGCCGAAAGCGTGACCGGTCCTGTGACTCCTGCCAGCCAGTCCAGGACTTTCTTTCGACTGAAAGAAACCTTGAAGAGCTTGAGAGAATTGGCATCGTCCTTTCCTCGTGCTGCCAGTGCTGCCAGTGCTGCCAGTGGTACGACTGCCGCTAGAAGAGCCTTAGAACAGGGGTTAGCCCTGCACAGCGACGGTGATTGGGCCATTGTGGCGCAACCCTGCTGTCCTGCCCCCCTCTTAGCGCCTTTTCAGAGGCGAGCTAAGACTATGATGACATTGCCTACGTCACAATCTGGGGTTCGAGTCACAGGCCAGAACTGCATTTTCACATTTCATCCCATCTGGAGTCTGGCAATTTGCCCATCCGCCGTCCCATGGCATGGGGGATGATGAGCTTGCCCTTACTTAGAGCCTCTAATTAGTTGAGGCAGCTACATGGACGCCACGATGGGAGCAGCTCGGAATTGGTCATTTCGGAAGATCCAAAATCCAGGCCTTCTTCCAGCCTTCTTGTCATATACGATTCATCACGATAACAGAAAGCCTACACAGAACATCTGTTCGCTACTTCACGTTGCTTCCGCGCTTGTGGTCAGGGACAAGGATCGCAGGAATACACCACCCTTGGATTTCGCGTGGACACTGCTGCACTGACGTCGAGCGATTCCTACTGCGTCGATCAATACAAGATCTCTTGCTACATACTCGATCTTGCATCTTTCGTTGGCCTTTTATCGAAACGCTTCTATCTCGACTGTCTGAATAGCGCCCGCACAATCACTGCTACACTACTGCACTGCTCTTGCATCGTTCACACTTCGGACCATCGACATATCACCCCTGATCATCCCAACCAGCCTGCCCAGCCTGCCCAGCCTGCCAGCCCAACCTAGTGGTTGATGGCAAATATCCTCTTCTGGCCTAGGCTGGTACTTGTCGATGCCAATATTCCTGCTGCATCACGCACACTAGCTGCTATCTTGTGTCACACATTGCCGTCAGTGGATGCTTTTGCGACTGTTCTGGCTGAAACAACCGTGTCTGCGTGTCTATAGCCAGCCCCAGTCGCGTATGTCTATGAGCGAATCAGAGAATAGTAGTCATCGAACAGTAGATCCGAACTTTAGCGCCTCGTGTTCACTTCTCTCTACATTCAACTTCAAATTTATCTTCCTGTCCTTTCAACCCGACGCACTCTTATCTCCAGCTGCAAGCCACGACGCCCGACTATATCGTGTTGTAACAACCTGCTACCATAGCAAACAGTCCTTGAATAGGCTGTGGTGCCCATATCCATATCGTTGGGCAATACACCACAGTCATAACATATACATACGTAAAGGCCTTCCTTCGCGAGGGAACTCAGCCTTCAGTGCTGAATCTCTCGCTATCGAGGGCGCTTTGTTCTCATTCTTGATTCTATCGTCATGACTGCCAATAACACGAACGGTGTCTCTGCCCCTCATGCTTCGACCTCTACTATTGACGGCGTTGACGCTTTCGCCCTAAGGCTCTACAGACGAGCTCGAAACTCGGGCACAGACTTCGAGGATATCGCATTCGTGGTACGCAACCTACATACTGTCCTTCGGCACTTGAAAAGTGAGGCCGAGAGTCCTGAGTCACTCTTGGCCGTTGGCGACAGCGCTGTATATACTCGACAACTTACTCCGATCATCGAAGATTGTGAGTTCACACTGCAGCAGCTGAACACCATTCTCGACAAGTATGGAGATCACCCAGGTGGCAACGATGGTCGAGTCTCGCCCACTAAGCATAGAACTCGTATGGATGGTAACATGGGTTGGACTATGGAGAATGTAGAACGGGAAAAGATCAAGTTGATCAAAACCAAGCTCATAAAACAGAAGCTCAATATCGATATGTTCCTTGACACTATCCAGCTTCATAACCGACCAAGATCACAGTCAAGGGTCGACACGAGTGGTGTAGACTTGGAATCAATCAAGGATAAGGTGGATGCTATCGCCACCAGGATCTGTTCACGTCGCAACTCGGGTCTAACTCAAGACGAGGAGGAACTATGGATGCGGTTCAGGAATGAGTTAGAACGTGAAGGCTTCTCTAGAGAGGTACTGCGCAAAAACCAAGTAAGTCTTCCCAGGTACCTTATCAGACATGTGTATCAAATTAACATTCAACGTAGGATGTCCTCCGTGCCTATATCCGACAGCTCGATGAGCGGGCAATCGCAAATGGGGGTACCACTCCCTCAGTTCGCGGGTTTCTTGAGGGAGAATCCCCGATACATGATTCAGCTTCCCAGGTGGCCCCTTATCAGAGTCAAGCTTCCGGCGGGTTAGATCGAAGAGCATCGTACCCCGATATCGACACTGAGAAATACTTTCCATCTGCCAGGCTTGAACGCTTACAATCGAGTGGGTATGGTCCAGCCTCGAAGGGTGTACCAAAGGAGTCCACCAATATGTCTTACGAATCCCGGTCATCAGATGATGATGCATACACCTCTTCAGACTCGATGGCTCTTATGTCTACACGTGACATTATGGCTCTAGACAAGCGAAGTGCTGATCGAGCTATTGCGATGGATAATATGCACCTGCAATCTATCCCACACGGTCTAAGTCACGCCATTGCCGAATCACCTCCCTCAACCCGTTACCTTCCACCGTCAGCTTCGCAGCCAGCATTACTATCATCATCGCCCCCTACGAGCCTTGACCACTTTGGTGCGGCACCCCGCCATGTACCATCACTCCCCCCGCCAGTATACGGGAATGGCCTCTCGTCACCTATCCATAGTAATTCGATGTCTACACCCAACTTGATGAACCAACAATCCGCGGCTCCAGGGCAAACTGCCCCTCCCCGGCGACCTTCTCTCTTAGCTCCCGATAGCCAAGGCTACGAGATCCCCCTCGATGCGAAGTGGACACGCATTCGACGGAGTCTTGTGTCACCTGAGGTTCTCGCACAGGCAGGCGTGCGATACGAAGCCCGGCCGGAATTCGTCGCGGTGCTTGGCACCCTAACGCGAAACGAGGTAGTCGAGTTTGCAAGGCGCAGTGCTGAAGTGCGGAACAGACGGAATTCGGCTCCAACGGGGGCGGGGACACGAAAGGAAAGACGACCGGAGGATCGATACCATCCGGATAAATACAGGAATTGGGATGTCGACACTACAAGCAACAGAAACTCATCCAGTGCAGGATACGTCATCAACAACACCAATGGACGGCGACATAGCCAGATCAGCACCAGTAGCTCATTAGTTGACCATTCCAGCGACGAAGTTTCAGACTCCGATACGGATGGTCATTCGGACGACGAACACGTGCGTAAGCAGCCTCCGCTGTCAAACCAGGCACGCCGTCGATCCACGCCATACCATCACAGCTCGGGAAACCACCGGTATGAAGACTTGCAACAAAGCCGAGTCCGTGGTGACAGCGGCGTGAGCAACGTGAGCATCTCGGGGTCCTCAGTCGACGAGGACGAGAGGGGGACGAAGACGTATCCTTACATAGTGCCGCCGCCTGCTAAGGAGAATCCAAAGGAAAGCACGACGAGCCCGTCGGCGACGTCCAAGCCGAAGCCTATCCTCAAGAACAAGAACGATGACCCACACGTCCGCTTCGACCCAGAGCCGCACGTCCTAGACGAGGGGAAGAGCCCACCACGTGGTACGTCAAGGCGACGCGGCAGTGAGCGGGACAAGAGCAGAGAACGACACCGCGACCGGGATAGAAGTAGAGACAGAGATCGGGACCGAAGCAGAGACCGAGATAGAGACACCAAGGAGAAGAAGTACTACTCGGACCGCTACACGGAGCGCGACCACCGCTATGCCGAGCGGGACCGGAAGGAGCGCGACCGCTACGAGCGGGAACGCGAGCGCGAACGCGAGAGGGATAGGGAGCGCAAGTACCACCACTCGGCCAGCTCGTCGACCCCGCGCCGTGACGAAGGCAGCCGCAGCAGCGCGCGCAAGCGCAACAGCACCAACACCAGCGATGCACTCAAGGCTATCGGCATCGGCGGTGCGGCGGCTAGTTTGCTGAGCGTGCTTACGGAGGCTGCCTCTGGCTTGTGATTGTGATGCACACATATCCTGTCTGTCTATGAGCTTGTCAATCCATATATAGGCATACCGACCTATCCCGCCGCCGCCGACCCGATCCGACCATGACCTACATCATGTCCTTCTTTCTCCCTCTGCCCTCTATCTCCCTCCTCGCCTTTTACCTAGTTACACTTTGCATTGTCATTATTACGATTATTATTAGTTATATCACATCGAGATTGCCGATGTTCATTCATGATTTTCTTTAGCGATACCCCACTGATGGCTTTCTTTGCTTTGCTCTTCTGGTGGTTTCAGCCATCCACTGCTTCGCTTCATCCTTTTTAGGGGAACAATGGAGATTCCCCGTTTGTATGATTATTTTACCCACTTGAATAGTTTGGATACCGATCATATTGGGATAGGAAAATTGGGAAAACAATTAAGGAAAAGGAAAGGTATAAGAGAAAACGACAATGGCAGGCAAATAAACAAATAATTGGGATCTAATCAACATGGGGCCACTAGGTCATGGCTTTTCGTCGAGGGTTGTGGCGGTCGAGACTGCGGCAAAGGGGTGGACGAGAATTGAGCGGGGTGGGGAGCACCTCTCATGAGACACGAACGAAGACCAGAGTATAGATAAAACCAGAAAAAGAGAACTAATCAAGATATTGGAAATATTAACTCGGGAAAGGAAGGCTTTCGTTTGATTTCTACATGCGCAATTACCCAGCGACGGATTGTGAAAGGGTTGGTTAGTCAGGTAGACGACAATATAATAGGGGGATGGGTGGATATAAACAAGACTATCTTAGTAGAAAGGTCTAGTAAAGTTGGCATCTAATTCTAGGCCACCATCCAGTCAATCTGCTGCGAAGAAGTGAGATTTGTATGCGGTGATAGGATACTCGATTGAAGCCACATCCCCGTATGTAAGGTGGGTAATAAGGGGCTTTTGGACAACATCCCCCCTATTCATGGAAACCCGTTCCTTGTAAGTTATTGCCCATAAGTCGAAGTGACCACCTCTGGCATTAGGTAGGTAAATACATTGGTAGAACGCAGTTCTGGGCATATATAAAACCCAAGTAAGTACGTTTCTTCAGCGATGCGACCCATTCGACCCCCTTATCGTCGACATGGCTAACATACTTGAACAAAGGCATGCCATGCCAAACATGCAGTGCAATAACCTGGAAATGCATGCGAATATATGTATGTATACCAGTCAATATATCAACACTTTCCTGTACCCCCTCTTTCCTTTCTTTCATTCCAAAGTCTGCATATCCATTCCATTCCATGCCATGCCATGCCATGCCATGCCATCCCGTATCGCGTCATGTTGTGTCGTGTTTATGCCTATGCCTAGCTTCTGTGCCCAAAAGCCTACCTATCGTGGTGTCCGGTTATGGCAAAAGTTAGTTCATCAATCAAAATCCCTTCTGCCGCCTCGAAGTCCGCCTCGTCGGAATGCCGCTGCTGACGCTACCAGCCATGCTAGGGGAAATCCCTGCCCCTGTCCCTGCCACAGCATCGGCATCTAAGTCTGCCAGCGTCTTCTGTTGTTTCTGCTGTCCTATATCACATCCCCCTTCTTCTCCGTCTCCAAAGCTTGCATTGTTGCCTCCCTTCTTCTTATTAGAGCCAACCGTCCCTCCTCCTGCTGCTGTTGATGCCCCTCCCCGCTGCTTCAAGATCCGATCCATGACGACTTCGCGGTGGCGTCGCGCCTCGGGGTTATCGTACTGGAGCTGCGTGGCGGGCGGGGGCCTCTCCTCCGGGGGCGGTTCGCCGCTGCCCGCTTCCCTGTCAAACAGCTGGTGCGGGCCGCTGCCGCTGCCGCTTCCAGAGGCGGCGCTCATGAAAGAACCCGATACCCCGACGCTCCCCGTCCTCGTCGTCCTTCCGGACTTTTTGTTACCGTTACCACCGACTGCATGGTCGTTGGCGTTGTTGATATGAGCAGTAGCAGAGGACTCGGCGCTTGCGTTCGACGAGGCTGCCGACACGTTGCTGATAGCGCGACCGAGGACCTCGCGTTTTCGGCGCTGGACAGTCGCCATGCTGACGTCATGGTTGTTGTCATCGTCGCCCGCGCCCGCGCCGGCACCGCTGCCATTGCTGCTGTCATGCGACGACATCATCATGAGCGAATTCAGCCGCCGCGACATCTCCTGCTTCTCACGCGCCGTCCGTGCCTGCTTCTGCCGTTCGCGCTCTTCTTGTTGGTGCTTCCGCGCCGCCGCTTCTTTTTCCCTTTCCTCCGCCTCCCTATCTGCGGCGGCAGCGGCGACCACTTCTTGTGGCCGCTCGTTGTTGTCATCGTTACCGTCGTCGTCATCATCGTCAGGCGCTTCCGAGTCCGCTATCGAGCCCCCCGTCGGGAACCGCTTGAATTTGCGTTGGCGGTCACGCTGGTTGTCTGTGGCTGCGCTTTTCTTGTGTTGCGACAGCGATGATGGGGACTTCTGGTTGTTGAGCACGTTCGATGACGCTTCTTTGAGCACTGCTGATCCTTCCGCGTCCTCAACCAGTTGGGTCGGAGCTGTTTCGTAGTGCGAGTCGCCAACCTCTATGTCCTGCTCTGGCATGGCGGGAAGGTCTTCATTTTCAGCCGGCGCTGCCGCCGGTCCGCCATCTTGAAACGCGCTTCGGTCGACCCATGCGCTTTGTGGCGGGTATGGTCTTCTAGCCGACATAGGTTCAGGCCTAGGTTTCCTCGGCGGCAGCGCGGGTTCCGATACCGTCTTCTGTAGTTTCCGCTTTTCCTGCTGCTGCGGTTGTTGCTGCTGCTGCTTTGCCTTATCTATCGCGACACCATCCCGTGGCGCTACCGCAGTTGCAGGAGAAGAATGTGTAGCGGTAGCGGGCTCGAGCTTCTGCAGCAAGTATTTCTCGTCCCAAGGCACTCGGGAGCCCGCGGCGATGCACTGCCATAGCCACTCGGCGCCGACGACGGGGATGGCGTGGCGGCGGGCGAAATCGAGCTTGAGCTCGGCCTTGGGGACGAGCTCGGGGTCGTCGGCGACGACGAGGACCGAGGCGCGCGAGTTGAACTTCTCGGCGTAGCGGGCACCGAGTTGCACGACGGTCTTCTCGATCTGGTTTAGGCGCTCGTTGGCGAAGCCCGTCGTACAGATGGTCAGGTCCGCGAACCCGGCGAGGGGGAAGCGCGGGAAGGGGCGCCCCAGCACGTGGTCCGCCGGGTCGCACAGCCGCCGCCCATGCACGCACCGCTCGATCCAGAACTCCGTCACGATCTGCACGCTCGGGTCGGGGCCGCCGTCGTCTGAGGGGGGAAGCCCCGGATGTGTATCGGGCTGCGATGCCTGCGGGACCACGAGGAAACGCTGCGTCGGCGGCTCCGGTTGACGCGGAGATGCCAAATCGTCGAGAGAGGGCGAGATACGCCCCCCGTGAGATGTGAGGTACTCGCAGATAATATCAGCTCGGCTCTGGGGGAACCCGTGCACAAAGAAGCACGAGGAAGCGAAGATGCCTCCTACGGCGGTGGATTGCTCATTTGCGTCTCGTGTAAGGGGCGGCACAATGGCTGTGGGTGGCGCGGTGGAGTCGCCCAGTCGCGAGAGGGAAGTGGTCGAATCGTTCAGGGAAAATGTCGACACGTTGGCGAGCGAGTCGTCGCCTACGGTGGTCGACTGATTTGCAGGCGAATCCTGCTGCTGGTTGAGGATGTCGCCCCATAGACCCTCGTTCTGACTGTTGAACTTCATGCTAGCCGTCTTCCTCAGCTTCCTCCGGTTCTGGGTCCCGGCCGAGGCCGCGTCGTCTCGTAGTCGCTTTCCCGTGGTATCCCGCCTCACCTCTTTTTTCGTCCATGCCCCCACGCCCCGTTCCTCCTGGGGCAAAGTTGGATCGTAGCAACTCTCATTCAGTATCATGCCCCGCTCTACGCTGTCGTTTAGCCACTCGATCGACACGGCGCGTATGTCCCAGCGGAGAGCTGCCATGTACTTCTTGCCCTCGGGTTTGTGGGTAATCAGGTGCGTTACGTTTCGGGAGAGATCGCCGACGTATTCACCGCCGTTCGCTCTGACTTTGTCTTCGATCAAAGTTCGCATATCATCTGTATACCAATTAGTTCATGCTTAGACCTATCTCTGGCCCTCGTCACTAGCTTGACCTGCGCCAAGGTCTTCTCCTGTCTGTTCTTTCTTTCGTTGTTGTCTCCTTGCTTTTTTTTCGGGGGAATGAGCAGACATACGGTCTTCGAATCCTGTCAGACAACACAGAAGCTTCCTCCGCTCTCGGGCCGCGAGGTCAGGGCTGTTAGGAATGCCGCCGCCGCTCTCAAACGTCTTAAGTTTCCACTTGGCCTCCAGCGCGGCGAACTCGAACTCCTGGTCCGCCATCCACATATTCCGGGCATCCTCGATCCAGCCGGCAGCCATGGGTAAGATGTCGGGACGTTCCTTGGCGACATGTCTATACTTGGGCGTGTCGTAGTCACCGACGATCAGATGTGTGACGTCAGGTGTAAGATCGTACTTGTGCGTGCCGCCCATATCGGTGGTCCTTTGGGCGATTTCGGTCTAAGAAGAGAACGTGCCTCTGAGTTAGACGTATGCAACCAGGAGCTCACACTAGGACTGGATAGATGAAGACGATTGCCTGCTTACCCGTTGATCCGGCGGGATGCTCGTACAGCAAACCACGACGCCCTGGAAGGGCTTCGACGAGTCGACCTCGTCCTCCATTGTATGGGTGATGTGCGTGACTTAGATATCGATTGTCCCCCTCGGAGTTAGGGGCATTGTCAAGTGGAAGCAGAAGCAAGCAGGCAATGCGGTTGTATAATAGAGAATAGCCAAAGAACCAAAACAAAGGCCCAATATACTTATGATCCTTGTATTCGAATATCGCCAATGGCACCCATGCCACCAATGATGATGTTCGGGTATGTAATGTAATGCAATGTGGCTATGTAGGAACTGGGTGGAGAGATAGACACCGATAATGCAGGTAGGCACCAGGTATAATGATCACATGCAATGCGATCTAGGGGCAATCTATGTAAGGCTTGTGTGGGAGCGCAATACGCAATACGCAGTACGCAATATGCTATACATGAAGTCAATGTTGGAAGGACCGAACGGTAACTCATGTTGCTTAACCCGAAATGGCGTCGCGTCAAGTCGCGTTAAGCGCGTTTATTGGTTTTCAAAGTTACCCCACTGGCACTAATTGACCAGGTGAGCTAAGCAACATGATTCGTCAATTGGTCAAGCTACCTAAAGTAGGTATGTTTGAACCTTCTGAGCTCGGGCTGATAGGTACGATCACCAATTGCATATCACCAATTGCGTACTTCGTAGCATATTAGGTATGGCGTTTTTTACTTCGAACCACCTACTACTTTCAAGTAACAATGTGAGACAGATGACATGCGAAGTATGAGTTTTCTTTATGAACCACGTACCTATTTATTTATACTTCATGCTCCGCCGAGCCCTTGCGGTTTGGAGATTTTATTCTTTCACATGGTAGAGATTCATCAAGGCAATTGTCAACTATCTACGAGCCCCACTATCGGGACGAAAGCGTAATTCAGTGCCTTGAATGGGCGATGAGATGCCATGGTATAACAACGTACTAATGGGGTATATAAAATGTACCATCGAAAGAACTCGAATCTATGAAACTTGACAAAGGGGTATTATAACAGCTAATATATCACCTGCCCTTGTCTATGCAGGCCACCCAACAGCTCAGGGGCTCGAACTAACTAGGTAGGTAGCTCGCCCTATGCTTTCTCGGACGCACCGTCACCGGCCTCCGCACCGCCCCGCCGGAAGCACAAGCTCGGGTGGAAGATGTTGAGGACCCAGACGGCGGCGGTGACCAGGACGCCCTCGAAGCCGACGAACAGGTCCTGGCGGCTCATGAGGGGGCCGGCCCAGCCGCCGCTCATCTCGGCGACGCGGTAGACGCTGCGCCAGAGGATGCAGAGGGTGCTGAGGGCCAGGGCGGCCAGGAACCCGCGGAACATGCGGGAGCCGCGCAGCGCCACCAGCGCCGGGTCCTGGTCGAGCGCCGCCGCGTCGCCGAGCGCCCGCCGCCGCCGCGCCGTGTTGACGAAGAAGTCGCCGCACAGCCCGATGAAGATCGCCAGCGTGAACACCTGGAACGCCAGCCCCGCCGTCATCACGTAGTCGCCCGTGTCCGTCGACTTCTGGTTGTGGAACGCTACCGACGCCATTGCGCCGCCCGAGGCCTGGAGGATGAGGGAGATCACGTCGCAGGGGATGAACTGGAGAAAGAAACAAACCAACAGTCAGTAGGCTCGTCGTGCGGGGAAAGGGCCGGTTGGGGATCGGATGGGACTACTAGGTAAAAAACATACAATGCGCGTGTAGTACTGCGGCGCGATGCGCGAGTTCTCGGGGCCGAAGGCCGTCACGATGCGGCGGATGCAGAGGTAGATGCCAGCAGCAAGGAAAGCGGGAGCAATGGTGAGACAGCAGGTCTGCATGAGGAAGCCGGTCTCGTCCCACTGGTCGTTCCAACTCATGATGCGTCCCGCGTACCCCAGGATCTCGCAGATGAGACCCAGCACCATGGCCGTCGTGAAGGCCTTATTCCGCCCCCGCGTAAGGGCGAGCACGCCCAGGAAGGCCAGCAGCGACAGCGCGAACAGCGCCAGGAACGTCGCGTTGGGCGCTAGGTCGATCTTGTACGGGTAGAACGACTTGCTGTACGGGCAGATGTCCGCGTTGCAGTCCGCGAAGGTGATCGTCGTCGAGGCTGCTGCCATGCCGGCAGCGGCGCCTTGCGAACCGGTACTCATTACCTGTTATTGATGTTGCTATTGTTGCTATGGTAAGAGCCACAACGGGAGAGGTGCAGTCGTAGGCTCGCTAGTTGAAGCGATTTGTGTATTAAGAGAAACTTCAAGTTGAGTTCTAGGTGGTGAGTGAGTTCAACAGCAATAGGACAGGTCCAATCTTTGGCTGGAAGTCCGAAGGAGAATATATACTTGGCCAGGGAATGGACATAGACATATATTTCATCGACGGCTATCTATATGAAAGCGTTCTATTGACACTATAATTCCCATATTCTGGAGATAACATACATGGAATTGATGTGCTCAGCCCCCAAGTCGTCGCCGAAACCACGAAAAAAACCCACACAAAGCAAAGATCCCGTCTAGAATCGCCCTGTTCGTGCGATATAAGTGAGCGCGAGGGGCTGGAACACAGAAGTATAGATAATCCGCGGCACATCCACTCAGTAAGGCTGGCGTGCATCTCTCTGCCTCCACTCCAGAGCCTCCCCAATTCGCCGGATACGGGTGAAGGAGGTTATCGACCCAACCGCTCGGGCTGTCGGGCTGAGGCTGGAGCTGGGCTGGAGCTGGTCCAGGCTGTCGGGGTCGCGCATGATAGGTAGAGCGCCGGCCAGATCGATACTGATACCAAGCAAGTATATGCGGCTAGTTGGATCCTTCCACGACCCTACTTTCCAGTTGGGAGCATCGTCAAGAGCCTACCAGCACTACATGATTCGAGACTACGGATGAAGTTTGGAAAGCATAGCAAAACATATCTTTCCTCATCGACCAAATACAGTCATGCGCTCGAGCACTGGGAATATACCAAAGCCCCTGTTCGTTGGAATTGGGGCTGAGGTGTGATAGGTGTCGTAACTATGGCGGCGTCTCGAAATATGCAAACCGATTAACTCCTTTATTGTAGGTGACGCACCATTCCTCCGCGGCGCAACTCTTTTCGCTCTTCCCGTCTTCTTATCTACATAGCTATGGCCGTCTCCATATAACTATTCGTGGCTGTGTTAACTGTAACCTCTTCTGTGCCGCACCGTACATATTTCATTTACCTATCGCAACTTTATGACTCTTCATAACTCTTCATAACTAGCCCCACCAAACGCGGAGAAGTAAACAAGCGACCAAGACTTCGTTCGGCTTGCGTCAACAATTAACACCGAGGCACGCCGCAAAACGGGACAGCCATTTTACATACCTATAACCATAATCATCGAGGGTTTCTACATAGAAGTTGCATGAGCATTTATCTCTGAGCAAAGAATGCTCACGAAAGACAAACTGAAACGGGGGGTCACATCAAGCGGTAGTTACAGGGGGTCTTTCATCTTATGGGTAATAAGAGCGTAGTATAAATTAAATTGCCTAAGTCTTCAAGGTGGATCAGAACATCGGGGTCAGAACGGACGATGACGTCTGTCACCAACCCGACTACCTTTACACCCCATCCTTCGTCTTTCCAACCTCAAGCTGTCGTCGTTTCCTCTCTCTCCCCCCTCTCCGCCTAGTTACTGCAACATGCTACATAGTAAAAAAGACCCGTGGGCTATTTCGAGAAGCGCACGATGGTTAATAAACCACCGGTAATAGTTCCCGCCGGGTTTGGGTATCACTGATCGCGGCATTGTGGTTCCGTCTAGTCTTGTCTTGTGTTCGTGCCGGTCTGGTCTTGCACCCGGACAACCTAAGAGTTGTTCGAGTGCTCGACGCGGCTGCTCTCGACCGACTCCTTCTCGGTGTCCTTCTCGGTGGAGACGGCCTCGTCGGCCAGGACGCCGTCGGTCATCTTGTGGCGGTGCATGGCGCCGCGAGCAGCGGTGTCGATGAGGCCGTACTTGAGGGCCTCCTGCTCGACCTGCTCGTCGGACAGCAGCGGCAGCTCCTTGGCGGCCTGGACGTACGACTTCTTCTCGACGTGGCCCTTGGCGAAGATGATGTCAATCTCCTCGAGCGACCGCCGCGCCGTCTCCGGGTAGAACCAGTAGATGATGGGCAGGAAGCTGAAGTTGACCACGGCGAAGAACAGGTACGTGCCCCAGCCGATGTTGGCGATCATGATGGGCGTCACCATCACGATGAGGAAGTTGAACAGCCAGTTCGTGCACGTCGACACGGCGTTGGCCTTCGCGCGCGTCTTGATGGGGTTGATCTCGGCCGGGTACAGCCACGGCAGCGGCAGCCACGTGGCGCCGAACGACGCGATGTACGTGAACAGACCGACGGCCGCGCCGCGGGCGTGGGTTGAGTTGCCGCTAATGAGGCAGCCGAAGGTAATCACCATGGAAGCGCACTGTCCGATGGTTCCGTACAAGAACAGCTTGCGACGGCCAACCCGCTCGATGAGGAACCAAGAGGTCGTGGCGAAGATGGAGTACACAATCATGTTGACACCGCCCATGAGGAGCGCCAGGTTGTGGTCACCGGGCACGATGGACTTCTCGAACAGGATGGGGAAGTAGTAGATGACGGCGTTGCAGCCACCGATCTGCTGCATGAGCTGACTGCTGGAACCGAGGAGCATGCGGCGGAAGTGCTGGGTCTTGCCGTTCGACAAGAGAGCCTTGAATGGCGTGACCTTCTGCTGCTCGAAACCACTGGCCCGGATGGAGTCCAGGATGACGTCGCGCTCCATGTGAGTCTCCTTGCTGCCCAGCTCGTAGCCACGCAGACCGGAGATGACCTTGTCCGCGTCCTCGTAGCGCTCGTGAGTGAGCAGCCAACGCGGCGACTCCGGAAGGAAGATCATGCAGATCCCCACGACGAGACCGAAGACGATCTGGAAAGCGATGGGGAATCGCCACGACAGGTCGGCGGACCCGAAGGAAGCGCCGTAGTCGATCCAGTACGCAATCAAGGTACCAAAAGCGATGATACCTCCCTCGATGCAGATGAGCAAACCACGGTTGGACGTCTTACTGCATTCAGCTGGTAGACGGGGCTGTTAGCGCTATGTCTGGTTTGTTGTCAGGCCAGGAGGGAAAGAGGGGTACGAACCTTGATACGTTGGGATCGTCGACGTGTTGATACCATTGCCCACGCCCGTGACGACTCGGCCGACGATGAACTGGGCCAGCGGCATGGCGTTGAACTCGCACGTAACCTGGATGATGGTCCCGAGGATCATGATGGTCGCGCCCAGAATCATGGCCTTGCGGCGGCCGAGAAGGTCGGCGTACCAGAGGATGAAGACGGCGCCGAAGAGGCAGCCGATCTCGTAGATGGCGGTCACCAGCCCCTGCATGGTCGCGTCGTCGCGGGTCGCCTCGAACATGTTGTTGAAGGCGGGCGCACTGATGATGCCGGACATGACGCCCTGGTCGAAACCGAAGAGCAAGAAGCCCGTCGTCGCGACCGTCGACACAGTCATCGAGAGCGGGCGGCCCGACAGGCCCATATACTTAGGGGGCGCCATATTCGCTCAGAGCGGCGTAACGGCGTCGCCTAAGTATAAAGGAAAAAGAGGGAGAGGATGAAAAGTCTTGGGGAATGCGCGCGCGCACGATAAAGGGAGGGATTATACAACACGAAGTTTGTGTTGAGGCAGCGCGGAGGGGTGAATACCAGAACGTGGAATCATCGAATGAGCCCCAAGAAGACGACAGCAAAGGCGACTACTGCGAAGGTAACAACAGACAGGGTGACAGCAGAGGAAAGGAAAAGACCCAAGACACTGGGGGGGACCTGGCGCGGGGATTGGCTACCCTTATGTAGGTACTCAATATATACGTCCGCGGGTCGACCGTCCCCCCGGTTCTCGCAGGCGTTACGAGCAAGAGGGCGACTATATTTGATCACTATGACCACGATCCCTAGCGAAACGAGCTAACCCACCGTTAACATGAGATGGGAGGGACGTAATGGGTTGCGCCGCAGAGGGAAAAGTGGGCAAAGATGGCGCGCGAAAACCAAGAAAGTCAGGATACCTGGCTACCTACATAGTAGGAGATTAGGAAGAGTTTTTTTTTCTTCTCTTTCTGACCCTACCAGTTGTAGTAGCATAGGTACTACCTAGGTATGGTAGCAGGGAAGCAGGGGACCCTGCTACTTCGTTGCTTCGTACCTTCGTTGCTTCGTACTATTTTGGCGTGGGGGAAGGGGGGCAAGGGGGGAAGGGGGGAAGAAGGGGGGCAATGGGGGAATGGGGGAACGCGGTCTGGAGAAAAAAAACCCACTAACACCCAAACCCAAACACCCAATATCTGGAGACTACCTGGAGACTGGAGACTGGAGACTGCCTGGAGACGCTCTCGAGGGTCGCTCGAGGGGTGAGAGGAGGCCGACAATGCTAGCGGCGCTCAGAAACCCCGAATGGGGTAGATCCTGGGGTGATCTATCGTCTGGGCTGCATCTTGATTGGCGGGGGCCGCCCCCGAACCCCGAACCCGGAATCCTCCTTTCAGGGATCCGGGATCCCTTAGGCACATTTCTCTGGGACACCTGCACTGGGTTTTTATTTTCTCCGCACGCAACACCAACACAGCAGTACACCAATTGCAGCAGTACCAATTGCAGCAGTACCAGCCGCACCAGTACCAATCGCACCAGTACCAATCGCACCAGTACCTACAGTGCAATACCAGCCAAGCCGAGCCAGCGGGCAAGCGGGCAAGCGGGCAAGCAACAGCTTGTAAGTTATAACTAACTAACCCTTACATCGTCCCATGCCGTCCCATGCCCGCGGAGACCAGGGAGATTGGACTATGAGGTCATACCTGCCTAGGGGTCCCAGCTCGCCCAGGCCTGCTAATCCCGTAAGGCCGATGGCACGCTCCACTAGCCGGAAGGACTTCAGTGTGTGTGGAGGCCCATGGGCAGCTGATGATTGGGTTCTGTCCGGGGTGCCCTTCGTCGTTTCGACGGCACTTGGGGCGAAAGCGACGAAAGAGAGGCAGCGACGCCGACAAGCCCAGCTGCCCAGGCAGGGAGGGCGGCGGGAACGGCTTGCGGCGGGAGCATGGGCTGGCAGGCTTGGCTGCCGCCCGTAAGGATCGAATGTAGGTTTCAATGTACTGTAGTCTGTAGGTAGTCTGTAGGTAGTCTGTAGGTAGTCTGTAGATAGTAACTGTTTTTAGCCCACGCATGCAGCAGGTGGTGTGGTAGTGTAGGGTACCCGTAAGGCGCGGTGAGAAGAAATGTCGGCGACATTGGCCGGATTGTTGACACCCGCATGACCATATAACAGTGTGGTATATAACCCTACAACTCTATGTACGTAGTATAAAGTTCCATATAACTCTATATCATTCATTACTCATCAGCCCTGTGTCGGGACCAGTTGTTCTCCCCCATTTTTCCAAAAGGTAAAATTTTGGGTAAATTTTGGGTAAACACGCGAGAAAGCTCCATGATCAACTGGCTCTACAGTAACTAGTAGCAATCCCCAGATTGTGAGCCCATGGGGAAGAAGTGGGAGTCTGGAGAGGAAAGAAGAGGAGACCGAGGAGAAAAAGAGGAGGAGAAGGAGGATCTGCGTACCCCGTAGTAATTTACTGTGGTGCTGCACATACTACGTACATACAGACATACCTAGCAGCCCTGGTGGTACGTGACTAACTGCCCTAGCTACCACCTAACTACCCTGCTGCCCTAGCTACTGTAACTACTACCCTAGAACCCTAGAACCGGCCGCCAATTTGCCATAGCTAACAAGACTGGAAAGACTGCAGGTGGTAGGCAGGCACCTATAGCGTCTACACGGGGCAAGTAAGGCCGAAGCATCACGACATCGAGGACATGTGACATGCTAGTAAGCCAGTTAGTCGCAGTTGGCTTCTTACTAAAAGTAGCAAGCAAGCGTCCACGGGTGGCAAGCAGGCAAAAAGCCAGTACTTCACATGTACGAGGTGGGCAGCTCTCGCATCCGAGGCATCGGACTTGTTTGTCTGGTGGGCGCGAAGTATCTGGGCAGGTATTGTACAATACAGCACTCGAGGTACCGTGCCGTATTCGCTTGAAACGTACATACCTAACGCATTACTTTTGCATCTTTTTTTCTGGAGCCTCGAGTAATTGTCGCAATTTGACGGCCTGCGATTCGGTCGCGAATCACGAGTTTTGTGGTGATTCTGCGGTGATCTCATGCGGCTGCTGTGGACACTTTGTGGGCCGTCAGGCACACAGTTCCAGGATCGCCTAAGACGGATCGCCGTGCCCCTTGCCCCTTGGAGCAGGTTATACCTTGGCCCAGCCTGGTTGCACAGATTTGGTGTAAGCGCCATCAACAAGCATCGACACATTTGCATGACTCTGCGCTGGGAGGTTTATATCGCCAAGACCACATCCGGTCCTTTTTTACACGTGCTAGTCAGCACGTGTGTCTGACTACCACCGCTCTACATATCTAGTCTGGCTAGTATCTCCCTGCGTAGGTGGTTATCACCTATCAAGTCGGCGCCATCGTCGACCAACTAGTCTTAGCTATCTACGTACCTACGTATGTACGTGATGGCTACGGTAGCATCCTCCCCCTCTACACGATCCTGACGATGGAGCTAATCGTGACGTACATACATGCGCAGCTCAGGGTTGGCTGTTGGTAAGCCGCAAGGCAAGGCAAGGCAAGGAAGAGAGGAAGTATTAACTCCGGGCAAGGACAACAGGCTGAGGCAGACCTGACAGGGTCGTATAACCAACCCAACCGGACCCGACCCAGCCTGCCAACCCGACCTGACCTGACTTACATACATTAACTGCAGCTGCGGAAACCTCCAGGATTCTTGGTTCAAGTGGAACTCGCAACCAGGGCAGGGAAGTTCACACACTCTAGGTACAGCAGCCACTCTCTTACGCTACGCGTAAGCTCCGTCTCGATTAAGTTTGAGCCCAGCAGCTGATCATCGCGATGGATTTCCCAGAGTTGCTCCAAGCGAGCGCGAGGGTCTGTAATTGATTGCCGCTTCGACCATGGCTCGTGGCCGGAGTAGGGCTCGTGGCTGATGGACATTCACATTCCTCAAGGAGCTGCCGATGAGCCCCGCGTAAAACCCGCCACGCTGCCCAGTTTGGTAGTCGACGGAAAGGGCAACCCGACACCAAGCCGATACTGACCCGATTCTGACCCGAGGCCGTCTGTCTATAACCGATCACTACTTATCGGCTGGGCAGCCCGTTCTCACCGGTTCTTTCTTCCTCGAACCTTACTGCCTTACCAACCCTAGGGAACGCTTCATTATGTTACATAAAAGCGCATCCCATCAATCTAATTAAAAAACCACGTTGGTGCCGTTGTAGTAGGTGGTGGTGGAGCCGTGATATAAGGAGGGGCCGAGTGGATCAACTTCCAACTCCAGAGCACTTCAGCTGATCTCCGAAGTTATGTGGTGATTAGACGTTGGGATTTGGAATGGCTCGTCTGCAGTCGCACTCTGCGTATAAAGTGTCCGCTATAGGTATGGTTTATTTGTGACGATCCATCTACGTATAATGCATCGGTCTACCTAAAGGCTGTTTTCTAACAGACGCTGCTGCCGAAGACCTTTCCTATGAGGACTCTTATAAGCCCCTTAGAATATAGTCCCTCCCATATAATACTTGACTATGTAATAGAGATCTTCCTACCCGGTGATGTTTCCCGCTCTGTTCACTTTCCGTGATGTTGGATCAGCCTTGTTGGGACCCAGTCTTGATCTCCCCTTTCCTCCCCTACACTGAAACCCATCATCTACGTAAGGATACGTATTACACATTCAGGACATGTTTAATAGACAGTAGATGTTTGTTTAGCTAATCCAGGTATTCAGACTGTAGTTTGGTATGCTGAAGAGGACATAGAATACCAGACTGCTGCTGAATATACATTCACAATACACCGGCCTGATGAAAGCTTACCTTTACGCTTCTTCATGTAGTAGAAGTCTACCCACTGGGATCATTCCTATCAGATATCATATCTAGTAGCGTTATACCCCCTTTTCATTAAGTCCCGATCCCCCATTAGCCTACATATCAAGCATAGCTCCTCGCCAAGCGCGTACGACAGACAGATCGACCGACTTCATTCCTCCGCAACCCTCCAGACGAGCTTCTCGGCGCTCACGCCGTCGCGAAGCAGGTCCAGCGCCCGCGTCGCCCGCTCCTTGAGGTCCCGGCCCTCGACCACGCGGTACTTGTTCGGCTTCACGACACCCCTGGCCAGCAGCTCGGGCATGATCTCCGACTCTAGCTTCTCCACGAAGAAGTCGTTCTATCACAGCAGCGCGAGTACGCGTACCAGTCAGTCAAACCGTTCCAATTTGAAGGACTGCACATTTGTGATGCCGATGAAAAGCGCCAAGAAGAAACAAGGGAGAAAAATGTGAAAAAGAAAAAAATAGGGGGTAGGGGTGGGTGTCAGGGGTGCTGTGCTACGAGGTAGGTAGCTTGGGTATGGAGGTAAGACTCACCTTCCAGAAGAAATGCGTCCGCACCCCGCGCGGGACGACGCCCTCGGCCCAGTCCACCGCCGTAGCAACCTCCATGCTGTACTCGGGCGCCTCGTCCCTCGTGGCGTGCTTCAGGATGACGGGCAGCATGACGGCCACGACGCTCCCGGGCCGGGCGATGCGGACGAGGTGGCGCAGGGTGCCGGACACGGAGCCGATGCAGTCGACGATGAGCGGGATCGCCGGCTTTGCGTCTCTGTCACCCTCGTCGTCGTCGCTTTTGAGCGGGTGCGCCGCCGCCAGGATGTCCTCGACGACCGTCGGGCTGCGGTAGTCGTAGACGGCGCGGGCGCCCAGGTCGCGCAGCAGCGCGTGGTGGGCCGGCGACGCCGTCGCGGAGACGTTGCGGTACCCGTAGAACCGCAGCACCTGCAGCGCGTACTGCCCCACGGACGACGCGGCGCCCCAGACGAGGATGGCGTCGTCGGCGCGCGGCGGCACGTAGTCGGCTGGCTTCGGCCACGGCGTGGGTAGGTTGAGGTCCGCCCACATCGTGTGGAAGACCGTGACGAAGTTCGTCGGCAGCGTCACGGCCTCTTCGAAGGATATACCGTCGGGGATCTAATTTCCTGATGTCAGCGGCTCTGGCTACGCAAAGGGAGATGAGTAGGTATGGCGAGGTAAGAGAGAAACCAGAATCAAAATCAGAGTCGGCGCGGCGTCCATTCATCCCCGTCTCTTTTCGCTTCGGCAGCAGCAGCACAAACAAACAAACAAACAAACAAACAACAGCAGAAGAAAGAAAGACGGAAGGCTCGTTTTGCCTTTACCTTTCCAAAAGACCACGCCCCACCCGTCACGAACTCCTGGTGCGGCATCTCCTTGGGCTCCTGGCGGCCGAAGCCGAAGACCCGGTCGCCGGGCCTCAGGCGGTCCACGGCGGCGCCGGCTTCGACGACCACGCCCGCGCAGGACGAGCCCCCGATGAACGGCGGGTCGACTAGCAGCCCGCCGTCGGCGCGGTGCAGGTCGAGGGGCGTGGAGGACGTCCACAGCACCCTGACGAGGACCTCGTCCGCCTGGGGCGAGACGGTCGGGACCTGGTGGATCTCGTAGGGCTGCCGCGGGCCCACGATCATGAGGGCGCTGTGCGTTCTAGTCGTGGTGGTGGCGGTCATGGTGAAGAAAGCTGATATCGTTGTAGCGCTTTCGCTTTGTGGGAGTTAAAGACGAGGTGGGTATTAAGTGCGGTAAGGGGTGTGATGCTTTGTGCTTTGCTTATCTGGATGGGGAAGATCGAGAGTGACTTGGTCGTTGGTTTGGATCCTTCCATCTTCAGTGTGGAAGAGAAGCCCAACCTGCCCTACTTATATATCCGCATGAATCCCACATCGTCGGAGGTCCATCATTATTAATAATGATTCACAGTGGTAGGTATCGCTCAAGATTCATGATGCTGTGTAAACTGGCTAGGAGGTGCTTATGTAAATGCTGGCCGAAAAGGGAAACATTCTGCGGAACCCACAGAAATACACCGTGCCTCATGAGTCTGATTGGTTACTTACGTCGAGCTTTTATAGCTTTTTTGTACCTGCGCTTGATTATAAGGCACATGAGGAGGTCTCGGCTTATGGGCATACTATCGATTGCTGCCGAGGTTTTCATTGTTGTAACTACCTACTTACTCCCTTCAATTGGTATATTCACTTGGGGAGGGAGGGGGGAGCGCATGTTGGAGGGTTTGGGGTACGGCTCCTTTTTTTAAAGGAACAATCATTGTAGGTTGGTACACACAGTGACACAGGACTGACAGGCAAATATACCTAAAACTGTCTCTTTCATTCCTAGGGCAGTCCAAGTTGCCAGCTCAGTATTTAGAAAAGATATTCCCGTCCTTATTTTTGCCTGAAGCTCAAGACCTATGGCGAGTCTTCTAACGCCTGCATATACCGATGAAAAAAGGCGAGAACCGTGACAAGGACCTATTGACATACAGGGTTTTAGATCAGTACCCAGATGCCCTCAAAATTGCCCTCTCGCCACTTTCATTTCATTTCATCTGAGTGCCGTTACCTAGAGACTTTAGTATCTAAGGCAAAGAGCATGCGCGGGTAGTACTATGGGTTGACGGTCATGGCGATGGTGCAGGTAGGCTACGCAAGTGCGAAGACTGTACCGTCCAAGACCACTATTCCAGCGGAAGGTATCTGCGCCAGGGCATCTGCCCAAGGTGAGACGCGTCCAGATCAAACAGGACGAATATCCTAAACTCATCGCTTGCTTACAGGTTACAGGTCCAACTTCCACACCTATCTCATTGCCTGAGGCAGGCAACAATAGCAGCGATGGCCGCGAGCGTGCCCTCGGGGTCCTTCACGCGCACGGTCTCGAGCCCGAGCTCCTTGGCGGGGTAGTCGTTGCCGCCGGGGAAGATGGCGTCGCCGATGAACAGCATCCGCTCGAGGGGGATGCCGCTCGCGTCGCGCAGCTTGCGGAGGCCGTAGCCCTTGTCGACGCCCTGCCGGGTGACGTCGATGGAGGTGGCGCCGCCCATGTTGATGGACAGCCCCGGCAGGCGGCCCCGCAGGTCGGCCTGGATGACCCTGCGCTTGGCGAAGTCCGGGTCCCAGACCTCCTTGGCGCGCACGGGCGCCTGCTGGCCCAGCGCCGAGAAGGTGATCTGGCTGCCGCGGTCCTCGATCCGCTCGCCCCACGTCTGCTCCGGCTTGAACCCCGTCGCCTCGAGCGCCGCCTCGAACGCGCCGACGATCGCCGCCCGCTCCGCCGCGCTAAACAGCTCCGCGTACGCCACTTCCCAGCCGCTGCCGCTGCCGCCATGGTACGTGTACAGCTTGGTCCCCGTCGTCGGCATCAGCCACAGCCGCGACAGGTCGGCGCGCGGCGGCAGCCGGCTCGCCACCTGCTTCTGGAACTGCGGCCAGTCTCCGCCCGAGATGACGGCCACGTGGGCCACGGTCAGCAGGTCGGCCAGCGCCTCGCCCATGGAGTCCTTGAGGGGAGTCCTTGAGGGGCTGCTTGCTCTCGGCGAGTGTGCCGTCGAGGTCGAAAGCGACGAGCGAAATCATTGTGCTGATGCGACCTGTGATGCGACCTGGTATAGACGGAGTTTTATTTTACGTATATTTACAAGTGTCTTGATATGCGGTGAGCGTTCGTGTAGGGAACTGGAGATGGATGGCTCATCAAGGTATTAGTGAATAGATGGCGGTCCGTCCCTTGGCGTCCTATCCTTACTTACGTAGTAGTTACGTACCTATCATGGATGTAAGTCGGGTTTAACTACAGGTGCATCTCAGCTGTCATAAGCTCAAGTGGGTCCGGTCAACCCTCGGACGCTGAGATCCTCTGATGAAAGGCCTTGGTACATACGAGATTCGCATATTATTACCTTCCTTTGGACTTAATATGAGAGACTCGTGCGCTCGCTATAACTATGTATATACCAGGGTGTTACAGGTATATTCATCATGCATATATGACAGACTGTGTTGCGTTGTTGGTGGTGAGCGTTGAGGTACAGACAGATCTAAGGAGGTAAAAGTGGAGCCGCCTGCTGTACCCCTGACAACGTTATGTGAATGCAGAAAGGGGTAATGCAGGCGTTCGGTTTATAACAAGGTCACACAAGCGTGGTGACAGTTCCTAAATATATGTTATATAGTACTAGTTAACGTGCCTAGTCTTCCTCTCATATTCCCCTCGTTCTGCCGACCGTCACATAATCAGTTCCCCCTCTTCCACCTTTCAATCCTTCCTAACCGTGGAATCCACGTCCTCGGTACTCGTGCTGCGATTCTGGGGATGTCGTGTCGATACTAGTGTAATACAGTGTTATAAAGTATCTATTCGGTGCTCGGCTATGTGTTTATTACGTCCATTGTCTTCTATTCTGCTCCTGGGGTTCCCGTAGAAATGGCTGTAGGCCTATATTGTTGCACCAAAATGAATGCGCTGTACCTGCCGGGGAGTGTCACTTAACGAACAATCACGGCAATCATGTTGGCTCAACCGCCACGATCTTGCAGGTAAGATGTTCTTTTGATACTGCCCAGTTTTGTAAAGCCCCAGTTCTCATGGCTCCGCATCCTGTTTTCTTCAACTTTAGGACCATGATTAGACCGAGAGTTTAGACAACGGGGTTTGTGTTAGGGGAGCATTTCTATGCATGTATACCTAAGTAATATGGTACGCTGGGGTAGTGGTATCAAGCTAAGTGATGTAACATGACTGCTCGGATTCTTGGCCGGAAAAGTACCAAAATAAATCGGCCGGCGGGCTGGCTGTCACGGTTAGTTCCAATATATCACCAATAGCTTTGTCAAGTCACAGTCTCCGAGCCCCAGTAGCCAAGAGGGCGCGTTTACGTCCCGTCTGTTACATTGTGGCTCTTTACCAGACATATTGTCGTTCGGCAGCACTTCCGAGCTTGGCGTGACAGCCAGTGACTTCAATAGCCTTCTTCATTGTCACCAAACCCCACAATATCAGACATACGGAACGTAATATCCAAGGAAAGCCAAGATGTCAGTCATATATTTTACTAGATATTCCATATCAGTATCACACTCTACTCCTCTTTTTGTTCCAATCTTTGCTACTTTCCAGCGGCCAACTTTTGCACCCGGGTGCTGTTCTAGACCCGGTTCCAAATGATGGGGTTGCTTAGCCAGCCCATCACATTTATGTACCCGAAATAGAGCTGCACCGTGATCAATGCCTACTTCAAAGGTCTTATTGCAGCTTCATCTGGTCGTAGCCCCGTAATAGACGACATCCCCACGAGATCCTTCTGCGGGATGAGAGCCATTCGCTGCCGACGTCCGCGAGCGGGTCAAGCCCGGCGTCTTCTCCTAGTTACTTCGCCGCCCATCTTGAGATGACACAGGCGAGCGAGGTGACGTCCTCGTAACTCTCACGTATTCACGGAATCCGTGTGGAAAAAGTCGGGTCGCCATTGGCACTAACGGGGGTGGTTATAGAGTTCCAAAACCTCTTCCTTCATCGCCTTCAGCTAGGTCAATACGTACTTCCGCCAGCTGCTCGAGCCCCCTACTTTATCTACAATCCGGTTACCCATGACCTAGACGTAGGCAAGTCCCCTTAGGCCGCGTGGGTGTAGTCGACGGCCACGCTGCGCGCGGTTCAGCAAACAGGAGGTAAACCCTTGACATGAGCGGTTTGTCATCACCGCGAACTGGCAGGCCCCTTTTTCTGGGTTATGTCGGGCAGGAGGACGAGGGCGGTAGACAAGGATGCCAGGGGAAAGATAAAGGGATAGCATTGCACTGCAATGAGAACAAGCTCTCCGCTCCCGTCATCACAGACCTGGGCACCGGGTCTGATGCTGTGGCGTACAGACAGACTCCTGGCTCCGAAGCTTCGTGTACCGCCTTGTCCCATCACCCAAACAACGGGAGGCATATGCAGATATGAGATCGATGCCGTCCTCAGGGGAGGGGTGCTGTCGAAACTCCACAGTAACATTGCTAACACCGCGAGAACGCTGCGAAGCTCTCCGTGGTTCCTGAGCCGCGATCAACAAGGCGCTGTGCATCCAGGGTCCGGTGCTGCGTATGCCAACGACATTCCCCCGGTGACCACGCAGTTTCTTTTCGATCAATATATCATATCTCATGGGCTGTGACTTCTCGGTCTTTGAACTAATTCATTTGTACGTCTATTCTACGTCTATATCCAGCCATCTAGTGACCTTCCTCGTATTGTGCCGTGGGGAGCGTCACGTTTGACGGCGCAAGGCTTCCAGAGGGAACAGTCGCCCCCCACCCCCCCCCCCCCCCCCCAAACCCTACGTCCTCCGAGCCTCCAAAGGCTTATGGGTCCCAACGCAGCCAAGTTCAAGGCGGTCCGCTGGCTTGTCGCCCGAGTCGACCACCCCATACAGCTATTTTAACCCTGTGCGTTTGCTCGTTGGGTACTTCCTCACAATGGGTGAGCTCTCTGCTAATCACATCATCGTGGACAAGTGGGGATTGAAATGAGCGTCTTGTCCTAGCCAGCATCATCTCGCTAGGGCCCGGGTTTCCAAGGTTGCAGTAAGTGGAAGTGTACTTGTCTCTTTCGCGTTTTTTCGGAATTTGTAATGATTACAAGTCGTCCTCGGGGCGGCACTAGTCGAGTTGTTATTCTCAAGCGAAAGCTGGGATCCACACCCCCTGATCCTGTTGCATGCACAACCGATAGTTATTAACTGCAGATATAGGCAAGAACGGCGAGGGATTACGACTTCGGGCAAGTGGACCCGACGAAGGAATGAGAGTGAGCGGCATAGTTACTTACATCGTCCCGAAGTGCTGGCCGAGTCACACAGGTAAGTCCTAGAAACTAGAAACCATTGATAATATATTCATGTCTTATTCTAAGCGAGGGTTCGGGCAATATGCAGTCAGTAGGCCTTTTGGGCCCTTTATCATCTACACTTTAATGTATAGACCGGCCTAAGAAGTTGGGCCTTCTCACGTCTAGTTATCTTGCCCGTTTCTCTCTCACCAGCCACCAACCAACTATCAGAAGGGGTAAGGCATGATCCAGAGTTCTGCCTATACATATGACCCCAAACTTACAACAAATCGCGTTCTATATTATGCCCAATCATTTGTATATCCGTTCTAGTCACCTCCCTGTACTTTCTAGAACCAGCAGTTTTAAGCCTATAAGGCTTCATCGTCACATTAACATATGTTTATCAACCCTTCATGAGGTGTGTGGATTCATATGAGTATGACCAAGCTGTACTTGGCAAGTCCTAGATGACCGTGTTGTTTCTTACGAAAGTCTATATTTCAAGAGTCCACCGCCGTATACCTAAATAATGATGTCTTGAAGTTAAAAAACTAGTACACAGTTTAACAGGTGATTTTTCACAACAGTGTATCTATAACAGAACTGAAGGACCAAAAATAGCAGAAGATGAAGATATCTGAAGCGAAATTACGGTGGTGCCTGCCAATGTCATCATCAGAGATACGGCAAGCATGTGATGGCAGATAAAGGCGCACACTTATTGATTGTGATTGAAACATCGAATACTGTAATATACATGGGCAAGTCTTGAGTAGAACATGTATATGGCGAAGCTACAAAGAATACTACTAGTTTCCAGGGGTAGATAAGATGGTAGCCGCAAGGGCTAACCTCGAAAGAGGAACAATCATGGCGGCGGATATATCAAGTAGGACTCGTACACTTCGTACTTCTATGATCCTGTCACACCTCCTTCCCCTATTCTACCCCCCTGTGTCCATTCGAGTAGGTAGCCACAAATCATGCCTATCATTCCGTAGCAAAGCAGCCGTAATGAGCACTTGATCTTCAGGGTAGAAGTAACACGAGGAATACCATTATCGCATTGGTTGGTTTCGAACTGTAGACCTGATGCGGGGCAAGTTCCCTGCATGCATAAGGCTTCCAGCAAGGCTCACAATGTCCATGTTTGAGAAGGGTTCCCTCGAGAGTCTACGCACTGGACGTTGTAACGCAGTCACCTTTTAAGGTGAGTAGAGTAAAAGGTGCCAAGAAGGTTGGCTCAACTAGAGGGAGAAGCAGATGCATGAGATCAGATGACCGCCTGTCCTGGCACTACGTTGATTTGCTCATGATGTTGAAAGCAAGCCGTGATAGACGCCTATGGCTCTCCAACGAGAGCGATGGATAGATATGGCATGGGCAGAGCCGGCAGAGATGGCGACGGTAAAGTTGAAAGAACCTCGCTCTCTTCGTGACTAGTGACATCATGGTAAAAGCTCACCGAAATTAGACTCTGGGAGGCCGAGGGGACAACCTCGTCGCACACTTACGTGGCTACCGCTCATTAGCTGATTCAGTTACGTATTTTAGGGAGGTGTGTTGACTAGATGTACGCAGTGTCTGAACTGGCCGAAGACATGGTAACATCGCATATAAAGAAAGCACCATTCTTGGCTCTTCTCGCAGAATGTATCATTACCGTCCGCAGCCTCCACGGCCAATGCATGTGAAGTAATGTACATCGGCAACAGGCTCGAGCCGCTTCTAGCCCGTTCCAGTATGCTTGTAGTGTGCCTGTCGCTCTTAGTAATCGATAGTTGGTCCTCGTGAGCTCGGAGTGGCGACAGAGTAGGCTTTCTTTAAGTAAAGCGGACGAGGCTCTCCTGGAAGGTCCCGGCCACCCGCGGAGTGCAACACGTGAGGTACGGAAGCTGGCGCAAGGTGATCTCCAAAGGCTACGTAGTAGCCGTGTAGTAGCTGAAGCTCTTCGTTCACCTCAACCTATCGGTTCATCTCCCCAAAAGGTCTTTTGCGGCAAACATGAGGGGGCCAGTCTGCCTTGCCTCGAACGTTTTCTATGTCTCCTGACGAAACACGCGTTGTACCAGAACAAGGCCCGCTAAACCTGTACAGAATGTTGTATTCTGCTTCAGCAACAGTAGATGGTTCGATTACTTTTCGCGTCCAAATTGAATAGAAGTTAGTTCTTGATCTATGTGCCCTAGTTGATGCTAGGGTTGACAGCAGAGTTGCTTTGAAGTGGTCTTCTGCTTTTCATCAGTGACTATGCTTATTAATCAATTCCCCGAAGCAAGGGGTGTCGGCTGCCTCATTTTTTCAGCTCTTCCCAAGCGGCTGTAGCCTGTAGATAGGACGTCCATACCATAGTACTGGATCCTATTTTGGGGATTCTGTTCCCTGTTGTATCTAGCCTTGCAGGGCGGGTAGAAATAAGAGCTTGCGAGAACTCGATCGGCCGCTAGGGGCAGGGCCAGGAGCATGTCGGTTCCCCTGATGAATACGACCCCATCCCAGGAATCCCAGGAAAGTGCAGCGAGGAGATCAAGCAGGATGAGAATCCCCCGCATCCGTCCGCCGATGGAGGAACACTGATGACTGGGTACTACCTAGGCCAGCGTAGCCATGACCTTGTTGGGAGGGCCGTTTCATGCTAAGAGAAGAAATTGGGGGCGGAACTTCTCATCTCTGATGAGGCCTCTGACCTCGTGACTGCGAATAGAGACGGCTGCGTAATCGAATGTAAGCCGTCTAATGAGGGACAAGGGCGCTAAAAGATTGATGGTGGCCGTTAAGGTGCATTGCATCATGTAGGTATTGCATCATGGGCGGCAAGCCTTTTAGCTGGTGAGGCTTAGAAACTCGCCATAGACGTTAGAAAGGCAAGAGATTAGTTAGTGCCGGCCGCTCCCGAAACGCAGCGCTATCAGATTCGACGTCCTAGTGCTGCCAAGCCCCCCAAAGCTGAGGTCGCAGCTGCAGCTGAAAAGACCGCGACTTCAACCATCGTGATTGGTAGCGCAACAGCCATTGACAGCCAGCCTGGCTGCCTGGGTCCCGCGCCAGGCTGCAGGCGCCCTAGTCGATACCCAGGCATGGTCCGGGTTGAGTTAGCTTGCCCTGCCACGCTTGATGAGATCTAACAGTTTTGAACAATTGCATGTGCGTGTGGTTAATACGTCGATAAGGCATGCACAGCCCCGTCTGGCGACTCAAGATCCTGAGATTGCATGGATTGCATGGGCAACTCGGGTACGGCTTCCTTTACTTCAATCGCGGCCCACGAATTGGAAAGTCTGCCTTGCGCCTTCTTGCGCAAGGCTAACTCTTCGTATGCATGATCTTTGTCAGTGACTCAGGCTATGCGTCCCTCCGATGATATCTGGCTGGGTACGACATTCGTAGTAGAGTCACTGCCATGGCATCGCATAGCACTTGTGGCGTTAGTCTAATCTATCCACGACTTCGTGCAGATGGCAAAATATGCAACGTATACAACTTGCACGGGGGTGTCTTGATGATATAGGTTGTTCTCTGGGAACTTTTCTGTTATGTGCGCTCCGGCGTTCTTTCATGCCACCATAGTAATAATAAGGCTGGGGAGCTAGAGTCCAGCCCCATGAATCTGGGGGCTGTGTTGCGTCCCCTTTCACTTACTTCGTTGAGGAGCGAGACACTAGGTAAGTTATTAGCCCGCTGTCAATTTTGGGGGGTAGCACAGCATAGCAGGGCGCTGTCAGAACTCTGATATCTTGAAATTCTTTTGCGGGAGGTTGGTAGTCTTAAGATCGCCTTTTTGCAGCATGGCGAGAATTCCAATAGATCGGTGACGCGGCATGGAGCCCACGCAATTTGCTGTCAGTGCAACGTCGTTCGTCCGTCCTCTGATTATCCATTATGCCTAGCACAATACCCGAGCACAATAATAAATCAAGTTATTCATGCGCCGATCGGCAAGGCGACTGTACGGCACACTCAGGTGGCAGGCCGATACTGTAGGTATGTAGACAGAACTTACTAGCGATACCAAAATATCTACCGAATGCATGTTGAGGGGAAGTCCTACGGCTTGTCTATCACCTTATTCCGTACACTATTACGAGGGGGCCAAGCGGACAATCGCTGACTTGCGACAATGCGATAATTCCTGTTGCGGGGATTTTCGGGATCGCTCACTATGCGATTGGCGATCGCGTTAACCGGACACCCGCCTGGCCTATGTACACGCGTGGCCTACACGGTATATACATAGTAGTTATAGGCAGTATAAAAATGATAATACAGCAAGGACATAGCTGGGTGGTTAAGTCCGTAAGAGACACGGGGTTTCGCGTGTGGTAAGAAGCCATGTAGGTAGCGTAGTAATAATAACAAGTAATCCATAATAAGAGCACGTTGACTTATTTTTACTGACCTGCAACCGCTTTGGGAAGCATTTCAGCTCTCTTACCAATCCAGGATTCCAAGGCGTTGGGGTTGGGGTTGGGATTGGGTCGGAGTTGGGGTCTCTCTCGAATTTGAATTTCTAAAGATTCTAAAGATTGCGCTTAGAAATGTCAGGAAGCCCAGGAAGCCCGGGAAAGCCTGGAGGCCTGGAAGCCTGGAAGGTTGGAATCTTGGAAGCTTGGAAGCTTGGAATCAAGGGTGTAGATAACACCTACCCAGATGGTACCGGTATGTAGGAAGTGGGTATTCGGACGCCTAAATTAGAACCGCTCAAGTTGCTACTATTGGTTAGGAGAAGCGTTTCGTCCGAAAACTTATCCCTGCCGGTGTCTTTTCTATCCCACAATTGTGTCCTTGGGCACTCGGGTTGGAGGAAAGTAATCAGCGGTTGATGCCCAAAAATCTAACGCGACTCCTTTTCCCTGCTTGTAGGAGCTTCCGTCCGTCTCGACATGGCGAGATTCCGGCGGCGGCTTGTTAGCTGTTACAGACCATTCCCGCCGTGCTAAAGTAGTTGGCAGTAGTGCTCAGGTTTCTGGATTTTTGGATCTCTGAATTTGCCTTCCCACGCTGCACCGCACGTTGGTTCGTCCGAATGGAGGCTGTGGAGCTTCTCTGGCATGTGGTCAACATGTGGTTTTTGGGTAGTAAATGCATCTAGTGATCTAGTGTGTTAGTTTCCGTCGATGGGTTCCCGACGAATTCAACCAGTCTCGTGAAGAGATCCCCTTGCATCATGTTACCGATGCCGATGTATAGTTACGTAGGCAGATACGGGAGTAGCGGAAAGGCTATGGTATGGCATGGCATGGCATGGCATGGCATGCTATGCTATGCTATGCTATGCTATGCTCTCCGCAGTTGTCGCATCGAATCACAGCGCCGACCAAATGGCACGATTGACGAATGCAAGCACTGGAATTGTGTGGAATCCCGGGCGGCCTACACCAGACACCATGTGCCCTTTGCATTCCCGAATCTTTGGGTCGCAAACTAAGATACTGCGGTATGTGCTGCGAGTCAAGGATTCGTAGGGCTCAAGCAAGATCCTGATTGCGCATCCAAACTCACCTTACCTACGTAGGCAAGTAGCCTAGCATGCTGGTTAGGTAGACTGGTAGCTTTCTACGTATGTAGGTATGTGTGCAGAAGATATGCAAAAGGTATGCAAGAAGGGAGTGAGCCAACCAGACACATGAAATATTGCTGAAACTTGAAACAATATGCTGCGAATATGCTGCAAAATACAAGCTGGTAAAAGCTGGTGGAATGGATAGGGTAGGATGGAAGAAAGTGAATCGGCCGGCGCCAGTAGAGCGGGAGCGATCCCTACATCCCCCGCACCCCTACTAAAAGTTTCTAAAAGCGCCGGAGAATTGGCGTCGACGTTCCGTGGTCATTCCAACGGCGCGGGTTCCAGTACTTACCACCTGCGTATATTTTACGAGATGTTTTACTCGTTTTACCTTTACCTTGACATTGTATGGATTCACTTGAAAGCGAATATGTGTACAACAGCAGTTACATCATAAGTCATGCGCTTTAGTTTGTATTGAATTCTTTGGCTCTCGATACTTGACATGTGGTGTTTGGTATTTGGCATTGGGGAATGAAGTTTCAGGAGTTTGTACTATGTCGGTACTAGGTTGGTATGTTAGGTGTCTTTTAGGCCTAACATTTAGGCAGCTGGTGGCCGCCGGAACTTTTGGCTTTACTGGCCACCGTCGATGGAAACTTGGGTGATCATACCCGCCGACTTATTAGCTATTGGTATCAGCATCGAAACAAGTCAAGCGCCGGCCAGGCGGTCGGTCGTACGAAATGTTTGTTCGTTGAAAGCCACAAACAGGAAAAACAAAGATTGTCCCAAGAAAAACTAAAATAAATAAAAAATAAAAAATGAGATTCCAAGATGATGGGACGGAATGCAACTCTGTTGATTGGGTTACCTCTCCTTGGCCGTTTCCTAATCCGTCGCTCAGTCACTCCCGAGTTTGACACACACCCCGAAGCGATGCATGGCTGTGTGGGAGTGTCCGAGTGTGGGAGTGTGGTCATCCGTCATCTTACATAGTAGCCAAAACTCCGCGTGCTCCGCCGCTGGGCTGTGAGTCTGTGACCTCGATTGCTGAGAGGAAGCTGGTGCTGGGGCCCGGGGGGTCAATCACTGATGGCAGCGGTAGCTTGCGAGGGCTGGAGGGCTTGAGGGCTTGAGGGCTGGACGGCAATGGAGGAGGATCCCTCAACCCACACCTGCCGCACACCTATTCTGCCAGTCTCCAGTCTCCAGTCTCCAGTCTGCTTGCTTCTTTACGGCTTCCTTACTACTACAGCTAGCGCGACTAGTGTCTTCCGATAGGGAACGTGGGAACTTGGAAAGGTGGGAAGAGAGCGAAAGTGAATCATTCGGCCGGCCATTCACATCCAGGCACCCCTGTAGGCTTTCAGGCAGAGAAGGGCGGACGGACAGACAGACCAGACACACCAGACAGGGGCTGGAAAGGAGGCCGCGCGCGAACCCCTGTTTGGGTGTGTGAGAGATTTCAGTCGCAATTTGGGAAGTACACAGAATTATGTATGTACATGCAGCCAATATTGTGGGCGGGCAAAATCTCTAGTATGGGCTTTATGGGCTTGGACGGGTTTGGATGGGCTGGCTTTGTATGGCCAACCTCCATCCAATGCGGCCTGGCAGTCTCGCGGCATGGTGCAAGGTACGGACGACTAGGTACCTACCAGGTTAGACCGCTGCACCAAAATATGTACCAAAATGTGAGGATAAGGGTACGAGGGGAGGAGGGTATGAGGGTATGAGGGTTCCCGAAAGTCCACCTCTCCTCTACTCGCTCGATAATAATATAAGGCGACCGAGCTGCCACTGTTTCAGGATATTTTATTTTCAGCTCTCGTACTTCGTATCCCACCTATACCTATACCTATACCTATCTACATATATACACACAGACACCCCCCCATACATAAGCCATACGTGCGTCCTACATCTCTCCTGGACTTCGACATCACCCCCAAGGTTGATTCATACCTACATATTTCCAAGGTTTACTTGTGCTACCTGCATACATAAGTTGCTACCTCATCTCTAGGCAACCAGTGTATACACCCGTACGCATATATCTATATATACGCGCACACACACACTTACTCAGGCTACAAATATTGGCCATACCCACCCCCCAACTCACCTCAAAATAATCTCCCCCCTATGTCCTCATGTCTATAAGGCCAGAAGCGCAACATCCAACTGAATACGTCTCTGACACTGAAGACTGACTTGACTGAGCACTACTATTATCACCACTACTGCTACTATTACTATTACAACAACAACTACAACCACAATAACTACTACTACTCGCCGTGGCGTCCCAACGAAGCATCGTCATCAACAACACCATACATAACCACAGAGACACACGTGAGTCATATTCGACTATAACTTATCACCACCGGGATCGGGGAGACGGTGTCTCATACGGCTCAACCAACCCACGAAGAGATCGGCCTAGACCAGTAGTTGTCCAGCCGGACCCTCCGCGCACCAGTCGCACCAATACGTTATCGACTGCCACAATGTGCAAGTTGAACAAGTACACGACCATTGTCCCGGGCAACCGAGTGGTCCACCACGCCGAGCACGAGCTGTGCTCGCGATCGCGCAACAACAAGCCGTGCGACCGCACCCAGGAATTCCGCTACCCGACGGAGGAACACGTGGGCACGGACCGACTGAGCCCTCGCACCACTTACGAGCAGTTCCCGCCCACCCCGCCGCGATCGTCGCGCTCGCCTTCCACCTCCGACTCCGAGCGCCCGATCCGGCGGCCGCGATCCGAGAGCTACTACGCCAGCAACGGCAACGGCGGTGGCGGCAGGGTCGACGTCAGCAGCCACAGCCACAACAAGCTGCCCTCCCCGCGCCGCGGAGGAACCGACCACGGCACGTACGTCGAGGCCACGTCGGTGCCCCGCAGCAGCAGCATAATGGCGAACAACCGGCGATTCGTCGACGCGCCCGTGGCCATGCCCGTGCACAGCCGGCGTCCGCCCAGCCCCAGCCCGTACGAGGAGGAGTTCGAGACCTACGACCCGCCGCGCGGCGAGCCCGCCTCGGACGTCAAGAGCACGACCAGCAGCACGAGCAGCAAGCACAGCGCCAGCAGCCAGCACAGCAGCAGCAGCAAGCACAGCAGCAGCAACAGCAGCACCACCAGCAAGGAGAGCAAGGGCAGCGTCGGCAAGCACAGCAAGGGCAGCAGCAGCAAGAACTACGACGCTAGGGGGGAGGACGAGGAGGAGCAGGACCTGCGCCGGGACGCGCGCGCGCGCGACCCCTCGCCCCAGCCCGCGGCCCGCACCGTCAAGAAGGTCCTGATCGCCGAGGACCCCTCGCACAAGAAGCGCCACCGCCGGACATCCTCGGTGGCGAGCCGCCCCTCGCCGCACGACAGCGACAACGAGGAGGACGACAATGGCGCTAAGGGCGGCAACGGCAGCGCCAAGGTCAACTACTACACGCCGGGCGTGCAATCGCGCATCAACCGGCAGAACGAGGAGATCGCCAACCGGCCAGCGGCGCCCGTCCCCGCTCCCGCGTCTGCGCCCGCGCCCGCGCCCAAGCCGGTGTCGTCCAAGCCGGTGTCCAACAAGGCGGTGTCGCGGCCGCCCCTGTCCAAGTCGGCGTCGGTGTCCACGTCTGCTGCGATGGTGCCCGTGTCCTCTGCTGCGGCGCCCGCGTCGTCGGCGGCGGCTCGGACCCGGTACCGGCGCGGGTCGGTGCAGATCGACGACACGCTGGCGCTCACGGCCAAGCTGGACGACCTGATGATCCAGCGCCAGCAGGCGGAGGAGAAGCAGCGGCGGCGCCAGGAGCGCGACGACCGCGCCATGCAGGCGCGGCTGAAGGAGCGGCTCCAGCGCAGCAGCAACAGCACCTACGGCCCGGGCTCCGACGCGCACGCGCTTGTCAGCCCGCGGCTCAGCAGGAACGAGCCGGCCGGTGGCTACCGGTACTAGGGCTCGGGCTAAGGCTGGGACTAAGACTAAGGGATGATGATCATGAATGAATGGATGGATGGATTTGATGATGGTTGGATGGATGGATGGACTGCATTGCATCGCACTACCACTGTATTTGGAATGGCGTTGGTTGATATCACGGGAATTGTATTAGACGGAAACTCAGGAACACTTCATGTAACCTTTTTGATGTACGGAAACTTACGGGATGGAACGATATGGGGATGGAATGTGTATTGATGGATGTACTGGCATATGTCTGCATGAAAGCCTTTTTTGGTTTACTCTTTTTTTAGCCTTCGTTGCCCTTAAGGCACAACGTTGTTGTTCTTGCTTGTTTAGATAGATTTGGCATTCGGTCTACGATGTACTCAAAACTATATGTGATACCCCCAAAAAACATTGTCCTTTTCGAAACCTGAAAGTCCACTTCTATATACTATGCGGTGAACATGATTCCATTCCCACCTCCTGATTGCCACCCTATAATACATACGGTGTCGCTATGTATGTACATACCTACTTACATATTATATGCTGGTGCCATAGGGGACCAGAGTAGAGCGACTGGAAGTGCTGACACCTACCTGCCTATGGGTCCACCTTAGACAAAAGGGGCCCCGTCTCTCCCTATCCCGAAAGCGAAAGTAGCTACATGCTAGGTGACTACTTCCTAGGAGGTAGGTACTATAGGGAGTTCGGCGACTCGAATAACCAAATAGATTAAATCAAATAAGTTTCCCAATTTTCCCCAAGACAATGAAAATCGCGTGCCCCTCCATGATCGTCAAGAGCCAAAGAAGGGAGGGAATGCGACGCAACCCCGCTAGATCGCGGGGCACAATTTTTTTCCTCTCTTTGATTTTTCATCCTCTCTGCCTCTGCCTTCCAACCCTCCCCTTCTTTTTTTCGCACATCTTTCTCGTCTCGGGTCATTTCAAGGGAGGTCCCAGCAGTCCTAGAACCAATCCGGGGATCCAATTTGGGTTGCCGTGCCCACCCATGGCATCATTGGACATCCAGAAATTTCGCGGAATTGCTGCCTGATGTGTGATACGCTATCCCAACCGGCCAATACCGTCGCACAGAGGCGTTGACTCAACGGCCGGAGCTGCAGGTGACAAATGCGATGGGGGGGCCTGCGACATTGGCCCCCCTTTTTTTTTCGCTCCCTCCCTCCCGCCTATACCCTGCCTACTCCCTGCCCTACCTACCTATGTACCCTGCCCCGCCCTCCCACTCGGGCCCCCTCCCTCCTCGCTCCCTATCGAATATAGCATAGCACCGCCCTTCACACCACCTTTCATTGGAGCGCGCCAGGTCCTGCCCTTCCCGGTTTGGCAGCCGGATGGAATGGCGAGATCTTCGAAAAGTTTAGGCGGTAGCACGACCAACCCGTCTCGTCCGTCCCTCTCCCACTCTGGCTCCCGTCCCTTCTTCAGTCCTGGATTCCCCTCGTGTCCTTGGCCTCGAAAAGCCCCGCACCGCGCCTATGTAAGCTTGAGAGTGTGCATGTAGACTAGTCTAGGGAGGTACTTACACACATGGGACGGGGATGGATGGGGATGGAGATGGAGATGGGACTTGCTTCTCAGACACCTAACCCACGCCGAGAACAATCCGCACCCGCACCCTCCCTTCATTCCTTCCCCGTTCCCCGGCTCCCCGCCACTGGCTGCCTGGGAAGAAGCTGCATTAGGGGAGAGACTATCATATCAATCAAGACTATGTTCTGTACATAGGAAGGCCACACCCCCCTCCATCCTCCTCCTACGGTCTCGAGTCTCGTTCAGCTGACCATATGGACAGATTGCCTACACACTACTCGCTTCTTAGTCAAACACCAACTCCCTTATCGGCGAGTGGCTGTCTCGCTTGGCAGACCTACCACATGTGCGAGGTATGTAGGTATGTAGGGTAGGACTGGAAGCATGTGTGTAGGCAAGTAGGTTGGTAGGTAGGTCGCTACGACTAGCAGGAAAGGAAGTGTAAAAACCTCCCTTTCCACACACATGCAGTGCTATGCGAGATGTGTGCATGGCATACCACCACCCCCCGATGGCACAGGCTGATAGCCAAGTGTTTGGACTCCAGGCCCAGTCATTCTAGCATTCCTGATTGGATGGATGATGCTTGTTCGGTGAGTATTCGTCAAAGAGGAATGATGAGTCCAAGTCCTGCGTGTGTAGGCGATCCCCAGTCGCTCTTTTCTTTCAACTCTTGATTCTAGACCTGGTCCGTAGGTAACACAAACACAGATCGACTTGGACGATATGATGTACGCACATATGCCATGCCCCGTCAGGCCTGTGGAAGGTAGCTTCAGTTGCACGGGTGGTCACAAAAGAAGAAGAAAAAAACAAGATCTCCTGATATCTGCTGGGGCACTTCATACCTACCGCCTACCTACATGCCATACCGCTAGCTATTGGAGCGGCAGCGTTCCGAGTTCGCCATGCTTTGGACGGCAAGAGTCATCGGAGTCATTGGCTGTGTCTCATTCCACTCCACATCGAAAACCTGCCGGTATGTCCATCAAACAGACGACGGGCCGACCAGTCACACCAAATGCACCTAGGTACTGTCCGCTGTCTTGCACGCGAGAGGAGGGGACTGGGGTGGGAAAAACACGAGACGAACATGCTACTACTACACACTTACTACACTACTGATCTTCGCCTCTAGCAAATGCAGCCCGTAGGGCCAGGCATCCTGCATCCCAACCGCCCACCCCCCTCACCCATACATACAAACCATGTAGAACTTGTGTCATGGAGCATGAGAACTTTTTGTCTATCATATAGATTATCATATTGACAGCCTTTTTTTCTCCACCAAAACGCGTTGATTCTCCAATTCCTCCATCACACCATCACCCTCTCAGCCTCTGAGACACTTTCTGCTCACATGCGCAAAAGGCCCGCAGCGCAGATCGCGAGCAGGCGAGATAACGTCATGGTGGGCTGGGCTGGGCTGGGCTGGATAGTGGCTCTTGTCGGAGTGCCTACAACGGTACATACATGATAGTCATGTGACAACACGTGCGATTCTTTTCTGGAACCTCCGAGAATGATAGGTAGACAGACAGTCTATCACTCAGTTAGTCATGAAGATCCAGCAAAGTAGTCGTCTCATCACCTCGTTCAAGCC
This sequence comes from Diatrype stigma, assembly GCA_022225965.2. Taxonomy (NCBI): domain Eukaryota; kingdom Fungi; phylum Ascomycota; class Sordariomycetes; order Xylariales; family Diatrypaceae; genus Diatrype; species Diatrype stigma. The sequence continues at coordinate 500,835 of JAKJXP020000008.1, forward strand.
GTCTAGACCACTGCCTACGACTTCATGTGTGAAGTCATCGATGACAGGGAGTGAGGCGATCTTATTAGGAGCCTGATGGCCAGAAGGTATCAGGCCATGGAGATCGTGGACAGAAGATCCCACCATCACATCACGAAGCTTTCTGCTTCCTTCTTTTCATCTTTTCCCCTCCGAAGAGCTCGAGAGCCGGCTGCAGGGGCATGACTGAACGTTTAGCTGTGCCGAATACATTCCAAGTGAAGGGGACGTTCCCAATGCGATGGGCGATGTCAGATGAGAGGTAAGTATCGCTCGTCGCTAGCGCTCGTCGCCAACAAGGTGGTGGCGAAAGGACATAGAGTACAACAGGATGAGTCGAAAAGCCTGTCCCTCTATTGCTTTCTTTGTGGGGAGACCTGACACAATGACTGCTATATGTCGGATAACTGGCTAACTGGCTGGCTGGCGTCACGTTGGATGGGCTGGATCGAGGTGCTTTGGTCTAAAGTCATCGCCAAAAGGTGGCCATATGATGTGGAGTGCAAGTCGCAATTGCAACATAGCGGTCAAGCCGTGTTGCCTTCCCATGTGAGAGGGATGGGGGTAGGTAAGTATTCAGGGGGATCATCCATAAGAGTAGAGCAAAGCGCTCCTGTGATGGTTAGGTACGGTTGCTTATAACATAAAATTCCTCCACTGGAACGGCTCCATCACACGCAGTGAGTGTAACTGAGATAGCCGCAATCTGTTGCTCGTTTTATAAGGGACATTTCCGGCGTTGTTGTCACTGTTGAAGTTCAGGGGCTATATTCAACCAGCGGCCAGTGTACCTATACACTAGGCTGTATATTCTCACCGCTCAAACACCTACAGCTTGATAAGGATATGTGAACATAGCAAGCCCGCTTAGACAAGACAGGGCTGGATAGACAATGCTCTCTGACCCGAGATCTAGTAGCGGAGAAGAAGAGTGAAGGGGATTGTTTCCGGACTAGATACGGGAGGACGTATGTATGTGGCAGTTACACCGTCTCCATTGGTAAGATAGCTGCCCAAGTATAATGCCCCCCAAAGAACCAAACCCCGTATTACTTACACATCCACAAGCATCACCTCCCAGACGACACCTCGACCTAGTTTCTACTATGGGAGACATGTTGATTTCATAACGAAGATTGTTGCAGCGGCATACCTATGACAAATAAAAGCTCAAGGGTTCTTGGACATCCCGGGGCTTACGTTCGTTGGCATGAATTCTATTTTCTGTTGTAGGTCTCAATATGAGAGAAGTCTTCCTTGGGTGTTACTCTCTGGTATTGTCAAACAAGCTTGCTCAGATAAATAGACCCCAGTAAGTAGATGCATTAGAATCGAACATGAATGCTGACTATAATGTCACAGGCCACTTGTTCACCAAAGACAAGTCATTCAGGTAGTTTACATATAGATATATACCTAAGAAATTATAGCCTTGTCATTCAGAAGACAACGCGATTCCCATCCTCTCATGACCTGACTCAATAATCAAGCATAGTAACAGTGTAAAAAGCACGTTCACGCATAATCAGTTTCCCAATTCACCGGAAGGAAACCATATAGCTCCTGGTACTGTATATAGACCTTTCACAGAGTAGAACGCCTCGATGGATATCCGGGATCAGCACTTTGATCCAGCAATAACAACCAGGCCGTTGGTAGTTGTCCGATTGGCGAATCAATCTTGCCTCACAATATCTCGGTGATCAAGAACATAGGTACATCGGCCAATGTATATCCCATCTTGGACAGGTACGTATTAGGTGCTTAGGTACCTCACACCACGTTTTCATCTACGAGCATGGAAATCCTATCACATATATTCGACTTGACAGCCCGTATTAATTCCGGAAGCATAGGTAGAACACGCTAACCTGAAAACACACTGAAATAGGTGCCGTGTAGTTACATCCGCCACGGCTACCAGAGTACTAGCACTGTGATATTGCTACATATAAATCCAGCCTATCTACGACCGTGGTCGTTTATCTCCATGTCTTGACTAAGGGGTTCGCTTGATAGTTCGTCTTCTGCTTCCAATTGCACGCGTTATCCGCCTGATATTATACACGACGCGCCGTGGCAGCCAGACGCTGTCGCGCAGATAGGCGCGGTTCGCTTTGTGATTGGAAAGCCTGCACAGTCGCGTCGAGCCAGTTCTCCTACTCCGGGGAGATTTCCAAGTCGACTGTTCGGGTGATTTCGGGTTCTCCCTGTATAGTATCTACCATAAGATCCCATGGAGCATAATATCAAAGTCGTATGGCCTAGCTACCTGATGAAGTATATAGTAGTTAGGCACCGTTCTATCAAAGCTGAGTAGGTATTAACTGCCCTCTTAGGTAGTCGGTTGCGCAGTTGTACGTAATTATATTACACGATATCAATGCGAACTGATTGGCCAATGGGACTATATGTGATCTCCTGAATCTGGTATTGACGCCCAACCTCGTTTCATTCTAGCGGGTAAACACGGGGAGCTTATTACCCTGACAATGGGAATTTTCGGAAGAGAGAGATAGGGAGGTCCTGCCCGCATGGTGTAACATGTGGCCGGCCACCCCTAAACAAACCACCGCTTTTCTCTCCTGTCCCTGCTTTCGTATCTGCTCACAATTTTGTATGAAATATGTCCGTCAGAAAACGATCGTATAATAATGCTGTTCTATACAATGGGAACTCTTGACTCTCTAGTCCTCACCATTATCACCGTTTGGTCCGCATCTATAACACACTCATAATACTTACCAAGCAAGCCGTAATGACTTCAGGCCAGGTCACAACGGATCTCGGCACCCAAGAACCACCCCAACCCCCTCTCCCCCTTCAACTGCAAGCTTCGACCTGACCATCCTCCCGATTCACACGCTGACTCACTCACCCCCCCTAACCCCCTCACTTCGGAATAGCCACCTTGACCTCATACGTCCTTCCGGCCTCGATGTCCCGCACGTGCGGCCGGGGCAGGACCGCGCCGTCCAGCGTGACGGTGACCTCGGCCACGGCGGGGTCGCGGCGGATGTCGACCTCGAAGACGGCGCCGCGGAACCTCCGCGTGGCCCGCATGCCGTCCCAGGCGGACGGCAGCTGCGGGTGGACGCGCAGGCCCTCGGCGTCGCCGCGCAGGCCGCACAGGCCCTCGACGAAGCAGCGGTACGCCCACGACACCGTGCCCGTGTTGAACAGCTGGCTGGACCGCCCCGCCGTGCGCGGGTGCTCGCGCCACGCGCCCCGGTAGTAGTTCGGGATGTACACGGGCAGCTGGCCGCGCTGCACGTAGTCCGCCTCGCTCGGGCCCGGGATCATGCGCCGCAGCAGGTCGTAGGCCCGGTCGGCTTCCCCCTGTCCTTGCCCCTCCTGCGTCGTGTCGTTGGAGGCGCCGATGCCGAGCGAGTACAGGCTGTGGATGTAGAACACGGCGGCGTGGTTGTAGACGGACGCGTTCTCGGCGGAGCCGGGGTACTTCTGGGTGACGCGGCCGATGTCCTCGCGCATGGCGCTGTAGGGCGGGCCGAACATGGCGACGCCGTAGGGGGTGGCGAGCTGGGCGTCGACCTGGGCGAGCATGGAGCGGCGCTGGGCCGGGTCGGCGGCGGCGCCCGAGAGGATGGCCCAGGCCTGGGGGTTGAGCCAGATGCGGCCCTCGCGGTCGGCGCGGACGCCGAAGGCGACGTCGTCGTCGGTGATGCCGCGCGCGAACCACTCGCCGTCCCAGAGGTGGGCGTTGGCGGCGGCGTTGACGGCGCGCGCGCCCTCGGCGTACCGCGCCGCGGCCGCCGCGTCCCCCTCGTGCGCGCACACCGCCGACCACAGCCGCAGCGCGAACCCCGTCGCCACCGTCAGCCAGCCCGACACGCCCCGCCCCTTGTACCCGGCCATGTTCATCGGGTCGCACCAGTCGCCCTGCGCGATGTAGCTGAGCCCGCGGTGGTCGCGCGCGCGCAGCAGCCAGTCCATGGCGCGCCCGAAGCGGGCGTACACGGTGAGGGCGTCGCCGTTCGGGCCGCGCACCTCCTCGCGCAGGAGCCCGTAGTCGCCCGTCTCGGCCAGGTACACCTCCAGGGCCACGGGCAGCCAGACGCAGTGGTCCGTGTGCGGGATCTGGTTGATGTACTTGAGCTCGGCGCCCTCGACGAGGAGGATGCCGTCGGGCAGGGCGCCGCTGGCCTCCTGCTGCGAGAGCGCGTGGACGAGCGCGTGCCGCGCCACCGACGGGCGGATGTAGCTCATGCCCATGTTGTCCTGCAGGTAGTTGCGCGTCTGCGGGTCCGTCGTCAGCCGGTTCACGTCGCCGTGGTAGTACACCTGCCGCGCCAGCCAGTGGTTGACGAAGTTGTCCAGGTCCGGGTCGGGCGTCGAGATCTGCAGGCACCCCTGTCCTTGCTCGATGTACGCGGCGTACTCGCTCGCCGACGCGGCGAACGCCTCCGCGCTCAAGTACCGGTCACGCATCGCGCCGATCTCAGCGTCGTCGAAGGCAGGGCCGAACAGAAACCGGAAAGAGCGCGACTCGCCCGCCGCTAGTGACTCTAACCGGTATTGCACGGCGGCCGTGGGCGTCTCGTAGCGGGCATCGCTGCCGCTCAGCAGCGGGCCCTCGACCAACGCCGAGGGGGCGTGCAGGCCGCCCTCGCCCTCGAAGGCGCGCTGGCGCGCCTCCCACGCGTCGGGCGCCGTCTCGCACAGGAAGTACGTCTTGTCCTTGAGGTGCTTGTTCTTCCAGTAGTCCTCGGACTTCTGGTAGGGCGTGATGCTGGTGCCGACGACGCCGCCCAGGTCGGGGCGCCAATCGGCCGCCTGGTTCATCCACGACATGTAGCCCAGCGGGAAGTACGGGTAGACGCTGACGCGGCGCGGGCGCGCTGAGAGGTTAGTGACTTTCACGGTCCAGAGCTCGGCGACGTCGCGCAGGGGCAGGCCCAGGGTCATCTCGACGCGGAGGCCGAGCCGCTCCGCCGTCCACGCCATGTCGCTCTTGCTGACGGAGAAGACGAAGCGGTCTAGCGGGGCGCGCACCGGCTCGTACGGCGCCGAGAACAGCTCGCCCGTCTCGTCGTCCTTGACGTAGACGAACCGCCCCGGGTGGTGCGCGTAGTAGTTCTGCTCCGGCTGCATGAACGTCTTGGCCTCGATGTTGGGCGCGTGCGCGTACTTGGCCGGCTCTGGTTGCATGAACTGCGCCGTCGCATACCCGCGGCATGTCGCGTTGATCATCATCTTCTGGTTCCAAAGGAAGCCGCTGGCAGCTGGCATCGCCGTCGGGCTGGTCAGCTCGTAGCGCTCGCCGCCGTGCGTTGGTTGCAGTAGAGGCGCCATGGCCTTGTCCTGTTGTGTTTTACTTTGTTTTACTCTCATCTTCTGTCTTGTCTCTTCCCGCTACCTTGAGTTTATCTCGCGTTCCGAATGGACAGAGTGAATGCGAGCGTCTCTTTTACAAGGAGTAGTGCTGACAGTGTTGATGCTGGTGCGACCCACGACTTCCCTCTTCCCCCCAGACATCAAACAAGCGTGTTATGGGATTGGATGTTCTTTCTCTCGTCTGCTCCAGTTCCCGACTTAAAGCCAAAGTGTTGAGCCTTTTAAAAGGCGCACGCATAGCGAAGCGCCATCACCGGGCTTGGCCGGAGCGGCAGGCAGGGTCTTATGGCATTTAGGCTAAATGGAAGGCGCCGGCGAGCCGGTTAAGTGCTCCGGCCCCCCAAGGGAATCCCAAAGGGATGAGAAGGGGAAACCGACCGCATCTGGGATGCCGGCTTGTCTGCAAGGATGCCGCATCAGGCTTACTCACCTGACCGCAAAGCCAGCCGGATGGTGTAGGTAAGGTAAGTTGAGGCAAGGTAAGGCAACCAATCTATTGGTCTACCTACTTACCTACCTACCTACTGAGGGTGCATAAGTTTCCCTTTCTTCCCTTTTTCGCGATCAGGGGCAGCAGCAACTGGGAAGTGTGACAGTAGGGAAATACAGCCCGCAAAGCACAACGCGATGCAACAGCGGGATAGCGGCTGTGCCATTGCTCCATTGCTCTGCTGCTAAGCCGTGATTGTGCGTATGTGCTTGGCTTCCTGAGCAAATTAACCTGGCTACTTCGTACATACGTTCATGCTGTAGAGGTCGTTCTGATTGGCCTGCTTTGTGAGATTTCCGTTCCGGGCGCCTTCCGGGTCCCCTACCAACGGTCAGGCGCTTCTCCATACCCGAGGCTGCCGAGGGCGGCGGCTTGCCGAGCTTCGGGGGTTCCTCTTGTCCATCTCAAGCCCACTTACATCGTGATATGTTAAGACCGACTAGTAATTACCAGCTGTGTTATAGCTTATACCTATCATAACTATACCATGACCATTCCATGAGGGAGTCGTCGCTCGATTTCCTCGCTTGGGCAGTTGAGCTGGTTTGCTCGTGGATAAGTAAGTACCTGGGTACACGCTGACACGGTAGGATATAATGAAGGACCAATTCAATTGAGATTCGGACCTATTCGGGCACTTTCGTCCTGCATAAAGGCAGATTAAATCAATTTCATAGTAAATCCGGCCGAGGTTTCTATCCCCTATACCACGTTGCAGTCATCCCAGTTGGTAGGGAGGTACTGTAGGTACTGTAGGCACTATAGGCACGAAGGTGGGCGAAGATGGGCGAAGATGGGCGAAGATGGGCGAAGATGGGCGAAGATGGGCCACTGACTGTACCTAAACTTCGTACTCCGTAGGGGTGGGGAGAGTTGGGAGAATTTGAGGCCCCACGTGGTTCGGCGCCAAGTCCTACCTACAGCTTCATCTGTCACCGTCACTTCCAGGTTGTCAATGGTTGCTTCCATTTCCATGTAAATGGTTACCTGTGAATGGTGCGCTTCCAGGTTCCTAGCTTTTGGTGGAGGCCCGAGTGGACTCCCACCTGCCCGGGTGCATTTCTTTGCACCTTCGCACCTTCGCACCTTCGCACCTTCGCTTGAATATCGGAGGATCTCTCCACCAAATTCCGGCCAGAACAATATAGAGCCCCAAATCAACAAATTTTTCAATCACAAAAGCTGGCGTGGTCTAATGGTTATGATTTCTCGTTAACACCCAAAAAGTGTCAACTTTCACCGAGAAGGTTCCGCGTTCGATCCGCGGCGCTAGTACATTTCTTTTGCCTTTTCTTTTTCTTTTTCTTCTTTGCATATTCTCTTTTTGGTCCGTCTCTTCTATCACTGATCGATGCATCATGCTTTTGTTCTGTCATTACTTACCATGTACTATACTATACTCTATGGTATAGACCACTTAGTTTGGTACTATACCATCCTATTCCAATGTCGGTCCATTCTTCGAAATGGATTAAACCCCCAACCCTCCCTCTCCCATAAGTACAAGCACATGATAAAGACGATCAAACGCCCCCGTATAACCCTGAACGTTTGCGTCTTCTCGAACCAACCATATGTTATGTGCCAGCGAGTCGCCTTCCGTATCCACGGCCCTGCCCACGCTAATCCGCTGCTCCGCAGTCATGCTCTCCAAGACCGTCTCATCACGTCCGGGGCCATGACTTCCCACCCACCCCGCCTGACTTCATTCCCTAGGGTACCCTTTGCGCACAGGATCGTCTCCATGATCTTGGTGATCGTTTTCAACGCGCTTCCCTTCGTCTCAAGGTGACTGTTGGACTTGGTTCGGTCATCAATGTCCTGGATGTACTCGTCGATTTCGTCGCAGGCGTCGCCCGCGGCGTCGTACTGGCTCCTACTGCTGAGTTTGGTGTATTGGCTGTAGTTCAACACCTTCCAGACCTCTTTGCTGTGGTGGTCGAAGTCGATAGGCGGAATCTCAGCGAGCTTGTGGTAGGCCTGCCGGACAGCAGCTTGGGCCGAAGGGCTGCCGCGAGCAGTCGCCAGAGCGATGAGAATGGCCCGGACAGTGGCATTGTCGAGGTCCTTGACCATCTCCTCGAACCCTGGCGGTGCCGGAACTGTGGCTTCGGCTTCCCATCTCGGTCTTTTGCCATCGGGCACTTGCTGCATTGGAGGTAGAAGACCGGTGGACGCCACTCCACCGTATGCATCGACGGGCGCCCGAAGACATGCAACTCTGGGGTCGGCGAACCACTCGTCGCCAGGCTGAATCCAGCAGCTAGTGCAGCTGGGTGCACCGCATCCCTCACCGTCACAACCCCTGGATCTTTTGACATTGCGATATTTGGATTGTGTGATGCAGAGAAGCAGGAGAAAGGTGCATAGCTAGACTGAATGTCAATTAGATATCATGACGTTAGTCTCTTCGTTACCCGGACGACACTTTTTCCTTCATGGTGAAAATGAATGGACCCGCTTATAACCCCTTTTCGCCATGCTACATATCACCATCACCTCTCCTCACGTAGCTTGAAGGACAAGAGTCTCTGTGTCTGTTTATACTAGGCCCCGAATAATATAATAACTGGGATTGGATACCTCAGCCATACCATGCTCATGGAGGTAGATATGCAAGGTTATTTATCTGCGATGGTAGATACCAGAACTTTTTATGTGATACTACTTCGATGCATCGAGGAGATGTCCCAAGCATATTAAGGATTATACCTATGCGAAGCGCACCCACACTGGTCTCTGAATTCAATACTAGCAGAAAGGGGTATGTAAAAGAGTCTCATGTAAAAGGCTTTTCTCACTTACCTCAGCGCTAGCCAGCTGCTCCTACGTTCTTCCCGGGACGACTGGTCCGATCCTGCACTCCGGTATCGGCAATAGCTACTAGAAAAATTCAGTTCATCACAAGGGAACCCGGATCGCTGCAAATGGACTGAAGAGGTTAGGCGTCAAGCAATTGATATACGGATCAGCGTTCAAGTCAAACAAATTTTTGTTTCGAGTAGGGACTGGGCTCACGAGAGTCTCAAAAAGGAGAGTTACATGACTGAATAGATAGAAAGGTAGTGCGTAGAGACACGCCGACTTATAAAAGAATCTGTGTGGGTAATCTATTCTTCTATTCGGTATTAATACTAGGCATTAATAACTAGCTGTCTATATCGCTAACTGTTTTGAAGGGCAACCGTCACGTAGAACTGCCCTCGCACCATGCCATGCACCAATGCCACGCCGTGCAGGTACTCTAGCCAATAAATATCCAAAGGCTTGTAGTAGAGCAGGCTTCGTCCTTCCGTCCATTGCCTCGCATCATGTCATAAAATCATCTTCTTCTAGTAGGTAGTGGTGATATTCTGCTGTTCGATCGTGCCGCGTCCCTCGCGCCAAACAAAGTAAAAAAGGTGTATAAAATAATCAGCGCTCCGTGGGGGTATTATTTCTCTATAACGTCAAACTCCGCTTTTGCTTTTCATCCAAACTGTATTTTTTTCCCGCCTCCGTGAGGTCCAAAGTTCCATGATGCTTGTCTGGGTGATATATCATCGCGCAAAAAACCAGCCTCCCTCCCTCACGGACGCTGCTCCGTCAGACTCGGCCTGCTGGAGCTCGCCGCGCTGCTGCTAGCACCACCACCCGCGATGCTGTTGGACCCGCTGGCGAGGCCGGGGCCGTGGTGGTGGTAGTGGTTCTGGCTCGACAGCATGAGCTCCTCGACGGCGCCGCCCTCGAACTGGATCTCGGTCGAGGTGTAGGTCGGCGGCGAGGGGGGCACGTAGTACGAGGGGGGCGAGGGCGGGACGTCCTGGTAGATGGGGGGCGCCTCGTTGTCCCAGCTGACGCCGAGCCCGGGCCGCTCGGTCAGCACGACGCCGAAGTGCATGCGCAGGATGCGCGCCACGCCCGTCGGCGTGATGTGCTTCAGGTTGCTCGTGGGCGCGTACTCCTGCACGACCACCATTTCGACCACCAGCTGGTGCGTGATCTCGGTCTCGGCGGCCTCGGTCCCGTCGCTGCTGCGGCTCTTCAGGTTGCACGACGCCTTCGCGCTCGGGTCGCAGTGGAACTCGATCTCCGCCTCGATCTTGCCGTCCGGCGAGTAGTCCGCCTTCCACCCCTGGTGCAGGTCCGCCGACCCGATCACCCGGTCCGACGAGCGCTTGATGCCCTTCTTCGGTACCTGCTGCTCGGGCTCCGTCGTAGTGGTGGCGGCAGGCTTCGGCGCGTGCTTGTCGCAGGCGGGCGCCACGGTCGAGAGGCTCTCCTCGATGCGCCACGATAGGCGCTTGAGCTTCCAGTACTCGACCGACTTGACGTCGACATTGTGCTTAACGATGCCGTCCAGGCGGAGCTCGAGTTTGTTTCCGCCGATGGGGTGGATCACCTGCGGGTAGTGCACTGATGCGGCGATGTTCGTGGGCGGGAACACACGTATGCTGTGGTGTGGTAATTCCGGCACGGGAAGCGAGCGCTTCACGTCGATCGTCTTCGAGAGCTTGATGGTGGGCCCTGTCGTGGGCTTGACCTCCGCGAAGAAGTCGTACTGTACGGAGACAAGCGAGTTGTCTGTCGTCGCTGGCAGATGGCCCTCTAATAATATGGAGAAAGGAAACTCGTGTGTCCCTGTGATGGCATGTTAGTGAGCGTGCTCCGCTTTGAGAAAGGGGGTGTGGGGGAGGGCAGGGGGTCATGGGGCATGAGGGAACCTACGTGGCGTAAGAGTCGTGGGTTCACTCAGGAATGTCCACGACTTCAGCTCCGTCTTCTGGTTTGCGCAGTCGCTGCAATGGCCCTGGAAAGGCTTCTTTTGTGTAACGTGGATGTTCAATCTCGCCGTGAAGCTTTCCACCTCGAGGGGTATGTCTTTAACCTTCAAGACCATCTGACCCGACACTAAGGCGCCAGTGCTAGATTCCGTGTCGCCGTGCATCATCGCCGGCGGCGACTCTATCCTCCAATCAAGCGAGGCATGCGGATGTTGTGGCTGCTCCTTGGGTGCCTTGGACCCGCCCAGATGGAGACCGGGGAAACTTAGGCGGTGGTGGTGTGATTCCTTCTCTTTCTTGCCGGATTCGGTCATCTTGGCTGCCGGGGCACTCGGATTCCTTACTGAAGATTGACGGTGTTCAGTGTCTTCGTCTGATGATGATGCATACGACACTCTGCGTACAGTTCCTTCCCGAGGTCTTCTCGGCTGTGTCTTGTTGGGGTTGGGGCTTTTCCTCCGCTGCACCGTTGCTTTGAGGCTGTTGATGTTTTCGTTGGAAGAGCGGAAGAAATTCGCAACTCGGTGCGGCATCTCGAATGATGCCATCTATAAGTGGTTCTTTGGAGCTCGTTTCTTTGAATGGGCGCTAACTTATCAGTCTGGATGCTGAGTGCCGTGTGCCACCGGAATTCGCTAGTTTCTCTCAGGCAGGCGAATATGGCCAGGGGGTGCCAAGATATAAAATCCCGGAGTTTGGTGGCTGCGAGATCGCTGTCCGAAAATCTGGGGTCAGGTATTTGTCTTAGATTCTCCAGAGTTCTGACGTGGTGAAACTAGTCAGTGGTATCGTATTGAACTAATCGGATGATACAATCCTGCAGGACCACTAGACTGTTTATGTGCCGATGTACGGGTAGCTCGATTATTTCTGATGATTTCCGATTTTTTCTGACTCTTTCCTCGGCCAGCCCTGCTAGCTTGAATGGTGGCTCGCTTCCTGCGGTTGCAAGGCACTTTCTAGATGATGCTATTATTGCCTTCTCGACCCGACGTGAAGGGTGTGGGCGGCCTTTGTGAGTGGTGCGTGGTAAATGCCGGGTTGGGCAAATATCCAATATCGCCCAGGGTCCTGATTGGCCGGCGAGGTTGTATGTCTGCCGTAACTCTTTCTCGAATCGAAGACGCTGGAAGCTGTAGATACCCAGGGAGCTGAGCTAGATGGCTAGGTGGCTAGGTGGCTAGGTAGAGCTTGGAACAGATATCGGAAGTGTATATTCAGGTGATTGTCTATTCAATCTGCCTACAATTGCGATGACTTGGCATTCGCTGTCAAAGAACGTCGAGGTAGGCTGGTTTGGGCGAATTACCGGATTAGGATATGTTGGCGCCTTGGTGCGGTGGTGTAAGTGTGTAAGTGTGTAAGTGTGTGTAAGTGGTGTAACTCTTAAGTGGCGTGAGTGCTATGAGGGGTATCTGGTATCTGGAATCTGGAATCTGGAATCTGGAATCTGGGGAAACAAAGAAACAAGAGAAGCTCAAAAGCTCAAAACCACTCGGAAAATGTACGTCTCTGTCTCTGATAACAGAATGGGATCACACGATAGTTGATGGGGATGAGCAGACTATTGTACTATTTACTATGTATTGTCGTACTGTCGCAACTACTGGCCTTCCTTCACGCAATTCCTTTCCATCAAGTAATTATGTGTCATGAAATCTCCCATAGTTCCCATAGTCAGGCCTGGGACGATTCCATCCAGGTATTATGGAGAACCAATGGATTCCACCGGTTGCTGTCCGTGGTGCCGTGTGACCTGGTGACGTTCAAATTTAGGCAAGTTAAGGTGCTGTAGTCAGCGGTCTGCTAGGGGGCTCCACCGATGTACCACAGGGTTCTTCGAAGCGAAAACTTTGTTCTAGCTCAGCATTGGCCCCTATGTCGCCGCCTGGCCGCTGTGCGCTCAACGGTGTGCAGCCCGCTATCGATCGCTACAGCAGACCAGATCGCACGCCTCCTTCCCGGCCTTGAGAAACGACGGCAACCAGGGGGGTAACCAACCAACCAAGCAAGCAAACAAATATATCAGAACGATTTGTAGATATTGACGTATCAGCTCTGACCAACCTGCATTTAGTTGTCCTTGTCACAAACATGCATGTGATGGTAGATGGTATTTCACGATTCAGAATGACCGAATCTCTATACATATACATAGATCTGTATAAGCGCCCGAGTCAGCAGGGCACTTTGGCATCTTCAGTGTGGCACAAACACCACTTGATATACATTCCAGTTGAGAGCTCTCTAGATCACACAACGCACCAACCTACGAATACACGACACGACAACAGCCACTTACTCGGTTCTACTCGGCATTATAAGATAGAACCTGGGAAGTCCCGAGTCCTCATCCCAGATTGGTTACCAACTGTGAAACAAGTCGATGTATGAAGACATCAACACTTAGACACGCTAACTAACCAACAGTGAAGTGAAGCCGAAACTGATATTTGCTAATAGGTACCTGTTGAGCTGTTTCATCTCAGCTTTCGCCATATTGTATCAACTTGCACAATGTTATAGTGTAGGACTACACAGTAATCTGATCCCCACCCGGCTCTAACGCCATCGTAGACACAATGTCGTTACATTGCGACTACAGTTGTATGCAGGGGTACCTAGGTCATCCAGATCGGGTAACTCATAACGTAAGCCATTGCCAGCGTGCCAACTTTTTGAGGCCATCGTGAGCCATCGCGAGCCATCGTGAAGATTTTCAGGAACAACCGCTAGGAGTCTAGAAGCTAGGAACGTGCCTCCGTCGGTGGGGCCTGTTACTCGATCGTTACTCAATGAAATCCACTCCGGGCGAGACATCGATCTCTTGAGGTTAAAGGCGCCCGCCCTATAGCAAAGCCTTGTATAGCCGCGCGACAGGGAAGAAAAGAAGAAGAAAAAAAAATAAGAAACGACGAAAAAATATCAACGATGAGAACCTTGGTGTATGGTGAAGCCTTGTGTTACATGAGCCGACAGGGTAAACAGCTAGGGAAATACGATGTGATTATGTAGAAATTTTACCTATGACGAAACTTGTCTATCTTGCATGTGAAGTGGCAGGTTGCTAATCTGTTAGGAGAGGGAGATCTATGCATGCACATCAAACGCGGAGAGATGGGTGGTATTATACATAGTAGAATGCCTCGAATGCAGCCGTCTCGAGCCCTACATAGTGCCTGGCCTACTAGTATGGATATCACCGCCTGCATCTCAGCCCTGGCTTGCCCGGCAAGCCCTACGGAGAAAAAGGAGAAGAAAAAGTGCCGGCTGACTCAGGAGAGGCCATTAAGGCTGTCTAGCTCTTCGCCCGCTTACTCGAAGTATAGTGCGCGTGCTTCCATCCTTCATTATGTAACCTACTCTAGCCGCTCGGCCTAACAAGGTGAAATTCCTTGAGCGGGTTACGTACTCGGTCCTTCGTGAACGCAGGTATTCATAGGGTACTATCTGTGTACCTGTGAACTTCCCGCTGGGCAGGCAGTTTTGCTAGTACCTGCGATGTAAACAGAAAATGGGAAAATTTTTCTTACCGGGCAAAAACTTCTCCCTCACTTTGCCCTTTCTATTTCCAGAAAATAGTTGTTAGCCCAGCCGTCTAGCTGGACTAGCCGGGGCTAGTTACGAGATACCCGCACTTGGCTTTACCGCAGCTTGCCGTCGTCTCCACCCCGCGATCATGTCATGCCAGGGCCCACGAAGCCGTCGTCAGATGAGGTGGGGCTGGTCTGGAAGGGTTTTTTTATTTTCATGCGAGTCATCACGATGGAGGCCACCGGCGGGCTCCGTTCGGTGTGTCAAGCGTCGAAACCGTGCCCAGGAGGATGAATAGTCCGGCAACGCCTCTCGTACCTACCATAGTATGTGCGCAGTCATTACCACTCGCCACGTAGGCAAACTTCGTAGTTAGGCAATAACACGTAGAGACGGGAACAGCTCACGGTTGCCGCCGGCTATTAATGACTGAACAACCGCTCCTATACTTGCCTAATTGGGCGTAGCCTCATCTGACAACCTTTCTTATTTTTAAACTTTTTCTGTTTTTCTGTTGTTTTTTTCTTCCGGACCCCAAGATCTGGCTAACGTTCGGCTTCTCCAACATTTAGAGTTATCGATCTACGTTGACAACGGGAATCTTGTTGATCTTGTTCACGCCTACATTTGGAGACGTGATCAACGTAGAGGTAATAATATTTAAATACCCAATGAGGAACACGACTCGTTAACCATCATTGAAGAAGACAAAACCGCAAGTGCCACAACGGATTCAATAGCCTCAAACTGAAGCTTTCCCAATGCCCCATTCTTAATTGCTACGGCTAGATGCGTAAGACAGAGATCATCGATTATCGATCATCTCAAACCATGCGCCTAACACGTTTGTTATTAGATGAAGATGAATCTTGCGAACGAAATATATACGTGCTTCTGCCGTATTCATTGATACTCACGACTGATCTATATATATACAAACTCATGCCACCTCCTATTTATACCCAGGACAACCAACTATGAACAGAGAATGGGAGAAACGAACAAACAAAATCCTTCTACCTTCTATCACGAGTTGCCTGTAATCATATGCCACTGGACCCACCAGCAAGGAGAAGAAAAAAAGACAACCGGGTCGGGTTTCTTCGTCATATACAGGGAGGGCCTTAGGTGAACTCTATATAAGTAGTGTTCTCTCTACTCTACTCTCTATAGGTCGTAGGTCGAGCCGATAGGGCCGAACTTGAAGTTCGAGTAAGTCACCGAAGCGTCCTTGAAGGCTTCGCGCACGCTGGCGGGCTCGCTGCTGCCGTCCACGAGGCAGGTGCCGCGTGCCACGCCGGGCTCCGAGGCATCGCGATCTAGCGGGTAGTACTCGCCGTCGAGCCAGAGCATGTTGGCGTAGCCCTGCCATCGGTCATGTCATGTCAGCTTGCTTGTTCTTTTCTTCTTCCTCTTTCGGGGTGTTGTTGGTGATAGTGCAAGTATTAGCTCAGTATCAGTACTTACATCGTCCCAGATGGACATGGTCAGCACCATGGGGTTTCCGGTGGCATCGCCCATCTGCGCAAGACCGCCGACTTCGTTGAATCGCGTGCTGTCGCCGAAGAGCTCCTTAGAGGCATCTGCGTTCAAATGGTTTAGCATCCTCTCACTTTTTCTCTCTCATCGTGGATAATGAATCGTCTATCTACTTACCGCAGTACGCGGAGTCGATGGTGCTGCCGCCGTCGATGTAGGTCGAGCCCGGGACCTCGATCTTGACGCCGTCCTGGATGAAGTACTGGCTCAGGCTCTCGAGGGTGGTGCCGGAGCCGTGGAACTGGGTGACGACGGTGAACTTCTTGGTCGTGTCGACGGTCTTGCCCGGGCCGTAGAAGTCGACGTTGCCGTGACGGAACGGGTTCAAGTCGCAGCCGTCGGGGTCGCACTGGCCGGCGTACCGGTCGTCCGAGTAGGTGCCGCCGCAGTTCTCCGCCTCGCAGATGAAGTACTCGTTGGTCTCGCACGGGTGCGGCGTCAGCGCGAACGACTCCCGGTTCGCCTCCCACAGGTCCATCTCCGCGCAGCACGAGCCCAGGTTGCCGATGCCCGAGTTCTCGTCCGTCTCGGATGGCGCCCAGCCCTCGCTGTTACCCTGTTGGTCGCAGAAGCCACGTTAGCGAGATTGTTCGGAGGGAAAGGTAGGGAAAGGTCGGAAAGGGAATCCCGGAGGAGGAAAAGAACTCACAACACCGCCGAGCCACTTCAGGTCCCGGGCGCACTGGGAGTCGCAGTATCCCGTGCCGTAGGCCGAGCCGGCCTCGTTAGAGGGGTAGCGGGCCTTGCCGCCGTCCTCGTCCATGGAGACGAAGTAGACGGCGCCGTTGAGGCCGCAGCCGATCTCGGAGTTCTCGACGTCGAAGGCGATCTCGTTGCCGTTCATGGTGAACATCTCGTAGGTGTCGTCGTTGTCGGCGAGCAGGTAGAGGCGCGAGCCGATGTTGGTGCCGTACTCGTGGTCGTTGCGGAACTTCATGGTGACGGCATTGCCCGACGTGGTCACGCCGTACGTGCCCTCGTAGTCGGCGCCCTCGACCGCGCACTGCTCCGCGCACGTCGCCCCGTCCGGGCACGCCGTCTCGTTCCACGCGTTGCCGTCGTAGCAGTTCGTGTACCCCCCCACCGCGTGCGCCCACCGCCAGTTCGAGTCGATCACCACCGTCCCCGCGACCTCCGTGCACGCCCCCGCCGCCGTGCACTTCGTCCACGTCAGCGCCGGGTGCGTCTCCGGGTCCTGATCGCCGATCTTCTGCGCCGCGCCGAGCGACAGCATCGTCGCGACGACCCCCGCGATCTTGGAATGCATGGTGGGCGTGAAGGGAGTGGGCAAGGTCTCTGTGGTAAACTAGTGGGGAAACCTGTTGTGAGGAATGAGGGTCTGACTCGGACTGGGCAATGATGTGAGGTTGAGATGGGATGAGTAGGCTGGGACAGATAGGCAGATGTCGAATCCGAGTAATCATGTCGTGGTTTCGAACGACTACTTATTCTCTTTCCAGCCTGCCCCTGGTCGATGTCATCGTCCCCCATCTCCGTAGGGACCCGCAATGTGATCTCCTGTTCGATCGGAAACACGGCCCCTGCTATCCCTCGCCCAGGGCGCTAGGTGATCTAGTTGTCTTATGCCGGGATATATTGATGCGTTCGTGGCGGTAGGCAAAGCAGCAGCCGCCGCCGCCGCCGCCGCCGCCGCTGGGGCAGACGTGTCATAGATGCAGGTCCCAGGAGCCAAGGTCCTTGGCCCCTATCTATCCTCTGCCCTTCCGTCTGGTCCCGGCTCCCAAGAGGGCGAATTGGCAAAAGCTACTTAGCTATCGTCAGCCTTGGGACGGCTTCGGTGAAAGGGAAGGTCACGACGATAACACCTTTGGGATGGACCTGGCACGCCCACGCCCATGCCCATGCCCACGCCACGCGCTTCGCGACCTTGCCTTGCCTTCTCCAAATCGCAAGATCTACACGACATGCATACAATGCCTGCCCATCCGCTTCGGATGTAAGCTCCTCGATAGCTGTGGCGGCCCCCCACTCTACCTAGCCTAGCAGACTGGAGAGAAAGAAGAACACAGGTGGATGGATGCGCGGGCCGTCGCCCATGAGGGTTTTCGCGGGCGGCTCTGGAGCCCTGCCTTGGCGTCTTGGGGTAACGCTGTCTATATGCCCGGGATTTATGCACCACTTGAAGTGCGCCGCAGTCTGGCACTATAACTGGCACCGGCCTTATCTGATTTCTCTTGCCTTTGCGGCTGATTACCCCGAGAGCTATGACGAGGGCCAGAGTAGCATTTGGATCCGGCCATGCAACGCCAGTATCGCTGACTTACATGGCTTCATGGTTAATCCCCAACAGCCTATAGGCCAGACAATAAGGGTGTCTATTACCTCGCGGTGATAAGACAAGTCGTTTTTCTTCATAGTGCCTGCCCATCCAACACTCCCGATGAGGACAGATTCTAATTCTTGCTGGCCCCTTAAGCCCGAGCCCTGTGATAGCATAAAGTGATTACTATACCGCGTAAATCTCACAGCATTGTTCGTCGTACTATGGATAATGTACAGCTCAATGCATGTCCTTGCTGTTTGTGTGTGGGCGCCGACCCCACCCCTTTTTTTCTCGATGCGACTGTGCGGGATAACATGGAATCATCCGTAGTAATAATATCACCGCCGCTCGGTCCTCATCAGTGTATTCGTCTTCCAGGTGGTCAGTTAAGCCCTTGGAGAGTGGATGAGAGTCAACTAGGTATGTCGCGTAGAGGCATCACATGCATGCCCGCCTGACAAGCCCCCCCTTAAATCTTCTTTCACCTTAACCTACCCCAGCTTTCCCCAACGACTTCTCCGCACTCGCTAGGTAGGCAGTTGGGAAGGGAGGGGACATAAGAGGGGTGGAGTCTTGTGAGGAGCGCGGGGCAAACGGGGCAACCGTAAACATGAGACGAATGGGAAAATAGGTAGCAAAAGACGAAACACAAATCCCATGTAGAGAAGCGACCCGGCCGACATTGCGGGGCCGCCCTCCCTTTTCACTAATCCCAGCAATCGGATTCCCGCATTGTGCCTTTCGAGTGCCGGACCCATCATCTCCGTGCGGCTGGGCAGCCCAAAACGCGAAAGCGCCATGTAACGCCAGGCCAGGCACGCGGTGGCTTGGCGAGAAAAGCCGCCTCCTACGTAAGTAGGTAGGTAGTTATTGTAGCACATATAGTTCACCTTACTATATGCTGTGATTGAATTACTATGGCATTCATAAGCACATGGTAAAGTACGCAAAACGTCTCCATAACTCCTTATCTCTCGTCTAACTACCTCAGTCCACCCAACCTAGCACAGCGGATACACACGCGCGCGCGAGAGGGGGGGAACTAACCGAACGAGCGAGCGAACGATGACGGGTCCCGCTGCCCGAAAGCCGGATCACGTCAGAGGGGAGAGGGCAGGTCCTCTTCTCTCGTTCGATAGGACAAAAGCCTTGGAGCCGCTTACTTTGGCCGGAAGAACGCAAAGGGCCGATGCGGGAGGAAGAGCGAGTATCTGAGCCGTGGATAATGAATCTCACGATGGCTCCGTCAGTTGGAATTTGGCGATATCCTGTTTCTTTGATCTCCTGCTCGGGGCTAACCCAAGTACTTCTTCCTTCAATACGATCGTGTAGTGGTTTAGTCCCGGAGGCTGGCCTCGCTGTCTCGAACCTGTTATCGGAAGTAGAGGCTATTTTGACTTCGGTCCGCTTGAACCCTTCTTCGCTTGACTTCCGATATACTATATGGGAGGCTCGTTTCGTTTGCTTAGGTAGATATTCTTAATTTGGACTCCGTGTCTCGACGTCAGATGTGGATTTCTCTAGTCACGCGTTGGATTCGGTTGATTCTTGTGACTCTGACTTGTGCAGCCGGTATTCAGAGCAATGTATGTGACAACTTCGTGGGTGCTTATGGTCGGCATCCTGTAAAGGGACGAAGAAACCATACCATGACTTCCTGGGCAGTCGTATTGGCTTTTCGTTCCCACCTTCACGCAGATGACCACAGTAGCGAGAATTCACTAGAGGCACTTGGTAGACCAGTAGGGCCAGAAACAAACCCTTTGCCGGTGACACCCACGTTGAGGAGAGAATCAATTGGTCCCTTGTAGTCCAGTATTACGTGATGAACCGAATTTTTTGTCGGCATAGAATCGGTGGACTTAGTTTCAGATAATGGTCCATATTCTTTCAAACAAGAGTAGACCATGTAATTATAACCACAAGAGCACTATACATGATTAATGGGTTAAGGATGTCAAGATTAGTGCCACGAGTTGTAGCTTAAAAGTGTTTTTCCTTTGTATTGTCATATTGTCATATTTGTTGTTTCTGCAATGCTCTCCAGATGTTCCATGGAAGTTTCCAACCACTGGTCACGGTGAAGGGGTCGAAATTCATGCCCTCCAGCCTAGATAGGTAGTACTGGGCCGGAACAGCTTCTAGGAGTACACCAAACCCGCGACGCAAGTCCTGCGTTGTCCCATCATCACCTGGAGCGATTTCTGGGTGTTGATGCTCCGCTTCTGCCCCGTGCTCATACTCGTGGCCTGGGTTCTGACCACTGCGGAGGTTCTTCAACATCTCCCTTGCGGTAATCAGATGATCGTTGGCACGGGTGGCGACCTGGAAGACCGCATCTTGGAAACCCTTGGCTCTGGGACCTTCCCGATACACATCCTCTTCTCTAAGTCCCGTTTCCGCCATAACGTCCAGGGGCAAGAGCAGAACTGGGTTTCTGCCACTGGCTGCCTCGCTACCGCTCGGTGATTTGACGGGAGGCGAAGGAGCTGCTAACACGGGTATGCCTCGGAGAACAGCTACAATGCCGCAAGCCTTCCCGATGTGGCTTGCAAGATGATCTACGTGCATGGAGCAGACGGGGAGGGCAGCCAAGGTCGAGTACATCAGGGTCGAGTATGTGTTCTCAGCATACTCTTCTAGCGCAGCCAAGCTAGTAAACGGTCTGTTGTCCATGTACCTTTCTCTTGTGTTGATCAACCGGAGCAGCCAGAACTTGATGGAGCTCGGGCTGCTCTCGGGCGATATGTGCGAAAGGTCCTGCAGAACCTTGTGCAGGAGGATCATGATGGGCTCCTTGGGTGGCCTCCCGGCAAATGTGTTGTTGACAGCATCCCTCCAAAACTGCATGCGCAGCTGTCCAATGGCCGGGTTTGAGACGAGCTCGGGAAGCCGTACAAGTTCGAGGTTGAAGGCACGGAAGGCGTCGTAGGCATCTTGCCGGGATCTAGGAACGAAGTTGCGAATCAGGTAAGAGTCGTAGTCTGATTTTCTATTTCTGTCAGCCTTCACTCTAACTCGTCGCTTCCCTTCGAACACCGATACATCGATACATCGAAACATTGAAAAAACAAAGCACCACCTTGGAAAGCACTCTTACCTGATCTGTTCCACACAATACTGCTTGGCTTTGGCCACATCAGTATCGGTGATATAGCCCCGGCGCAAATTTGGGGTTTGCAGCAGTGTCCTGGACCATTGAAGGCCGGCGCGTGGTCGCATTACACGGAAATACATGAACAAAGAGTACTAGGAGATAGCATAAATCATGATGCGGACAATTGGTATTGGCATGGAGCCTTATTCATGATGTTGAAGCTGTAAGATCCTCATCCTGTAACTTCATCATTCTGGTCTGTATGTACAGAAGTAACTGACACTAAGATGATATCACTAAAACTCATCGCAGGTCCCTGGGGGGTAAGAGGGGCCACTAGAAGGAGTGCTGGGCCCCCACTAACCACTTAAGAAACGGCGATTTGGATGGCAATCACATGATTCGCCGTGCCTTCTTCGCCTTCTTAGGGCTTCCTACATGAGGTAACTAAGCAGCTAAGGTAATTAAGGTAGTTACATACTACATACATACTACCTAGTATGTAGTATGTAGTAGCCTGTTAGCTCTTAACGCGTCCAGTTGAGTTCAACGCGTCACCCTGAACAGCGCTGGAGCTTTTCCTAAAGGTTCAATTGACTTTCTATTGCAGTTCCAAGGTATACAATACTTCATAGTAACGACCACACCACATATCACATATCACACTCTTTAAAAGCTAGCCATACTGCAGGTGCTCTGGTATGATCTGACTGCTTGTTGGAATTTATACACTCTATTTTGATTTGGTGTTCTGGCTAGACACACATCATGAGTCTACAAGACTTGGGGGAGCCTCCTACAAAGAAAAGACGGTTCTTTTCAGATCCCGATGAAGACGATCACGGACACGCTCGCCTCCCCAAGTCTGATGGCATCTTGCCAAGATCTCCTCTACAAGAAATAGGCGTTGACGAAGCCTCGGATCATGGGGCTTCTGCAGATGCTCCCACCTCGACATTACCAAGCCGTGCTCCCCCAACAACATCAGATCCTCCAACTTTCGATGAGAGCACGTTCGAGAGCCTTCTAGGGGACAAAGTCAAGCCCGAGGTGTTGGACATCCTCCGTACCCAATGCGGCAACAATCTTGAACAAGCTGTCAATATGTACTTCGATGGCACATGGATGAAGTTTCGAAAACCAAGACCAGCGACTAAGCCCTACGATCCCTTCGGCTTTCTTTCAATGCCCGCCATAGATCCCAACGACTACTCTAAGGAGCCAGATCCTCCGCCACAACCTGCTGCGCAATCTATGCCCGAGAGTCGGTACATTGGTGCGTTTGGTGTCGAGGGCTGGGCGACGCGAAGTGGTACGAACTTGCTTAAGCATGGTGACATAGTCAAGATAGAACGCCAGAAGATACAGCCAGTCCTACCTAAAGGCAGACTTCGGGGAAATGCGCATATACCACTAGGCCCTCAACGGGTGTCCTTGGCAGCTTCTAAAAGAGTCGACGTCATTGTTCGATTTACCGATGCTCAGGGCAGTGAGATAGGCAGGTTGGCCAAGGACGCCTCCCACTGGGTTTCCTCTCTCATCGACCAGAAGGTCTGCACATTCGAAGGCGTATGTGTATATGCACCTGAGAGACTTCGCACCAACGAAACGATATATTTACAGTTAAAATGTTTTATATTAAAAGATGCATTCCTCAACGCTGGTTTCCAGTTAGCTGATAATCGGCATGCTGGCCTCTTCGAAGAACAGGAAACCACTGAGGAGCGGGATCTGCGCCTGCGTCAAGTCGCCCTTGTGAAACTGTTCCAAGAGATTAATTTAATGCCCACAAGGAGTAGCGATGCGGCGGGAAATCATAAACGAACAGCTCTCCTCCAAGCTGCCGAAACCGCCGAGAAACAAGACCGAAATCCACCGAAATCCACCAACCAGTATGTCTAACAATTCCTCATCTCAAAGACACCACTAACATCATTGTAGTGAGACCCCAGGTTCGTCTCCGCCGGCCGAAGATGCTGAGGAGGGACAGGAGTTAGAGCAAGATCAACTCGATGCGCTATATAGGAAAGCTCAATCGTTCGATTTTAACACCCCAGAAGCCGAACCCCCGGATAGTTTCGCCATGACGCTTCGCCCTTACCAGAAACAGTCGCTCCATTGGATGTTGCGCAAGGAGAAGGACCTAAAGAACGAAGTCCGTGAAGCCTCGATGCATCCTCTGTGGGAAGAGTATTCCTGGCCTACCAAGGATGTGGATGACAAAGATGTAGTTCAGGTTGAAGGCCAATCCAATTTCTATGTCAACCCCTATTCAGGGGAAATGTCGTTAGACTTCCCTGTTCAGGAACAACATTGCTTGGGTGGAATCCTTGCCGACGAAATGGGTCTAGGCAAGACGATTCAGATGATGAGCCTGATCCATTCGCACAAATCCCAAGCTGTGGTCCGAAGTGCTGACAAGTCCGTTGAGTCCGTCAACGAGCTCACAAGGAAACCTAGAAGCGCTCCTGGGAGTGTTCTTCCTGCTCCGAAGACAACACTTGTAATTGCGCCGATGTCTCTTCTCGCCCAGTGGCAAAGCGAGGCCGAAAACGCCTCCAAGGAAGGCACCTTGAAGTCTTTTGTGTATTATGGCAACGAGAAGGTCAATGACCTGCAAGCCTTGTGTTGCGAAGCCAATATTGCCTCAGCGCCTGATATGATTATCACAAGTTATGGAGTAGTGCTCTCGGAGTTCACCCAGGTTGCCAAGAGTGGCACCAAGGACCGTGGTCTATTTTCCCTGAATTTCTTCCGGATTATTCTTGACGAGGGCCACATGATCAAGAACCGGCAGTCTAAGACATCGAAAGCATGCTACGAGCTATCAGCTGAGCACCGTTGGATATTGACGGGTACGCCAATCGTGAATCGCTTAGAGGACCTTTTCAGCTTGGTCAGGTTCTTGCGGGTAGAACCTTGGAATAATTTCTCTTTTTGGAGAACTTTTATCACCGTGCCATTTGAGTCTAAGGATTTCATGCGAGCCCTCGATGTCGTTCAAACCGTTTTAGAGCCGTTGGTGATGAGGCGAACCAAAGAAATGAAAACCCCCGATGGCCGGCCCCTTGTTCCGCTGCCTCCAAAGTCGTTGGAGATTGTCGACGTCGAGCTTTCTAAGACAGAGCGAGATGTTTATGACCATATCTTTACAAGAGCAAAGCGAACACTATCGAACAGTGTCGAGAAAGGCACCGTTATGAAATCCTATACCACTATCTTTGCCCAAATCCTACGCCTTCGTCAGTCATGTTGCCATCCAGTTCTAGTGCGAAACCAGGAGATCGTGGCGGACGAGGAGCTCGCTGGTGCAGAAGCAGATGCAGCTGCAGGGCTAGCTGATGACATGGATCTCCAATCGCTTATTGAGCGGTTCACGGCTACAACGGACGATAAGAAAGACGCCAATGCCTTTGGAGCCCATGTCCTCCAGCAAATACGCGACGAGGCTACTAACGAGTGTCCCATTTGCTGTGAAGAGCCAATGGTAGAGCAGACGGTTACTGGATGCTGGCACTCTGCTTGCAAGCAATGCCTGCTAGATTATATGAAGCATAGTACGGACCGCCAAGAAGTTCCCAGGTGCTTCAACTGTCGGGAAAATCTCAACTCCCGCGACTTGTTCCGCGTTGTCCGTAATGATGACGGCATGGAAACTCCGAACGGGACACCAAAGTTCAACCTTCAACGTCTCAACGTTCACGACTCGTCTTCGAAAGTCGTCTCGTTGATGACTCATCTGCGCGACCTCCGCCGGGAGCACCCACAGTGCAAATCTGTTGTGTTCAGCCAGTTCACCTCGTTCATGTCTCTTATCGAGCCCGCTTTAGCCAAGGCTAATATGAGATGCCTCCGTCTCGACGGAACGCTGTCACAAAAAGCCCGAGCTGCTGTCCTGGAAGAGTTCAAAGAGTCTGACAGGTTCACGATCCTACTAATCAGCTTGCGGGCTGGTGGCGTGGGGCTGAACCTCACCTCGGCGAAGCGAGTCTTCATGATGGACCCGTGGTGGAGCTTCGCCGTCGAGGCGCAAGCCATCGACCGTGTCCATCGTATGGGCCAGGAGGAAGAAGTGAAGGTTTACCGCTTCATCGTCAAGGATACCGTAGAGGAGCGGATGCTGAAGATTCAGGACAGAAAGAAGTTCATGTGAGTGAAACAGTTCAAAAAAATGCATATCCAACTACCTCCATTAGACAGTCTGATTCACCATACTAACGCAAAATATGCAGTGCAACATCGCTCGGAATGATGAGTGACGAAGAAAAGAGACTTCAGCGTATAGAAGACATCAAGGAGCTGCTAAGCTAGGCGGTATGATATGCTCTGGGCAGTATCTGATGGTTTTCTCCGCTTTAACGACAGCGATGCTCGCCCTGCGCGCATCCATCGAAGACTCATGATAGTAATTAGATATAAAGACGGACGCGTCCTTGACTGGACCGCCATGGTGCAACTACAGTGTCAAAGAAGCCACCATTGTCAGTTGATTGTATGCTTCATGTCATACCTAGATGTTGGTGATCAAGTCTTGTTGGTGTTGACACGAATCATCGCCCAATAATCGTATGACCCATCCCGAGCCAAATTATAGAGTTATATGATTAAGAGAGTCACCTTAGTAGAGTGATTCACTCTGACATATGTGAATGTCCTCGAGTTTTCGTAATCGACGCGACTGGGTGCCTTCCATCATAAGAAAGGAAATTCGAGGCGCTCGACCTTTTCAACACAAATAACAGCTGCATTTCCAACAACCGGGTAGTTACCTAATGCCTGCATATGGGCCATCAGACTCGACATACGTTAACCTTCATGATGCCTTCACCCACGTCCCCATCACCATCCCCATCACCACAATGGGGCACTATCGTGGCCCCTCCCTCACCTTCTCGACGCCACAATCCTCATAATAACAACAACGACGGCGGCGACGACAACGACAGCGGGCAGACAGCACAATGGGGAACCTTCATTCCGCCCCCTCCCCTTCCCCAACAAGCTCCTGAACCGGGCATCGTGAAGGCTGCGGTTCAGGGTCACCGAACTCGTCAACACGAACACCACCATCATCATAATCATCGCCAGCAGGCTCAGCACGATGCAGCATCGCCATCATCATCTCCGGTTCCACGTCAACGTCGATCACCTACGAGTTTACCTGCAGTGCCTGTTCCAGCTCCGGCTCCTTTATCTCCATCTATCCCATCCTTCCCAGAAGCACCACAACCACTTCCTCCAATCTCTCCTTTTCCTCCACCACCGGCTATGTCGCGAGAAGCAGCAGCAGCAGCACGTAACGGTCGAAGCAGAAGCACGCCGTACGCGAAGGCGACATTCGAGGCGGGACATGCGCGGACGGATCTGTACGCCCTTGCTACCACTACCGACCCCGCTGCCTCAGCCCCGGGACCGCGATCACAGCAGCGCTCCCCGCCACTCGGGACAGCAAAAGGGACGGTGATAGCGGCGGCGACTAGCAGTGCAGAGAAGGAGGGGGGCTGTTATACCACTAACGCTCCCTACGTATACAGAGGGCACTACGATGATGATAGAGATGGCGCTTTTGATCCCTTTGCAAGGACCACCACAGCTGCGGGCGGAAAAGAGGGAGGAAGGCATGTGCAATGGGCTGCAGACGGAAGTCAGACGAGGACGTACCGGGATCCGAATCTAGATGATATGGGGTACCGCTGTGAGCATGATTGTGGATGTAGGGGTGGCTGTGGTGGTTGTGGTAGATACCACAACCAGGCAGAGTGGCCCGTGGACAACCTTCCGCCGTCTGTGGGATGGGTTCCTTTGCATCATGTTCTGCCGCGTGGCTGCTGCTCGGGATGGTGTGACGTATGCCACAGACGTGTGATGGTCATGCCGCCGACGGCGAGGTCATGGTCGAGATGCCCGTTTTGTGTCTGGTAGATAAAGCGGTAGCTATTTTGAGCTGTGTTGGTGATACGGACAGACGTATTAAGTTCAGTCCCCTAACTGTCTTATGGTCTATCTGTATTGCTTAGTCATTCTGCTGTCTCTAGTCATGAAATTGTAGTATTGAGAGATGTTGTGACTGCTGGTTACGGAAGGCGTCATCTACACAACAATATGTGCTATGAGTGTTTATGAGAAAGCGACGATGTGCATGATCCTTAAGTATTATAACTAGGATGACTAGTATCTCCTCATATATACAATATTCAAGGTAGGCAGTAATAATCAGCTTGACCATTGACAAATAGTCTAAGCGAGCCGTGACACTCGCAAGTATTGTACGACTTTCGAAGTTTGTTCATCAAATTAAAGTTCCGTAGAGGGACGAATTCAGAATGACTGCGCCAAATGGCCTACCTGGACCCAAACTGTCTGAGAATGTAACTATAAAGATCTCCGAAAGAGCAGACGTATAGGAGGCTTCTCTCCCGACCAGTCCACTTAGATCTATACCAACACCTCAAAGGCCCTCTCTACAACCAGCAAGGTGGTCCACGATGTCTACGCCTTATAATGTCAATGCGCCCGAGTTCGTGCCCGGGTTGCAATTTCCCGAGATCCCTGAGGCCCAAGACCAGGGACAGGACCAGCAACCTCACCCATCTCGGCAGCAGCGTCGAGCTAGGGGCCGTGGCCGTGGCCGTGGCCGTGGCCGTGGTGGTGGCCGCCGGCGCAATCACCAGCGTCACGAAGACACCGCCCAGCGTCAGCTCGAGCAGCAGGAGCACCTCATAGACAACAAGCTCACCGTGATCTCGGACCAATTAACCGTACTCATGGATACGATAGCCGGCGTGCGCCCTGCGGGAGGCCCCGCTGACAATCAACCAGAATTAGACGATGCAAAATTTGCTTCTTTCGACCACTCATCTGGTTGTCGTCGCTCGCATACCCCTCCTACACAGCAAGACACGACTGGCTACCTCCCAGATTGGGCTCCAGAGGCTGAGCTGGCAGATCTTCCAGACACGGGGGTCGACCTTTCATTACCTTTCGACTTGCCTGACAGGTGGTCAACCCTCGCGGGTGCACATTCGCAAAGCAACAGCATCCGGGGCGGTAATGGCAGTCGCAGCAACAGCATCAACTACCACAGTGGAGTCGCGGGCCAACGCCCAGAGCCATCTTCCAATGAAGCCGCAGCCACAGCCGCAGCCGCAGCGAGAACCCCATCCCCAGCGATAACACCGGAGACGCTGCGCCTCACCATGCCGACCTACTCCCGGCTCGAGCTAGACCTCCTGGAGAGCCGTCGCCGCGTCCAGAATCTTCGGGCGGAGGCGCAGCGACACAGCTTTCTTGCCGATGACCTCGACACCGCCATCGACCAGGTTCTCGACCGCCTGGTTGTTCAGGGGGCGGAAATGGCACCGTCGCCGGGATACGCCCCCGCCCCCGTGGGCACTCCGGAGGAGGCAACAGCTCGATTTCCGCGAGTCGCTGCATCTATCGCTGCTAGTCCCGGTGCCGAATCTGCCAGTTCGTCTCTGTCTTCCTCGACTGCCGCCGACGCCGCTGCACGGCACCTGTGCACGCCGTGCTGCAGCCCGCCGGGAGGCATTGGTCGCAACAACGACGGGTTTCCGCCGAGACGTGCCTACGCGACTCCGACCCCGACGCGGGTCGCCGCCGCACGACCGAGATACAGCAGCGTCATTAGCTCGGACCCTAACGACGACTGGTCGTACATTCGATCGGACCCGGATTGGTCTATGTTTTAAAGGGGAGTCGATGGTCCCCGCGGTCTTCTTGACCTTCCTCTTTCGCTACTTAGATATTGTTTGCTTCGGGTTGGGACGATGTTGCAGCCGCACATATCTCGGGCTGTGGGATTCCTTCGCGGTAGGTAGTCTAGGGTAGTAGGGCTCCATGTCTCTTAAGGCGGCTGAGTAAACAGGGGTTGGTAATCGAGGGGTGTGAAAGGTGGGCTGGTTTGTTTTCCGGGGTTGCCCTTGTCATGCCAACCACGAGGAAAGAGGGAAGGGAATATTGAATGCGCAGTACTTCATACGGGTCTCTTCTAATTATAGCTATAACTACCTAATCATATCATCATATCATACACCGTTCTTTTTCGGCATTCAGTATTCCCGCTTGCGGTCCCGAATCTGGTATTGTTTGGGCCAAGCCTTCACAACTGACATTTCCAAATTTACGTGGATAAGTGATCGGCGGGACGATCGGATGAGCTCAGCCTCTGGTTTACATAGTTATGTGGACTCGCTAACTGAAGCCGGCACAACCCAGCGCTGCCTGTAGCGAGAGCGAGCTGACCCACGGAAACAAACCCGTGCAGCTGCCGCGACAACAACTAACACGTCCCATCTTTTTGCTCCTTTTGCGCGGCGTATACAAGTTATGCATGATACTTAGCTATGACGTCAAGCCTTGATTAGAAGGGAATACAAACTACCACGAAGTGTTTACAAATTTTCCTAGCCGTGAAACTACCGAGATACCAAGCCTGGCTTGGCTCTAAGCTGTACTATGTAATCTAACTAACTTGCTGGCGCACACTGCTCGGAGAGACTAGTTAATAAGCTTATATACCTACGTCAGCTGGGTAGCTGAGCCTCGTGAGCGTGAGGGGGGTTGGTGCCGAATACCGCCGTGAACGAATCTGATAGGACGATTGCGTGGATAAAGGGTCTGTAGTGAATAGCCCGGCAAGCACACACGACTATGTCGAAACCCGAGTCAAGACTGCCCGGTTATCCCTTGCCTCAGGTCTAGCATTCACTACATAGAAGTATCGGATGCAAACAATGTCTGATCCGCGGGGGCTGATGACGAACCTGACGAGCTGAAAGAACGGACAGGGAGGGCTATGCCGGGCGGTGTAATATGTGCCTTACGGGTGGGCCCGAACTATGAACTATAACGTTTTCACTACGTGCTACGGAGAGCTTGGGAGAGGCTTCAACCCACTTGAGAGAACACCAGGGCTTGCGTGGGAACCTTGGAGAGCATGCTGTGCTGTGAATGGGCTGGGGTCCGAAGATAGACGGGGATGTCCCGTGGGACCAGGGCTGGGGGGCTCCATGTAGATCGGCCGCAGAAACCACAACTTTTATGTTGGTGCCTAGGACTAGGAAATATTGGCAACAATCACCCTTAAGTACTGACGGGCGCCATGGGGCTTCCCGGATGGCGAATATTCTGCCCGTCCTACCTAGACAACCCGACTTGAAGGCAGTAACGTAACACGCTCTGGCGTATGTAACATGGCCAACAACCAGTTATCTATGTACGGGAGCTTCCCGCAGGACCCTTACTATCCGCAGTCTACACCCCAAGGACCGACGTTCCTCGATACCCAAGCCTGTGTGTGCGCCCTGCGAGACGGCCCGGGACAGAGTATCACGGAGGCGAAATGGCAATGTATCGGAAACCAGACAGACGGGGTCTACGTGACCACGGGAGGGAAGTGGTTCAACGGTGCGAACGGCGGCAGCGCTGTCGACTTACCCATCTACGATGCCTCTAATCCGCCAGATACGAACACACCACTCATGTACAACGCCAACAGCGGCAGCCTAGAAGCTGTGGACCTCACGCAACTTAACGTTTGGGACAAGGCCTGCACTGGTAAAAATCAGACAACATTTTCAACCGCGTTCTATCGCGCGGCCGCGGAGCAGAGCCGTGACGAGACACCCGTAGATGGTGCTCCGGTAAGCATCTTCTACTGAGACGTATACCCCTTTTAAGAGGAGCTCTCTTCTCGTTACATAACGTAGAGAATAGCGTCATGAAACCACGCTTGAAAGGAGAGGTGGCTGACTTGAGACGTTGTAGTGTTGGAGGGAAGGTGCAGTGCCTGTCCAGATTCAAAATGTAACATCGTGGAACATAGACGGATGTTCCGAAGGATTCCTATGTGCGTGAGAAGTATCCATGATCCTGCTTCGATGAAGCGATAGGCTAATAGATTATAGGCACTAACAATACCGTGAATTCTCTGCCGCAATTTTGCCCGCCTATCACGGATTGCCAGAAGAGCCGCCTCTCGGGAATGATATGCGCATTCAATGGCAAGAACATAGGGATGGGTCCGTAAGTAGTCCTTGTCCTTTCATGGTTTCTTTCCTTCCCCCCTCTCCCTGCGAACGTGTACGGCATAGGAGGGCACAGGCAGCCGAAGATCGACCTACGAGCATAGCTTGGGTCGCAGTTTAGACATAAAGTAAGATCACTAATGTCGGGCGTCCAGGTTCGAGCCAGTCGTGTGCCAACAGGGTTACTACTGCCCATCCGAGCTCGAAGGAAGGGAGATGGTACAATGTCCGAAGGGTTCATATTGCCAACCTGGAGCCTCGACCCCGACCCCATGTTCCTTTGGAAGCAGCTGTCCGGCAGGGTCACAATACCAGCGATTCTGGATCCCGCTTGCCATCCTTATTCTAGTCGACATCTTACTAGTCGTCGGGACACTCCTGATCACCCTTCGCGGTCGGCTCCGGAAGAACTCGAATCAGCACCACGCCCCCCTGAACAATTACAAAACAGGCATGCTTGCGCGAAGCACGAGCTACAAGCAGATCTCGGACGACGAAGACCATGACCACGAGATGGAGCAGGTGGACCCGTCGCCGCCGCTGCGGCAGGACCAGTGGACGGGGTTCCAGGCGGCGCTCGATGTGCCGCACCCGGCGGCGGGCCAGGAGTTCGAGGCCGGGCTCAACCCGCAGCTGCAGGCGTTCGTCGACTCGATGCGGAAGGCAACGTCGACGGTGGACTTTGGCATGTCATTCCAGTACGCGGACCTGAAGTTCCAGCCGAAGGGCAGCATGAAGCCAATCCTGCAGAATGTGACAGGGTCCATCGAGGCCGGGTCGCTGACGGCGGTGATGGGCGGCTCCGGCGCGGGCAAGTCGACGTTCGTCAACGTGCTGATGGGCAAGACGCTCAACACGGGCGGCCACGTGTCCATCAACAACATCCCCGGCCGCATCTCCAAGTACAAGAAGCTGATCGGCTACGTACCGCAGGACGACGTGGTGCTGCCCGAGCTGACCGTGTATGAGAACATCCTGCACTCGGCACGCATCCGGCTCCCGCGCTCGTGGCGCAACGCCGAGATCCGCGCCCACGTCGACTCGGTCGTCGACTGCCTCGAGCTCTCGCACGTGCGCGACTCGCTCGTCGGCAGCGTCGGCAAGCCGGTCATCAGCGGCGGGCAGCGCAAGCGCGTCAGCATCGGCATGGAGCTGGCGGCGGCGCCGATGGCCATCTTCCTGGACGAACCGACGAGCGGGCTGGACGCGACGGCCGCGTCGTCCATCATGGGCACGCTCAAGGCGCTCGCGCGCCTCGGCATCTCCGTCATCGTCATCATCCACCAGCCGCGCGCCGAGATCTTCGAGATGCTCGACGACCTGATCCTGCTGGCCAACGGCCAGATCATCTACGAGGGGCCCGAGGCCGAGGTCCGCGCCTACTTCGACGGCGCCGGCTTCATCCTCCCCGAGCACGGCAACCTCGGCGATATTGTCACCGATATCATCACCGGCAACGGCCGCGCCTACATGCCCCGCGGCGGCGGCGACATCTCCAAGGACACCCTGATCACCCACTGGAACAACTCGCGCCAGAACGCCCAGGTCCGGGGCCGGTCCGTCTCGAACGTGGGGTCGGCTTCGGGCAGCAGCGGCGGCGGCGACGGCCACGGCCACCACTCGTCTACCTCCGTCCTCAACCTCAACGATATCCTGAGCAAACGGCAATCAACGCGACCGATCCGGCACCTGGTGCGGCGGCGCGGCGCACCGCTGCACAAGCAGACGTGGCTTTGCCTGCAGCGCGCCTTCGTGCAGCAGTACCGGTCCAAGACGGCCTTCTGGTCCGAGATGGGTCTCGCATCGATCGGGGGCTTCCTGCTGGGCATTGCCATGAGCTCGAAGGAGGGCATCTACTTCATCGGACTGTACCACCCGCCGCTGGATGTGCTCTCGGTGGCGACGGACCTGCTGTCGGTGCCGCAGCTGGCGCTGCTGGTGGCGATCGCGATCGGGCTGGTGGCGGGGGCGCCCGGGGTGCGGGTGTTCTCGGAGGAGCTGCTGCTGCACCGGCGCGAGGCCGAGGCGGGCCACTCGCGGCTGGCGTACTTCGTGGCCAAGACGGTGTCGGCGGTGCCGCGGATGGCGGTGGCCTGCCTGCACTTCTCGACGATCCTGCTGCTGTTCGCGGTGCCGGTCCTGGGCTGGGGCATCGCCTTCGTCACCAACCTGCTGTACTTCTACTGCGTGTACGGGCTGGCGTCGTGCGTCAGCATGATCATCCGCCGCGAGGACGCGCCGCTGTTCGCCACCATGCTCGCCCTCATCGCCGGCATCATGTGCGGCGCCGCCCCCACCCTCGCCGACGTCCGCTCCTGGGGCATCGTCTGGCTGTGGCGCGCCAGCCCGGGAGTCTGGCTCGCCGAGCTCTACTTCGGCGAGATGGTCGTCCCTTTCGACTACCTCTACGATATCAAGCTCGCCGCCGACGCCACTGGCTACCACCTCGGCCGCGGCTGGTATAACGTCCTGGTCCTCTTCGGCATCGGCTCGGCCTACCGTTTCGTGGCGTACATCCTATTGTTCGTTGGGAAGCGGCTGCGCCTATGATAAGACAGTAATGGTAATTGTGGTGTTGTTTTTTGTTGGAATTTATAGCTATATGGATGGAACATGATACCAGACAATACAATGTACCTTGTTTTCATCTTTGCCTTTTTATCATCTGATTTCACACCATTGCGGAGTCAGGTTTCGATCCAGAAGTTGTAGAACGTGCTTTGAAATGAGCCGGCCGTCTAATTGAATGTAATTAAGCTAGTTTTGAAGCATAGTGAAACCAGATCAACGCCAGGTTCGCGGACCTATGTCTTGCCCTGACAGGTCGACGACGTAAGTCAAGAGACACCTTAGTGCGATGCTAGATAGAATACGGACGTCGACATCGAGATACACCTGGTGCAAGAATACGTCGTAACATGCATTTCAGAGTGTTTCCTAGTGCTACTGCACGTCACCAGCGTCCGTGGCGCCCTCACGTCCCCGAGTCACGCAGCATCTCTTGCAACATGGAAACACAGTACGTATAACTGGGATTATCACTAAGCTATGCGCTACAGGTCACATGTTAAATGAAGCATGCCGCTGTCTTGTCGGTCAATCAATCTAGTCCAACCGATACTATATCTCGTATTCCATTTCAAAGGGGTCCAATAACTCCAGTGAGAAGTGGTAGCCGGTGATCTTCCAGAGAAGCGATGTCGTGCCATCCCGACTACACAGGCGCGTGATACCGGCCCGAGCATTGGCGCCGGCCTGAGATAAGCTCTCCAAGACACACACGCGTATCATGCACATAACGATGCGTGTGCATTGGCTCAAAGCCGGGTAGCTGCGTTGAGAGGACGCAGCCATGTTGATTGCTGTCAGCAGCGATAGACCAGTGTTCATCGCATGTATGGCGTCTATGTCCTGCCAAGTACACTGTCTACCTGCATTTGGCTGGGATGCTTAATGAAGGAATATTCTCCGACGAAAGCTAGAATGACGAGTCATCTAGAGTCATATCAGTTCTCTAGAATAGTTGGTCCCTCCAAGGAATTTGGATAGCACAGCTACGGGCTATGACTGGTAGATGGTTGTTAGTGGAAGAGAGGAGTTGACTAGTAAAATTGCTTTCCAGAACAACATGCATACAGTGAGTAGCACAACAATGTGGTGTAGCGTGGTGTTGGTGTGTGTACATAGGCGGTCAGTCTGGAAGGAAGGAAGCAGACGACTACAGCCATGCGAAGTCAAAAGTAAAGTATCGGAAGGCGACAAGCCCCTGGATAGATATGTCAAGACACGAAGCACATAGAAGAATCGGCGGCTCGAACGGTCGGATTCGAGGAGCCTGAGGTGATCAGAGGGTTTAGCTAAACTAGATAT
Source organism: Diatrype stigma (assembly GCA_022225965.2). Lineage (NCBI taxonomy): Eukaryota > Fungi > Ascomycota > Sordariomycetes > Xylariales > Diatrypaceae > Diatrype > Diatrype stigma. The sequence continues at coordinate 535,831 of JAKJXP020000008.1, forward strand.
ACCTACCTAGGTATGCCAAGGGAGATCTCCCACGAGTGAGGTTACACAAATCCCGGTGCGGCGACCCGCCATGCGGGTGTCCGTCTGTGAGATGGATGGCTTGAGTTGGCATCGCGGCTGAAAGCAGGCGGGCTAGGGACAGCTAGGGGGTAATGTGTCTATATCTGTATATACCTAATGCACGAATGTATATCACACCTTAGATTATACGGCGTGGCCGCATATTAGCATCGCTACCACCGCGGTTGGGCATCAACAGTCCGCGCGCCGGGAGTGGGTGGAGTCCCGGCCTTATAGGCCATCCAGGACTTAGGGGGTTTCCTAGTATCTGCTGTTACGAGGCAAGACACATGTGATGCGACATCACTCACTTTGAGTGGGGTAATCTTCGAAAAGATGCAATTCATTGACAGTCAAAATTCGTGAGAAACAATGATGTAACGATCCGTGCAGACATCTGGACCCCTATGTCCTGTAACCAGGGCCCCCGATTCCCCAGCTTCGCCTGGGAGCTTCCTCGTCATTATTGCACAACCAATGGAATAAAATACTAAGATATCACTCCAAGCCAAACGCCATACCATGGGAATTTCAATCGTTTTATACCTAATATAGGAAAGCAAAGAAAAATATGCTGCCGACTTGTACCATCCAGTGTGTCGATATCGCGAGATAGATATATGGTACTGAGCCGAATTCGTGAATCATATGTCGTGATGTCGTGGGCGCTTTAGAGTAAACCATGGAGTACCTTAGAAAGAGCCCACTCCCATGGTCATGCAGTAGGGGGAGGCTCGACCCCTTTGGAACCTTTGGAGCTTTTCGACCCCCGTGACTTGCGACGGCGGCGAATTCTCTTCTCCTGCGCATGCCGGATGGAATCGCGATAATAGTATAGAAATGCGCAACTGCCAATTATGAACAAGCTGAGCAAGACGCCGACAACAGCGCCGATCATGGCAGCGTTCTGTTGTGCAGAGTCGCGCCGGTGTAGGCGGGGCACGCCATTGGCTGTGGTCGGGGCCGCATCAAGCCCCCGGATGAACACGGAGCGGATGGGGGTGAGGACGGAATCGAGATTAGGTCCGGCGGACTGGCGTAATGATTGTTGCCCCTCGCGCAACCCATGGTCTGGATCAGCGGGGATGGCAGCAGGGGCAGACTCCTTGAGCCCGGGAATATACATTCACGGAGAAGTGTCTCGGGCTGATAGGGGGGTTGTGTAGGGCTCCTGTCGAGCAATGTGGCCCCGGAGGAGCAATGAGGATATGAATCGAAGCAGAAGGTAGGTAAAACATTACAGAACTGTATTCGAATTCTCAGTGCCGCTGAAGGAGATACATGGGATATATCAATGAACGTTTGCGACGACTACTGCAGGCCTGAACGGTGCGCATAGGTTCTGTGAGATACCTACTTGATCTCGCGTGGACAGATATGCACTCACCTACCGTCAAGCTGCACCCCATGGCATGCGACTGCGAGAACGTTTGTGGGGGTGATACGTGATCGAGAACCCCATTCGACTGTCCAGTGCAGGTTGGCAACGTACGGGACGATTTGGAGACCCCTTCATGTCCTGCATGTTGCTTCGCCTTGTGATAGGGCAGATGCACTTCGAGCCGCACCCTTATTCGCCCGTAACATTTGCTGAGGTTCAAAGGGGTGTGCAAGAGGCATTCTATATCGGGGCGTTGATCCTTCAAAGTCGGCGCAAAGACGGACTGCGCCTTATGTCGTGGTCCTGTCGTGAGATGTAGGCAGCACCCACTAACTTACCTAGTAATAACTCACGTAGCTTTGAACTCGTCGGAGGTTAACGGAGCACTAGTTAACCAAGGGACGATGCAAGCGCGGTTGAGTGACTTGTCTTCTGACATGGAACAGTTGTTGCTGTGTTGGCCATTCCCGTTCCTCATATGCTTGGGGAGCGAAGTCGAAGCATATACTACTATTCGGGACCCTTTTTCTACCCGGAAGGGAGCGTTCAAACTGGGCCAGCGTTTACGGCGAGTTAGACCTTCGACTGCGACAACGGACGGCCTCAACCGCAGCTTTTAAAGAGAGGCCGATCGACCCTCGTTGCAACCAACTGGCGCCGGTGGTATTGGTGGCGATGGATTAGTGACTCACTGTGCGTTGTGAAGAAGGTCGAATGAGTGAGAGCGCTGCCTTGGCTGGCCCGTAGCCACGAGCGAGGGACCATTGAGAAGGCGTTATCAAGATGCAGAGACACAGGACCCTGCCGTGACTCGTCCCGTGTCGGACAAGAATGCACCGAAGCTATGGGGGTGCTGCAGGCGTATCACCAAGTGACAACTCATCGTTCGGTCCAGTCCGGAGCAGCGAACCTTGGAGTCTGGATAAGGCGGACATGCCATGCAATGCAGGCCCGGCGTTTAAATACCTACGCTCGGGTTCCATTCGGGTGGGTTGAAGTAAAAGAGGGACCGAAGCATGACGTAGCCATACGCATGCAAGCATTTCATCGATTGGCAAGCAATTATGGAGGATCTACAGGTGCCGATTGTTGATGATCAATTAAGTTTATCCACTCTGCTGCCACTGCTCAGTGATAGGTCCGATGCGTCTGACAATTTCAGGGGTAAAGTAAGCTCAGGAGGTACATTGGTATTCGACATTCGAGGTTGGCATATCAGGAACTCAGGGTAGATTGTAGAGTACAACTGTATAGAGTATATAGGGGTATCCTGTTCATCATCCTATATTCATTTCAGCTATTTTTATAAACTAGGTATGTGTTTCTACCCTCTTTACCTATCTATACTTGATCCTATATCATGCGAGGGAGTCATTTCTCTAGAGACAATATACTTCAAACTATCTACATGGAATAATAATACTCCTGGGCTGCGGTAGTGCCATGTATAGCTTTCATTAAGGGGTCTTGGAAGACGTCGCGGATCTTGTCAAGACTGTATCCAGCACCGATTGCCAATTGAAGCACGATTCGGGCTTGGTCGGCGCCGAGATAGCTCGAGTAGAAGCTATACCATTGTCAGACCCAAACCAAATGAATTGACAATCGTGCATATAGATGGAGGAGAGGCCAGTATGAAATATATGGTAGGAGACTTACATAGGGCCTGGATAGAGGGAGGGAACGCCAGTACCAGTGACTGGCCGAGCAACGGCAACAGTCGGGATTCCTTTGCTGAACAGGTCCTCTGCAGCTGCGCTCGCGCTGGGACTAAGCTGAGCAGCACCGGCTCCCATTATTACTAGACCCCTGAACAACCACGGGTTAGCATTAATGGTTTTATAGCCAAGATTTGAACTTGTTGGAAATGATACGTACTTCGCTCCGTTTGCCACGGCCGCATACATCAGGGATGCATCGAAGCCCTCTATAGATCGTTAGCTACCTTGGTATTCCCAGAGCGGTTCGGCTTGGAATTGGATCGTGAGGACTTACGATGGCCGAAAAGCGTGATTACCGACGGTAGCTCGGTGGTGTTCCTCACATCGAAGTACGGGCGTCCCGTAGGGTAGGCAGGGTCGAAATAGTAGAACGGCTGTCCTCCGAGGAAGACGCCGAGGTTACCTTGCTCAAGCGCTTTGAACGTGTCGGGCGTGTTGGCGTTGGTCTTGGTGGAGTAGTAGATGGAGGTGATCCTGTCATTGAAGACGATCAGACCACCGCGATCCCGCGACGAAGGCGAGGCGGCCGCCGCAACAGCCTGGTAGAAGTTAGATCGGCCGTCCGGCGAGACGTAGGTATCGGGTCTCATGGCCCCCGTGGCGATGAAGGGCTTGGAGCAGTTGAAGGTCATGTCAACACCGAAGGCCTATTCGTATATTAGCTACCGGTAATTGAAATTCGGTACAAGCGGGGGTTCGCTTTTGCTAGCTACTCACTGTTTCCTCCAGGGTGTTGGTGCCGTGGAACATGATTGCACCGGCAATGTTCGAGCCCTTGGAACAGAGGTGTCTGTTGGCATACTGGCTGATGTTAAGATAGAGTGACGAGTTGATACCGGAGCTGCCTCCCGGTGCAGCGAACTTGACAACGGCCAGTTGGGCGACGTCCAGAACTTCCGAGACGTTGCCGATCAACTCCTGTGGAGTGGGGCCGACGCCGCTGCCGTAGTGGATGTTGTCGAGGCGGCTGTAGTTGGAAGCGGACAGAATGGTGCCTCCCGTGCTGTAGATGCTACGCAATAGGTCAGCAAGCAAGTACACCGAGAGAAAGCCGACAGAACTTACACGACTTTCGGCAAAGAGGAGTTTGCATCTTTGGATATCCACTCAAGGTCGGTATCGTATGCACTGCTGCCTTCATGAACCGGCGAGGCCAGAGCCCCGAGAGCCACGGCGGCGAAGATAAGGCACCGGGAACGCATCGTGACCTAACGTAAGGCACCTATCGGGATTGGCAGCTGAATTTGAAGCTTACGGCGGATGGCTAATCGTGCACCATTGGGGGTCGGTAGCTGGGTATTTATGACTATGCCCTTCAGGCACTTCATCCCGATCTTGGTTAAGATTCATAATTCCCGAACATAACAGTATCTTGGATCTTGGGGAGATAGCAGATTCAGTATAATCGTGGCTATACTATAGCCAAGTGAGATACCCTTCAACATACAAGTAACCTCCCCAGTTCGGTGTGATAAGAAGACTGACTATAGGATTCCTAGCGCCGGATCCGATCCGATGAGCAAAGCCTAGCTTTCCGATTCTCATACACTGCGACATCATCGCCTCGCCTACAGATGTCAGTATTTCCCGAAGTGGGAGTGAATAGCGACCTCGATTGCTCAGGCTGTCTTAACTCCGGAGATGTTGCCCAATGCCGAGATATGACCTACTGCTTCGCCTTTGATGAACATACAGGAATTTACAGAATAATAAACATGGAAACAACTAAAACCCGACCGATGTATTCTCTTATCTCGGCTCACATTCTTTCATGCCGACCCCGCGTTGTCCATAACTCAACAGGTACCCGCCAAGAGGACGGCCCCGCCCCTTACCAACCATCCGGAATAGTTATACAGCCACCTACGGAGTAGCCGTGGGGAATTCGTGTGCTATTTCCAATTATTCATGAGTCCGTATCCAGATAGATAGGTATTTTCGGTTCGGATCGGTTCGGATCATACCTGACCAGGCCTACTCTAATCGCGAGGACTACCTAGTCTATATTGCTTCTGTAGCTTGGTAGATACGAGCAGTTGAGACCCGAAGAACCGAGTTAGCGGGACGATGGGGACAGACCTAGTTGTGGTCGAGAGACGTCCGACATCGTGGAACCACCACGGCTTGCGGCTGAAGGCGCTGCTAGGAACCATCGTAGCGATCCTAATATGTCTATCATGGGCCAATCTTGGCCGTGGCAATGACGACGAGCCTGGGATTCTGCCCTATCGCTCCCTCTCCCACTCCCCATATGGGCGATTCCCCATCCCGAACGATCCGTTCCACTTCCTCCCCTGCACCAACACTACCATCCCGCCACCGCTTGAGGACCCCCATCCAGAACGTACCTGGGGCCGGCTTTTCGACCCAGACCCCGATCACTGGAGCTGGGGCAACAAGTCTACTACTACGGCCACCACTACCGGTAGTAATACTGCTGTACAAGCGGCCTTTACTACTAGCAAGCGCCAGGACCCCTACGATGGCCGAGGCATATACATGTGCGGCTACCTAGACGTCCCGCTCGACTACACCAACGCATCAGACTCCCGCATCGTCCGTCTCGCCATCACCAAGTTCCAGGTATCCGGTCTCGCCTTCGATGACGGCACTAGCGCCGGCACGACGGCGGCGGCGGCAGAAGATGGCTCAGCACCCGGTCCCGGTCCCGGCCCCGGTCCTCGAGGCAGGAAGAGCAAGCGGACGATCGTGATCGAGCCGGGCGGCCCCGGCGGCAGCGGAACGAGCTTCGCGTGGCGCGAGGCCGAAAACATCAGCAAGCGCCTGAGCGACGGGACGTTCGACGTGCTGGGCTGGGACCCGCGCGGCGTCAACGCGACGCGGCCCGCCGTGTCGTGCTTTCCGTACGACGCCGACCGGGACCGGTGGCGGCTGCTCGCGACGCCGTTCCTCGAGGCCTCCGGACCCGGACCCGGACCCGGACCCGGACAGCGATCGCAGCTGGAGCTCGCGGACGCGATGAACGAGGCCATCTTCGGGGCCTGCTGGGCGCGGCACGGCGACCTGGGCCGGTTCGTCAGCACGGCCTTCGTGGCGCGCGACCTGGAGCGCATTCGCGCCGCGCTCGCCCTCGGTGGTGGTGGTGGCGGCGAGGACGACGACGACGAGCTCACTGGCTACCTGGTCAGCTACGGCACGGGAATCGGACAGACCTACGCGAACATGTTCCCGGACCGCGTGGGCCGCCTGGTCCTCGACGGCACCGAGTACGTGCGCGACCACCGGCTGCTGGGCGGGTTCGGCTGGACGGCGCTGGACAACGGCACCGACGCCTGGAACGACGGCTTCCTCGGCGAGTGCGTCCGCGCCGGGCCGGCGCACTGCGCGCTGGCGCAGCCGTCAACGAAGAATACCGCTGGGGACGACTCCGTCTCCGTCGGCGAGCTCCAAGCGCGCATGCGGTCGCTCCTCGCGTCGCTGCTCGCCCGGCCCATCCCCGCGTACACGGAGGCCAGCGGGCCGTCGCTCGTCACGTACCCGGCCGTGGTCAGCTTCATCTACGGCGCCCTGTACAACGCGCAGACGTGGCCGCGCCTCGCGCAGATCCTGCGCGGCCTCGAGCAGGGCAACGCGACGCTCGCGGCGGCGGCGCTGGAAGAGGCGGCTTGGGAATACGACCCGACGAAGCCGTTTCCGAAGGCGAAGGCGAAGGCTTCATCGTCGGACGAGCTCGAGCGCCTGGTGATCTGCTCCGATTCGTACGATGCACCACAGCCGGAAGACGGGCTGGATTGGTGGCTCGCGCTGTGGGCGAACATGACGGCGAAGTCGTGGGTGGCGGGCAACGACCGGTTCCACGCGGTGTTCCCGTGCCGGCACTTCGCGGCCTACTGGCCCGAGCCGGCCGAGGTGTACCGCGGCGACCTCAACCGCACGCTCAGGCACCCGGTGCTGCTCATCGCCGAGACGTACGACCCGGCGACGCCGCTGCGCAATGGGCGGAGGCTGCTCGGCGAGATGGGGGCGAACGCGCGGCTGGTCGTGCATCACGGCTACGGCCACTCGTCGCGGGATCGGTCGAACTGCACCGACTCGATCGCTCGCGACTTTGTTCTGCGTGGGGTGCTGCCCGAGGGGCCGGAGACGGACTGCTTTGCGAACGAGAAGCCGTATCTCTATGGTGTCAAGAAGGGAGAGCGGGATGATGTAGGGACGGCTGGCTTGCCGGTCGAGCGTCCTGTCACGGTTCCACAAGACACAGAGCAACTGCCAGAAGCGGAAGCATTGCCTGACGTAGAGTTGTGACAAAAGCCCAGCGAGTAATATTCATTTCGTCGTTCTCGACGTGGGATCCAATACTAAAGATTCGAGTGACTCGTTTCAACAGATGGCTGGATATATTGCACGTGAATGAAAGTGGTGTTTATAATATAACACGATCTGTTATATTAGCTGAAGGGTAGCATGGGAAGATCTCTATGATAGTGACTAGGTAACATGCTAACTGGTCCAAGGTCGTCAAATTAAGCTCTAGAAAGCTACAGGTAGTTTCATGGCACCCCGATACAGCTATGGGATTCAGTTTAGATTCTAAAAGCTCGTACATCATCCATTATCCATCAATCACCATTCACCATCCACCATTTCACCCTCTTTCCCTTTTCCCGCCCCTAACGCAAGCCCTGACAACCTACTCACTCATTTCAATCCAACCAATACGGATCCAGCCCCTCCAGGAACTCCAGATCTACGTTGACGAAGCTCTTCCAGAGGTCGAACTCGCGGTACCACGGCTTGGTCTGGATGGCGAAGGTGACGGCGACGGCGGAGTGCAGCAGGTCCTCGGCGTCGTCGCCCATGACGAGGATGATGTCGCCGCGGTGGACGACGCGGTCCCCGAACTGCTTCTGCAGCAGGTCCAGGCGCAGCCGCACCGTGTTGTAGATGGACCACTCACTCGAGAAGCCGTCCTTGGGGATGTACTTCCACTCCCAGGCGCGGCCCAACGGGTCCAGGAAGCTGGCGATGCGCCGGTTGTCGTGTCGGATCATGAGCGGGTAGAAGTGCGGCGCCGACCAGAGCCGCAGCACCGCGAAGCGGGGCGGGCCGCTCGCCTTCTCTGCCCCTTCCTTCTTCGCGAACTCCCGCGCCGCTTCGAGCAGGTCTGGCCACTGGTGCGGGTGCACATAGTTAGGCGGGAACTGCAGGTTGCCGAGAATGTTGTACCGGTCGGCGAACTCGATGAACAGGTCCAGCTCGCCAGGCCGGTGGGGCTCTGTGTTGGCCGTGGCGATGCCGGGGACCACCTGCGGGTCGTTTTGCAAGCAGGCAGGTTGGATTACGCCAGCGGCGTAGACTGCGATGCATTCTAATTAGCGTCGTTGCCACCTATTTATGTAGCAAGGGTAGGCTGGGGAGGGATAAGTCTCAACCACCCTTACTATACCTACTACTCACATTTGGCAATTATGGGCCGGATGGCAACGCTCCAATCCGACGGGTACTTGTCCATGTACCATTCATTTTTCCCCAGGGTCTCGTTATAGATAGTTTCCCACTCCTTCCAGAATGGCTTGTCGCGATACCTATAACTGGTCCTGGTACGATGCTTCGGGATCGTTCGGGACCGCTCGAGGGGTTTCAATAGCAGCGACTCTTGATACTTGCTACCCTCGCTAGACTTGAAGTACTCGGTGGCGGGCGAGCAAAAGTCTATTTCGGGGAAGAACATGGCCATGTAGGCGAAAGCCTTCACGATATCCTGTATGATGAACGCGTGCGGCCAGGGGGCAAAGGGCTCATGAGTATACGTCTGATAGTCCGCTCGGACCTCGAGCCAGTCTAGTATTTCAGCCAAAAACCATACCCAGTCGGTCGGACAACCGGGCTGCGTCTTAGCTTGGATCCCGCGGATGATATTACACGTCTCTTCGTACTTCTCCGGACCACCGGGCTCCAGATCAGCAAGATGGAAGGATTTGATCATAGCTTAAAAAATCGGCGCGTTAGTTCCATTACTCCAAAAAGAATTACCATCAGAACTTACCGGTACCGCGATCTTTCTCCATGATTTCCAGTCTGTCCGATTGCTTGATCTTACTGAGCATATCGCCTCCCCTACCAACACTGCCAATGCGCTCAGGATAGCTTTCTAGAAGTCCTACTTTTCGTAGGAGTAGCTTCATTGTCCAGTCGAGCGGGCTGGCGTTAAGTTGATTGACCGCATCTTCCCATATACGTGGTAAAGACCATATTGTTTCTGTTGAGGCCTTAAGAGACTTCTCAGGGCAGGTCCCGTCATCAGCTATCCGCTTAGTACCTTCAGCCAAGAATTGAAGCATTGTGGCCGATTCCGTCTCAAACACCGTCGTTGGGTTGCTTATCTCCTTGAAAGGGACGTTGCGGTTCGTTGACGTGAGCTCATCAGGGAAGAGAACCTTATCCTCCGCAGCATCTGCCTCGGTGTAGCACAAGTACAAAGCCTTTTCATCAATGGATTCGACTATTTTTCGGCCCGCGGGGTCTGCGTAGTACGACTTTTTGTTGGGGTCCATGATATCATCCCAAAGGCTTTTGGCCTGCTCTCCAGGGTTGATCGAGCGGACTCGCATGGTCTCTTCATTTCTTGTCAAACTCCGTACTAAGTTGTTCAAGGTCAGCCGCCAAAGTTCACCGCCCTTAAGAAACCCCCGAACGAGCTATCTATGCGATCTGGGCGCTCTAAACACATACGCGCGAGTCTTTCGGTCACGAAGATAGGAGCAACGTCAACTTACAAAATTGTTCTCGGGGTCGGTAGATATCCATTCGATTGGTGATGCGCCGCGCTTTTTTGAGTTCCTTCCCAATATCAACAACAATTCCAGAAGAAAGGGGGGGTGCTCATCTTACAAGGACTATGTCACCGTAAAGCTCCGACGCTTTACGGCCGGGGACAAAATCCCAGATCCAGATGTCATAATGGTCATCAAAACCAAGACGCCATTTTCGTAGTACTTAGATACCTCAAGTCAGTCATTTTAATTCAATAGGTAACTCAGAAAAGACGGAAGGGTGGAGGGGGTTGCAATTTCGATGAGCAACGAGATGCCATGTCCTTATCATCTGATTGTGCTCAAGGTCGAGAAAGGGGCAAAGATTGAGGCAGATGCTTACCTTCCACCATGGAGAAATACATATGGCCAACTTCAAGGACACTTTCCCATTCCTTCTTCGACGCACGCCCTAGGCCATGCTTTTCGCGGAATGTCCACAACTCATCATCGTCGGGGGAGGTGACGATCTTGCCGGTCTTGCCGTCGCGCACTAGGATCAGTATTTCGCATGGGCGCATTATACAGTACTGGATGAATCGGCGAGTCACCGAATCATTACGCCTCATATGGCCCACGACAATGTTCCTAGCCTCTACAATGTTGTGCTGGCGTCGCATTTGGCTTCTACCACCAATTTGGAGACTCTGACTCCTTTGGTAGGCGCTCAGGTCTTTGAAGTAGGGGAAGAAGCCCTATGGAGTGTTAGATTGAATGCAGGTACTGTTAGATTATAACACGAATCCTGGATTTGTCTTCGAAAAGGGGTAATACGAACCAGTTCATGCAGTTGCATCGTAGCAGTATCGCTACCCCAAGAGACCCAATTAGATGCTGGAAAATACTGCCAAGCAGTTAGGAAGTTCAGCTGCGAGAACTCGTCCCAGTTGCGACAGAGCTCAACAGCATTCCTCAAGTCACAGTCTTTAGCCAAGACTGAGAACTGGAGCCAGCCATTGCGGGACATCGACGCCTGGCTGGAATAATTCCAAATGCTCTTGCCGCACACAGTGACCTTCGTCTTTTCTAGTTTGACTCGCTTTTGACTCGGTCTCGGTGGGCTCGTGGCGGATTCGTTGTCCAAGTGTGCTTCCAGGTTCTTGGCAAGCCAGTCACGGTCTTGCAAGTGGCCATATCGTCTGTGGTGTAGAATCACCTGCAACATTGTCCGTTAGTAACAATCTTCGAAGTATGCAATGGGAACACAGTGAATATCGACAACTCGAAGCTAGGACGTATCCTTGGTTTTGAGAAATAGGTCGGGGGCGTTGCCCGTCTTCACTTACATCCTCGATGGACTCTTCTACCTCAAAATACTCCTCTTCATCTTGATCTGGCTCATCTCCACGGCCCAGATCCGCACAGGCATCGCGAATATCCTGGAGACTTGGCTGCTCGACTCTCAAGCAAAGGTCTCGTAGGTCCGACTTTGTGATTTCAGGGTCGTTGAGGAACTCTTCGACACTCGAGGCCCGTAAAGCAGCAGGAAGCAGGGAGGTTTGAGATAGAAGAAGTCTGCAGAAGAGCAGCAGCTTAATTTCCTTTATCTCATTCGTAAGAGAATCGATCTCCTCGTCTGCTAAAGGAGCGGTCTTCAGATGCGTTCCATGTGGGAGCTGAAGAGATCCCACCAAAATAGGCCCCTCAACATCATCATAGTTCTTCTCGACACCTTCCTTCAATCGCTTGCGCATTTCTGATTCGGTTTCGATATTGCTTTTGTTCGGTTCTGATGCATCCTGGGATTTCGTGTTTCCAGTCTTCATCATATCCATGATTTGGTTCTGCCCGCGACTAGGGGCTTCCTTTGGGGCGCTGTCATCATCCGGTCCAGCCCCCTGTCCATTTCCCCGTACATTTGCCTTCTTTGCGGCAGCGCTTGTTTTCGATTTCTTCTTCGACTTCTTAGCCTTGGCACCGTTGGTAGCGGTGGGCTTATCCGAGCAACCTGGCGCGTCAGGTTGAGCCGAATTGGAAGCAGATGCATCTTCCTCTAGAAGCAATTCCATCCACAAGAAGTGCTTGATCAAGTCAATGTATTGACCACGCTCATCTTCGATGACATCTTCAATAGGGTCCCACTCCTCATCGTCATCTTCCAGCGACATGGCTTTGATCCGCTCTTGGTAAGCCTCCTCAAGGAAGGTATCTTGCCGTCGCTTCTCCTCCTTTTCTCGTTGCGACTTAATTCGCGCCTGCATCTTCTTCCAATGCCGCTTGAACATAGCAGCCTCGAGCTTAACCTTCTTTTGCTCCTTCTCACGGTTGGACTCGTCGTCTTGCTGAACTTGACGCACCCACTTGAACCACTTCTCCTTCTCGTAAAGCACCTCGGCGGTGCGCTTTTCAAGCTTCTCAAGCGCCCGCAGAACGATATGCCGCCGGTTCGCAAGGATGTCAAGATAAGACTGATGTCCATAGTCCATCTTGAGTGAGTAGAAATGCTTGTGATGAAGCCTCCTAGCATCGATGACTCTACCAAGGAGCACATACTCCTGAAACATGTGGGCATGGATGGCCTGGAGAGTAGACTCATCCTCCACATCGTCGAATGTCATATTGGCAAGGGGTGTGTCCGATGACTGCAAGAATGGAGGGGCATCTTTTGGTAAGGCATCTAACTGTGCATTCCGCCGTTTATACCCCATATACATGCCAAAGCACTGCTTGGCATGAAAGCGACAGAATATGTCATTATGGGCCGTCGCGATCTCAGAGCAACGCTGGCCATCCGAAAGGTTCAGTGCCTAGTATACGATTAGCCACGATCCATAGGGGTTAAGTCGATTGGCTCATGGGATCCCAGAACTTAGAAAGATCCTATGTATGAGCAAGGTACCTGGGGATGAGTATAGAAAACATACCTGGCAGAGTGGGTGAACCGGAGTCATTGTCACCAGGACTGGCTCGCAAGCCTGGCGAAATGGAGAACTAATGAAGATTAGGGTCCTTGCCCCTGAATGCTCACTGCTTTATCACCGCAAACACCAATACGGCTAAGAACGCTGGACTTAGAAACTCAATATCGCTATTGAAATACTCCAATAATTCAATTTGAGTTTCAAGAAGTTTTGGCGGTCTGAAGTTTCTCAAGACGACGTTAACTGGACATTGGGTGCCTGTTCCCTGCTCTGAGCTAAGGCCAGTTGATGGCACTAACCTTCACTGCTTTACGCGTTCAGTGGGCGCGACTTAACTACCACTTGTTCAGTGCAGGTGGTTTAAAGCGTCAAGATGGAAACTCAATGGCTTCCTGATTGGCCAATGGTCAACTACAAGAACGCTACAGCTGCAAAAGCAGCAGGAACCTCACCACCTCACCACCTCACCACCCGTACCTGCACTAGAGTGACCTGAGTGACGTAAAACGGGTGGTCGCAGTTTCTCTTGTCGCGTTTCAAGCACGACCTGGAGCATTCGAAGTTGCCTAAGTAGGCAATTTGGCAAGTTGGGGCAGAAATATTGTCTCCAATGTCTCCAATTGAGCCCGATCCCCCCCGCTCACTTGCAAATGCTAAACACACATAGTACCTACTTGCCTTCATACGCATTCTTGACTCCTGAAGCTCCCATCCCGTAATCTTCCATCTGGAACAGCCTTGTCCTGCGCTGCCAGGCGGCACTATCCAACGCGTGTCGTCGGCTTCCTGGATCCGGTAAAAGCTGCGGTCCTGATACGCTAGCAGCAGCGACAGCGGTTGTGGCGGTGGCGGTGGCAGGGACAGAGACAGAGACAGAGACAGGTCGCTGTCCTGGACTTCTTGTTCGGCCCGGTGTTTCCCGTTCTTGGGATGACGCGGGTGCTGTCGCCGTCCCCGCGGATATCTGCGGAAGGTTGGGGAATGCTGCTGCTATTGCTGCTGCTGCTGACGTCTTCAGAGGCCGCCGCGACACCTCGATCTTAGTTGGCCGAGCCACTGTAGGCACGACGCTGTCCAGCTCGTATAAGACCGTGCCGCCCGCTGCCACTTCTGCCGCCGCCGCCGCTGCTGCCGCCGATGCTGACGACGATGACGATGGTGGTGTGACGACCCGGGGCTGGTAGACAAAGAGCTGCGATAGGGTTCTGCCCCGGGCTGCACTTGGCTTGTCGCTGCTGGGTAGCGGCTGCGTTGCTGGTCGGGTCCGTGGCGGAGGAGCACTGTTCCTGTTCGAGGACGAGGATCCAGGGTATGATGGCGGTGGCGTGTATGGCTGGATGACGTGATGTTGCCCTTGCGAACCCGGTGCAGCAAGGGGGGCTTGGAACTGACTAGAATCTACGCTTGATCTGGAATATCGCGAGGTCAAACTGCTCGTGCTGTCCATTTCAGGTAGCGCTGGTCGGGGCCGGCCGGGGCCAGGGCCAGGGCCACCCGACAGCCGCTGCGTCCTCGGGCTTTCTGCACTTGCTCTCCTAATAGCCGGCGATGCCGCCGGTGGACTGGACCCCCCCAAGCGCTGCCGGGGCCTGGAATAAAGCTTTCAATCCGGTGTTCGCCGCAGATGACGGCATGGTATGCGCTCTCGGCGCTACTATCCTTGCCGGTGGATTAGTAGCAACAGCAGGCAAGTCCGACGTTGATGCTCGGTGATGGGCCCGGTCGCCCGCTTCCGGGGGTGGATAAGCTTGATATGGCGGCGGTGCACTAGAAGAAGATACATCGCTCCGGATAGATGGGACCAGCGACGTCGTTGAGCTCCCGGAAAGTCGGTTCTGGTTGTAGCCCCCGCCTGCATGGCCTTGCAGGGGGTTCTGAACGTAGTTCGGTGGCTTCTGCGTGGAAGCCGACAGCTCTACTTCTGTGAGACACTGCAGAGTTGGTTAAGGAGATATGGGCAGAACTAACTCGTTTCTTTCTTGCTGTCGCCCAGAAGGGATTTGAGCAGATCGATGTTCTCAAACCGTCGCTCGGTCTTCGCTGCCATGTTGGTGGCTAGAGTTGCAGATTGGCAAAACGAAAGGCTGTTGGTTTCGCTAAGACGACCCCGATCTTAGGCCGCGATGTTCCTCCTATCGGTGTCTAAGGCAGCTAGGTTCTTGAGTCTACCTATTTGAACTGGCGTTTTCCAGGAACTCAGCTTCCGTTTTTAATCAGTTCGCAATAAAGCACCCTGACACTAGGTAACGGTCGTGACGGTGCTGTTAGTCGGACAGCCAGCGTGGGGTAACTATTTGGGCTGGAAAGTATCTGATTCAAGGCTTTCTGTGCGGAGTTGTAGGTCAGACAAGTTTGTGTTGCGCAGAGCAGTGGAGTTTTCACAGCCCACTGGCACGTTCACTGATATCGCAATTGTACAGGGTATGGTCTTGGTAGAGTTTACTCTACAGATCGAGCCAGTCATTCCGTGATGTATCGAGTTCAACCACTTGCTTCTACTTGTGCAGTTATTGAGACACTCAGCTCTATTGTTGGGTATTCATCGGCAGGCTGGACAGACGACTTCTGCAGCGGGTAACACCCAGGAGGTTGGTGACACGATAAAAACCTAACGTTACATTGAGGTTGAGCACGCACGTTGGTGCAGAAAGCTCTATTGGGCAGACATCTGTACGCAGTGGCTTGCATGGCGGGTGTTATCGGACTACCCCCGCGGCGACAACAAACTGCTGGTCTATTTTTAGGCCAGGTCGACAGAGCACGCCGTCTATGGGACACCTTCTTGGAAGTTGCCAGGTCCTCTAGGGTAAACCGTACGGTGTGCCAACTCACTGACTACACAGGCACCTGCTTAATGTTCTAAAGGGACGTATAGGAGATTATGCCTATATGGGCTTTTTTGTTATGAAGTTGACTAGTACGGGATGAGATAGCACGGTTCGATCATCGAAATGGCCCCTCAATACTAGGTGTTCAATTCTTAGGTTACTACTATTATGACATACTGTCATCCACATGCCTTCAAATACCACTATGGCTAACATATGTGCCCTCGATGACCGGTGTGACTAGCGTATATGGCATGGCATATCTACGGCCCTCCTCATCACTGATCTTGTCCAGACCGGGACAAGTCACGATGCCGTTGGATGATCCATCCTTGCCATCATAACGAAACCGGTACTCCGACGGCTGGGAGAAGATGACATATCCGAGTGCGGCACACTCCACGATGACTTCACGGAGATGGTTCTCCTGCTCATATCTGCTTTCACGCCCCCCGGAGACAAATGTCTGGAGGAAGCGGCTGAGAGCGGCTGCCAGTTCCTGGGCTTGCTGCGTGCTCACGTCTTCCGATGGCATGAGTGGCGTCCTCTCGCTGCGGCTGGGGTGGAGAAGGAAAGCGGTGAGTTGTCGCCATCGGGTCAACGCAACGTTGACGGCTAGCAAAATTTGTTAGTAGATAGTCAGTCCAACGGGGGGTTTTGGGACAGTCTGCTCACCTTCCGAACTCCCTCTGTGACTCTCAATCGGTGGCAGGCTTCGCACAAACGCTCCTGCAAAGGGGGGCAGGAGAGAAACAGGTGAATGGCCATCTAATGATATGCTTGCGAACGTCACGCGGGATATGATGTGTTGCAATGCTGCCCATCTCGTCCTCGTGTCTATCGCAAGCGATGCTAGACTGACGGCTGCGGAAGGATCTCGCTCATCCATCAGCCCGAGGTCAACCAACGCTGGCGCAAGGGCGCTCGGGCTGGTTTGGACGGGCTGGATGTGATATTGATTCTCGACGTGCTGCTGTATGAGCTGTCCCAAAGACCGAAGCTCAGCAGCAATGTCAGCATCTGGTTTCGACTCTAGCAGGAACTGGTCCAGCTGCAGTCTATCCGGAACGGGACCAACAGGCAAGGCTTTCTCGCCCGGAGAGTATTGCATGTGCGGGTAGTCAGGCCCTGGGCGCGTCTTTTGGTTTCGTCGAAGCAGACATAGGGCCGCCAAGGCTCCAATGATGAGCCCGGCAATGACACAGCCTATAGCGACTCCGGCAATAGCACCGTTGCTCAGCCTACCCACTCCAGCCGACGCTTGAGGAGCCGCCGTTGGACGTGAAGTACTGCTGGGATTTCGCCTTGAAGACGACGAGCTGCTGAGGGGCAGGCTAGTTTGGGCCGTAGACGTTATGGGGCTTGTCGTTTCTTGAACTCTTGTGGTGGGCGAAGGCGACGGTGACGGGCCTGGAAGAGAAGTAAGAGTACTGATGGTTGTTAGGTCTTTTTCATTTGCACTAGCCGTGGCTATCACGACATAATATAGGGTAAAAGGCCTGCTGTAGTCTGGGGAATAATAGGTTGTGGATGCCTTGGTAAACCGTACAGTCCCCTCAGTTACTAGGGTTAATGGAAACCCAATGACGGAGGTGACGAAATCCGGTATCGTATAAGTAGATCCCGTAGGAGAGGTGGTTGTTGCCATTGTATCCAAATTTTCATGCAATGGGCAGTATGAAGTTCTGAATGTCGATGTGCATGGTCCCTCATGAGACTAACAAGAGACGCTGAAGAGGGGGGAGGGGGGAGGTTCAAGAGGTTTGTGGGGAGACTCTCTGTGATAGAGGCTGCGTGGGAACTTTACTCCTGTCGGGTTGATGATTGATTACACAAGTGTACCCAGGTTCGTCCATGTATAACATTGCTACGAAAATTGTTGTCTCTGGGATATATACTCCTCTCAGCCCTCTCTTATGCACTCCGCCACAATCAGAGAGGTGTTGATCGTGCCGTGCCGTTCTTCAGCTCCATGTTCGTAACTAGGTAGTTAACAAGCCCCTGTAGAATACCTATGAACCGCAATCTGACGTGGACAAACCTTACCAAGAAACACCTACTCTACTCACTCATATGCTGCTTAGAGAAACATCATTATACTTAGATATGCTTTCCATTTCCATTCTCACCCGGAATACAGCGAGCCACAAGACTTATTCGATGAGTTGTTCGTTCGCTTCTACTGTTCACTGCACTTTGCTCCGGGGATGATGTGCAACAACAACATCTTGGCAAGCCAGATTGGTTCAGCCTGCTGCTAACTGCATGATTGCTTGGGGGCTAGTTTCGCTGGTTCCGATCTGATTGGCGCTGCTCGCGATGCATCCCCCGACGACCAATTACAGATGGCAAGGGTGTTCAAGCCCTCTTACACTTTGTTATACTATCCCCCGCCCTTAAGTGCGCCGGGAGCCAGTGGCCGAAGTGGTTAGAAGACGGGTGCATCAGTGCGACCTCTGGATGGATATCACACCGAATGTCACAATTGCACGCGTAGGTGGTCTAGTTATGGCACTGCCCAAGGCCATTTGAACGCCATTGGAATCGCTGGTGTCTTTCGATCGCATAAGCAGTGAGCACTGCCAGTCAGCCCAGCGGCACAGCATAACACACAGCACAGGCCAGTGTTTAGTTAGTCCTACGACGACAGAACAGGCGTAGACTACGGCACGGTCCTCATATGAGATTGGATTTCTAATTTTGTTCCGTAGGGCGGCTATAGCGAGGAGGGTCTCGAGCCCCCCGTATGTAGTTTGCCTTACAACCCCGGGAGCTGAACCCGGACTACATGGATGGCCCAATCTCCTTCAACTTTGGTTAAAAGAAGCTACGGATCCAGCCCTATGATTCCTCTTTAAAGATATCTCTTTTCACGTGTGATCTATCACCCCGATACAACTGTCCGGGCCGAAGGTCTTCGAAAACAACAGTCTTAATATTTACCGCCTACCATTCAGGGAAGATGGACGAATCTCAGCCTGCTATCATAGTTGCGATCGACCTGGGTACGACTTACACAGGTAAGCCGACTTTTTAGGTGCTGACTCTCCAAGTGCCCGCCGAACGCTGAACCCCCCCGTCGTAGGTGTTGCCTGGGCGAGGCCGCAGCTCAGCCAAGTGCTGCAGACGCCCATCCAGACCATCCACAACTGGCCCGGCAGCTCCAGCAAGAACGAGCAGAAGGTCCACACCTGCGTCGTGTACAACCCGGACGACACGCTCTCCTCCTGGGGCTACCTGTGCGAGGATGAGGACGACGCCTCCGCCGCGGCCAAGCAGAAGCGGGAGTTCTTCAAGATCTTCCTCGACCAGCAGACGCTGGCCGACGCCCACCAGCAGGGGATCACGCAGGCGCCCGGCTCGGTAGCCGAGGCCTCGCGGCTCGTGGCCGACTACCTGCGCCAGATTTACGCGCACGTCAAGTCGACGGTGGAGCTGCACACGGGCATCAGCCACCCGTACCACCCGGGGGGCTGGGCCGACCTGGTGGTGGAGTTCGTCTTCAGCGTGCCGACGACGTGGCGGAGCCAGGGTGTCATCAACGCGTTCAAGGGCGCGATCCGGAGCGCGGGGTTCGGCGCCGAGGGGCCCCGCCACACGGCCACGGTCGAGCTGACCGAGTCGGAGGCCGCGGCCGTCGGCACCATCAAGAGCGCGACCGTGGCCTTCGAGTCCGGCGACGTCTTCCTCTCGGTCGACGCGGGCGGCGGCACCACCGACTTCGCGCTCATGCAGGTCGTCGAGGCGCGCGAGCCCTTCCCCGCGCTGGCCCAGATCAGCCAGGTCGACGGCATCGGCATCGGGTCCACGCTCATCGACCAGGCCTTCGTCGCGCTCGTCAACGCCCGCCTCGCCCGGTTCCCCGACCTGCTCCGGCAGCTGCCCCCGGACTGCGCGCAGCGCCTCGCCAAGAGTGAGCGGTTCAGGACCACGAAGCACAAGTTCGGGGAGCGGGTGTACGACTCCTCTACCTACAAGCTGCCGATAGAGGGCGTCCCCTTCAACTTCAGCTACCCGGCAGCGGGAATCGAGGACGGGAGGTTGATACTTACATCGTAAGGGCTCCTTTTTTTTTCTTCTTCTTCCTTGTGTAGGGTCTTGCAAATTCAGACGCGCATAATGCTCATTGGTCACCAGGGAAGAAATACAGTCCCTCTTTGATCCCCACGTAGCGAGTATAACGGGTAAAATACAAGAACAGTTAACGTGGATGCAAGAAAATGGGATCATGAGACCTATAGTATGTCCGCGCGCAACCAACTTTCTTCTCTTTCCCTTTCTTCTCTTGTCCTGGGACCGACGGTTAACGTGCCATTCGTTAAGAGTTATATGATCTTATCCGGAGGCTTGGGGAGCTCGAGATACGTCCGCGACCGCATCCAGCACGCGTTGATGAAGATCCCCCACCCCCACGCGCACCAGATTCAGATTTTGCAAGCGCCGGACCCCCAGCTGGTGGTCGTCAAGGGGCTGCTCCTCGACCGGCTGCAGAAGCTAGACTCGGGGAATGCGCCCGTGATAGTAAGCCGGATAGCGCGGGCGAGTTACGGCTTCGAATGCAAGGCCAAGTACAACCCGGCAATACACTTGAACGAAAGGGTCCAGAGGGATCCTTACGATGGCGAGCTGTACGTGATGGGCCAGATCGACTGGCTGATCATGAAGGTATGTTGCTGCCAATGTTCTAGAATTTCGTGTATTATATACATGTACGGCTAACACACAGTCGTAGGGCGACCAAATCAATACCAACAGTGCTGTCAGTTCTACCTTCACCAAGAAGATAGAACATGGAAGCTCAAATAGGACGTTTGACTCCGTAATCATCACATCAGATCTAGACCGGCATTTCCTGCCCACTAGCACAAGCCAACGTGAGTGAAACCAGCCTTTCTATCACTTCATAAGATTGTTACAGATCTCCACTGACAGCTATCTATATCTATTAGCCGGTGTAAGACAACTCTGTATTGTCAAGAGCAACCTAGCGGGCATCCACAATAACGAGATGACCATGAAAAGGAAAGAGAAGAAGATGTTCTTCATCAAGGGCAGGAAATACCATCTCTGCACATTCGAAGTGAAAGCCATAATCGCGCCGGCGGACATCCGCTTCGAGCTGTGGTTCGGGGGCCAGAAGTTCTCCAAGAACCACGAGCCGATTCAGATCAATTGGGATACCGAGGGACCGAAAAATCATAAATCCGGTGTTTGGTGAGATATAATTGATTAATGTCGACACTGCCAGTGCCTACCCTAATGCCTAATTGAATCATATACATACGCCGTTGATACCCCTCTCCTCCCCCCGAGCTGCAGTCTGGATAGTCAGTCATGCCCCTCTTAATCATAGCTCATAAGTAGTAACTACATAGTAATGCAACCAATCTCTAACACGCCGGCCTGTTCATCATATCTTTGATCTTCTCTGTCATTGACGAAGCCGAGCTACGTCGTCGTTGTTGTGGGTCACGAACTATGTTGGTGGCCGAGCAATCGCCGCTTGACGGATGACGGGACGCTCCCACGCGGTTGGTTCGACCTTGATCCGGGATGGATGTCATTAGCATCTGAAGGCGATAGCTAGTTACTAGACCAGACCTTCA
This sequence comes from Diatrype stigma, assembly GCA_022225965.2. Classification (NCBI taxonomy): domain Eukaryota; kingdom Fungi; phylum Ascomycota; class Sordariomycetes; order Xylariales; family Diatrypaceae; genus Diatrype; species Diatrype stigma. Next base: position 557,061 of record JAKJXP020000008.1, read on the forward strand.
CCCCGAGGGACGTACAGTACCAGTCTCCCCTTCCAGCGTCATTGATCACGGCGTCGTACTTCTCCTTGGCGGCTTTATATGCCTTCGACATGATGTTCCCAGTTTGGATATTTGATCCGGATTTGTGTGGTTTGTGATAGGGGTCAAGATTTCACTGTTGGTCTTTCGGGCCTCTCGATAGTGACAGGAGAGCGTGTCGGGAAGAGAAAGAAGAAAGGGACCAATTCGTACGCCATAGCTTCTGGGCTCGGTGTTCACATATATAGGTCTACAGATCTCGATGATCGCCGTGGGTGATGGTCGGATTTGGAGGCGACCCCTCACGGATGATATCAGAGCTCGGCAGGTTGTATATGCGCAACCCCCTTTATTGGTAATCGTGTAAGATGATTGGGCAGATGATTTGGCAGTCTCCAAATGTGTGTTTGGCTACGACTTCGGCGTGCTTCGGATGACGAGAGAATGTGTGTCTACGTGATAGGCTGGCTGATGTGACCAGGGCGAAAGTATAATATCTGGACATCCGTGCAAGGTTTCGGCATCGAGCGCAACCTTATACAAAGTTTCGGTTTGGAGGAGACATTGACATCGGACGACATGGGCGTCTCGGGGAGGCCATGCTTATAGTCTAATTGGACTGGCCTTTCAGAAATGCTCTTTTCTTCACTCCTCCCCCTATTCAGCTTCCGGACACGAGTAAAATCACCTAGGGACAGGCCAGGATCGATCACCAGTTGCTAATCAAGCACCTTCGGAAGTATCTACGGGTTCCTAATGAAATGGCCCATCACATTGTTGTATATCTCGGAACCAGCTGCGACGAAATCAATAGTTGAAGCTTCCATTAAATAGGGGTTATCCTACACATGACGTACCTTCAGACCCGACGGCCAAGAAGTGTTGGTATCCCACTTTCCACAACATATCGATTTTCTCGCCCAGCAACCTGATCTACCGGAATAGATTTGATTTCAGGGCTCATAATTAGGTATCTTAATCCATATCACCCATCAACTACCTATCCGCTTATTGGAACTGCCAACTACTATGTAAACGCACTCCCAAAGAAATAGAAAATACTAAAAATCCCATTGGCTGAGCTCATCTGGAAAGGGAAAGCCTACTTAGGTACCCACCGAAATACCCTATTACGTGATTCTATTGGTCGGGTTTAGACAATCCAAGAATCATGAGAGTGTGCTTAGTTCGTAATTGCGTGGAAAGTTTAAGACAGCAAGACAATGGCAGTTACGAAGGTCATAACGTTGATTGAGTAACAGCCTGAAATGTTCTGCTTTGTGCATTGCTTCTGTCGGTCAAGTAACTACGTACGTCAAAGTACATGTGGTAAACCAACCTCTTTGATACGTAGAATGAAAAAGCCACTCAAGACTCAAGAATCAAGAAGACTGGGGACTCGAAACTCGATTAACTGCGAAATAGTGGAGGCTTGGCGCTGCCACTTCCAAGGCTAATAACGCGAGCTATCAAGGCTATTTTCAAGGCTATTTTCAGGAACACGAACCCAGACAAGTTTAGCTCGTAGCACCGACCACCTCCAACACGGGAAACCACTCGCCCAGGGCAACCGGGGGGGCTTGGGGCCTGGGACGGACTTTCCCGACTTGAAATCCTGACCAGCCAGACTGCCAGCCAGACTGCCAGGACTGCCAGATCTGGGCCTCGTCGTCTGTCGTCTCTCTCATCGCCCAACAACCAACCCATCGTTCCAATCCTCCGTCGCCCGCCACATTCCATCCACGGAGCAACGAGGCCAAGCTGCATCCCACCCACCACTTCGACGGAGCAGTCAGTCAAGTTACTAGTCAAGAAGGACAAGGGGGTCGTGGCCACAATCATTCGCTGTTTCATATAACAAAATAATCTAGTTATACATACACTTTCGTTTCTTTGAGCCTCTCGTTGTCCCCTCGTTGTCGTCGCCGCCCGTCCGTCTTACGTACGTTTCCATTCCTCGCGAGATATTCGATCGATCGATAGATTTGTCGCCGCCAGCCAACCGATCCGATCCGACACGGTTCAACTCGCGATTCTTCGCATTCGGTCCCGTCGTACCGTCCGAACTTAAAGCCTTTAAACTTCGACTACTTATCCCACCATCACCCGTCATCGAAACTCAAAAACCTTGTTCGGCTCGCGCAATTGAATTCGAAGCGCCCCCTCCGCACCCGGCGACGGGCATCCTGAAGACACGATGCCCGGCTTCGGCGATTTCACCGACATCTGCCACACGGCGCCGCTGCCGTTGTGCGCATCCGTCGGTCCCATCACCTCGGTGTCGTCCGGCGTGGGCATCGAGCCCGACTGCTACGCGCGCAACATCGAGTTCGCGAACACCATCGTTTTCCAAGGCGCGTCGAGTGTTATGCACATCGTCGCCCTCATTATGACCGTCATCATGATCCTGCACATACGGGGGAAGTTCACGGCAGTTGGTATGTCTTTGTTCTTTTCTGGTTTCCGGCTGTCTCTACGAAGGGAGGAGGGGAGGGGGGGAAACCACCACGACACAGTCGTGTATAATCGCACATGGGGTCGAGAAGGAGAGGAGAAAAAGAATAGGGATGGAGGAATACTGACATACTATTTTCTTCCCTATCTAGGCCGAAAGGAGATTCTCGCTTTCTTCTACATTTACATGCTGCTGAGCTTCTGGTCGCTCCTCGTCGACGCCGGAGTCGTCCCGCCGGGCCACAACGCCTACCCCTACTTCGTCGCGGTGCAGAACGGCTTCACGTCGGCGCTGATCACGTCCCTTTTGATCAACGGCTTCGTCGGATTCCAGCTCTACGAGGACGGCACGCCGCTGTCGGTCTGGATGCTGCGGCTTTGCTCCTGCATCGCCTTCATCCTGTCGTTCCTCATCTCGCTCGCGACCTTCAAGGACTGGGCCGGCATGGGCCCCACGCAGACCGTCGGCCTGTTCACCGTGCTGTACCTGCTGAACGCCATCCAGCTTTTCGTCTACGTCTCCATGCAGATACTCCTCGTCGTGCGCACCCTCGAGGACCGCTGGCCACTCGTCGCCATCGGCTTCGGCATCTTCTTCTTCGTCGTCGGCCAGGTCGTCCTCTACAGCTTCAGTGCCTCCATATGCCAGGGTGCGAGCCACTACCTCGACGGCTTGCTCATCGCGACGACTTGCAATCTACTTGCCGTCATGATGGTTTACAAGGTAAGGGCCCCAGCCTCCCCCCATTTCCCATGGGAACCCCTCCCCCTTTTTGTTCCTGTAGGACGAACCTGCTGCTAACATCGTGCTAGTACTGGGATTCCATCACTAAGGAGGATCTGGAGTTCTCGGTCGGTACTCGTATGAACAACTGGGAAGTCAAAGAGCTCCTTCCCGAGGACGAACGTCGTACCACTGTGTACATGGATGACCCTCCCGGTCTTTCCAGCTCGTACGATCACTCGTACTCGCCGTCGGCCAACCGGTTCTCCCGGTACTAGAGAAAAATGAAGACTAGTCAGAGGAAGCGACGTATGAGGGGATACTACGATGGGTGGGGATGACCGGGCTTCACTTCCAAGGTTTGGGAGGGTGCTCTACTTTACGGCTGCATTGGCGAGGCGTTTTTGGGATACAACAATATACTAATCACCGACATCGATTATACTGAGGGTATAATCTCGAAGCGATGGACCGTCAGAGTCCTATAGCGAATCGGGTTGAACGCAAACTGGCGCAGGTGGATAGCCACACGTTAGGCTTCTGATTGATTGCTCGACTATTTTCCATCTAGGACTGCGGCATGAAGATATATATATATATTCGGTGCGTGCATTGAGTGGTCGTAACATTAAGCGTATATAGTTCAAATTAAAATCTTGGTTCTATCTATATACCCATGGACTTAAGCACCCATGTCTACTCCGTGCATCCGACGCGGTAGAAGTGATTCGCATCTGATTTTTGCCCGGATTCCTCGCGCGCCCAGAGACGGATACTAGACTCGTTATCACGATGGTAAGGGCTTCGAAACGGTGGGGAGGGGGGGCTCGTGTCTAAGCACTGTCCCTCTCGCCTCCATCGTATGCTGCAATCGAGCAGAAAGCAGGTGCGACTACCATTCAGCGATTCGACTGCACAGCAACCAAAGCAGCCGGACAAGGAGCCAGGGCGGGATGGATCGGGGAGAAAGGTCTCTTTGGCGGTGGCGGCGGCGACGGCGGCGGCGGCGGGTAGAGCACACTGGGCGACCTGACGCAGCTTTCCCTTCTTCAGCTTTATTGGCGTATAAGTATAGACGGCACGGCATGCCATGCCAGTGGGCCTGCTGACTCAAGATTGCGGGCTCGTGTGTTTCTGCCACTATTCCTGCTTCGATTTTTTCGGTCGTTTTCAGACTGTATCCAGCATGGCATATGCGTACGTTGATATGCAGGGGGGTATGCGGGCAGGTAGGTAGGTAGGTAGTAGGCACTGAATATCGGTTGGCCTGTTCACTCGCCATCGTCATCCCCAAAGCTGAGCTGGATCTTCTTCTTCTTAGCCTTCTTCTTACGGGGCGGTTTCGCTGCTTCTGCTGTTGGCCTCGCGTCCTTATCTGTCGTATTCGCGTTCTTCGTCTTAGCCGTCTTGCGCACGTCGCTATTGCTGCCGGCCTCATCATCATCATCATCCTCGCCGCCGCCACCACCACCGCCAACAACGCGCCCCACCTTCCTCTTCTTGCCCGCGCCTATGGCAGCGACCCTCTCCCTCTCCTTTTCCTTCTCCTTCTCTCTCTCCGCGGCCGCAGCCCCGCCCTCTTCATTACCATTGTCGTCCTTCCCGCTCTCCTCCTCCTTCACCCTCCTCATCACCACATCCCCCGTCTCCTCGTCGATGTCGAATTCCTGCTCCTGCTGCTGCTGCTCGGTGACGACGTGGCCGCGCTCGTCGACGACCAGCGGCGCGTCCTCGGCCTCCTCGCTGGCAGAGCGCACGCGGGCGCCCGGCCGCCGCCGCGCCGCGAGGATCGGGTCCGGCGAGTCCGACGACAGCTGCTGCTGGTGCCGGCCGTGCAGGCGCGCGAGGAAGGGCGGCAGCGTCGTGTCGTAGGAGAGGTTCTTGGCGGTGATCTTCTGCGACATGGCGCACGCGCCAGTGGGTGTGGATGTGGTTTTGTTTGTTCGCGAGTATGTCGGTGGTGGATTGGACGAATTGCGGTGTAAAGTAAAGGTGTTGGGATGCAATGTTTGGAGAGGTTCCCGGGTCCCGGGGTGCTGCTGGAAGTAGGTTGGACAGCTGTGAATTATAATTGCAGGTGCGTTTTAGTAGAGTTGATAGGTGTAGCGAACTTACAGGTCCCAAATGTTAAACAGTTATAGAAGGGTAAGAAGGGTTAGTTAACTACTCCGTCATATGGTTGGTTGGCACGGGGTAAGATAAGTGGGGAGCTTACTTGAATGGGCTAATCGCGCTACTGATATACTGTAGGTGGCAGGCTGGCTACGATATAAGGGGTCAGGGGGTCAGGGGATATCTGTAGATTGCGGGGCATTAAATAGTACATAAGTATAAGTAACCAAACCTCAGTATATGAGCCAGAAACTCCGAACCTCACAACTTACATCTCCAACCTGTGCAAGATTCACAGCAGATTCTTGAGCAATGGAGCCGGACCTGAATAGAAGCCGACTCAACATAAAGTAGCCCAAGCTGCCACCGCAGGAAGCGTATCTCGTGATTCAAATGCAGTGCCGGTATGCTTCAAGGCCCTGGGCAGCTTCAAGGAGCAATTGAACGTGCCCAGAAGAACCCCGTCTCAGAGAGAGGACCGCAGTTTCTACGGAAGGTCAGGCCAGCGGTAGTGACGAAGCTAGATAATACTCACCACCATGCCACAAGGACCAACTCGCAAAAGTAGCTACAGTAAACCCCTCACCAATCTGAAATATCAGACTGCTGAAAAGGGAAGAGAGATCCCATCTCCGAACTGCAGAGTGCAGTGATGACCAGCATGGTGTATTCTCTCTCTGGTCTTTCTACCCGGAAAGGCAAAATACATTGATCTCTTCACGCTTACTATGACTAGTGATTTGCCTCGTCAGTAGTATGACGCCTCATTTCACCCAGTATTCGCGATCTCAAAGATTCAATGGGTGCCTAAACAGACAATACCGATTCCATGCACTAACTCGGTCCGAAGCCGAGTATCTTGCAGCCTGGAGGCGGGCGTCGTAAGCCGCCGGACCAACACCACGCACCTGCAGTTGCCCCTTCATTCGCGCATACTATATAACTTGGTCACTAGCCCCTTACTCACGAGAGATGGCTCTTACTAGCTATCACCATCCAATCGTCCCATATATGATCACAGCGGCAATATGGCTTCCAACCCGACGCCCTCCATGTCTTCCGGCCCGTTCCCCGTTCCCAACGCCACGGTGCCGTTCTGGCGGACCGAACTGCATGAGCTCGACTCGCATCGCAGCACGGCAGAGCTACCCTCAAAGCAGGACATCGCCATCATCGGAGCGGGTTTCGCGGGGGTCACCGCCGCATATTATCTGCAGAAGGAAACCAACACTAGCAACCGCGACTCCTCCTCGATCCCTAGTATCACCATTCTTGAGGCGCGAGAAGCCTGTTCAGGGGCTACGGGACGCAATGGTAACCCTACACATCTCTATCTCCCTGCCTATCTGCTTCCATACGACACACAAAGATGCACTTTTCCCCCAAGAGTTTGAACGTAGATTTCCAAATGATTAACCTACCGCACAACCACAAAACAGGCGGCCATCTCCGCCCGGACCCGCGCCTAGGTCTCGCCGCCCGAATCGGACCGCTCGGCCTCGCGGCCGCGAACGAGATCGCGGCGTTCGAGTACGCGAACGCCGCAGCGTTGGCCGAGCTCGCTACGGAGGAGGGGTTAGTCGCTGCCTGCGATCTGGCGCGCGTCACGTCCGGCGACGTGTACGTCGACGCGGATCAGGCGGCCGCGGCCAAGGCGCAGCATGACGAGCTGCTGCGGCTCGGCTGCCCCACGGTCGAGCGCGAGGTCACGTACCACGGCACGCCCGAGGAGGCGGAGCGCGTGTCCAGCATCAAGGGCGCGAAGGCGGCGTTCACGTTCGAGGCGGCGATTATGTGGTGAGTGGTCATTATCATGATAAACCAACTACAGTCTTACCCCCCAATTATATATAGGTCAACCCCCACTTTTTTCTTCTTGCTTCACATTTACGTATTATTTCGTTACATGACAGTCCCACTATCCAGGGCGGTCTGGCTGATGGCAATGCTCTTCAGGCCCTACAAGTTCGTGATGGGCCTTCTCGCCGTAGTGGTGCGAAAAGGGGCGAACCTGCAAACCCACACGCCCGTGCTGAAGATATCCGAGTCCGCGGATGCCGAGGGCTACTGGACGCTCACGACGCCGCGGGGCGCCACGAAGGCCCGGAAGGTGCTGTTCGCGACGAACGGCTACACGGGCGGCGTGCTGCCGCTGTACCGGGGCGCGATCATCCCCATGCGCGGCACCGTCGGCCGGGTTGTCGCGTCTCGTTCTCCGCCTTGGTCCTCTCCCGCAGCAGCCAACGAAAACGGCATCTTGGGATCCTGTGCCCCCAGGTGGGCCCCGCGCCTGCACGACTACTACGGTGTGCGTCCGGACGGGAGCCTGATCGTGGGCGGCGGGTGGCGGCGGATGAGGGACGGCAACCACGAGGACGAGTACGTGGACGTGTTCGATGACTCGACGCTCGTGCCGTGCATGGAGGGCTACTTCGAGGGCTGGGCCGAGGAGACGTTCAGGGGTTGGGAGGACGCGGGGACGAAGGTCGATCAGATCTGGACTGGGATTATGGGCGTGAGTGACTCTCGGACATTGTTACTAAATTTTTCTTGTTTGTTCATGTTGCACTACCCTCTGCTAGGTTATGCTGACGAAATGTCTATCAACTAGGACACCCCCGACGAGCTGCCTCATATCGGCCGGGTCCCGTCGAAATCGGGCCAGTTCATATGTGCTGGGTTTAATGGACATGGCATGCCTAACGTGCTGCTCTGCGCAAAGGGGGTCGCTAAGGTCATGAATGAGGACTGCGCTTTCTCTGGAACGGGGATTCCAGCCTGCTACGAGACGAACGCAAAGAGACTTCAAATCTAGGGGGAAAGTCATATTCTATGTTGCTGGCCCATAGTCTACATTTGTAATGACCCCGTAAAAAGACCGCCGAGCGTGAGCAACGGCATGTCGAGGCGGGTGTGAAGCAGACTGCTTCAGCGTGTTATCGACCACCGCTCGCGCCGGTACAGTCTAATGTCCTGCCGCTCAGTGCTCCAACTGGATGTTCACACCAGATTCGATACCCTCCTGAGGAAACGTACGATCGGATTCTGGAGCCCCCGCGGAAGGGTAGACATATCCGGTATATTTGACATGTAGATGGCAAATATTGCTGATAAGGGTCACGCCTTTTTACAGGCACCTTGTATGATGACCAGTCAAGTAGAATATGACACAATACCGAGCGATTTACATGATCAACATGAAATGTAAATATCGGTCCCCTAGGATTACCAAAAAAGCACTCAAGTATGGCAAACTGCCGTTTGACACCATTCCAACAGCTTCATGTGCCAACCCCTATTTTAGTCCCAGGCGGTCCACAGAATCTATAGATGTATCAAGCCCTGATATCATATAGTAGCTGGCCTTCCATGAAAGACACCTTCCCTGGCAATGGTTGGTTTCCCTATAACTACTAGTTAGGTAAATTAGCCATTCGCCAGGTGCAAGCTACAGTACTGATCACATAGCAACCCAAAAAGCACGCTGGCTAGTACACATTGGCAGATGCTAAACTCCGCCTTTGCAGTCTGCTCATCCTCCTCTCCCCAGCGTTCAGATTCACTCCATTCTCCTCACCTCTATTCCTACCACACTGGCCAATGCAATCATATTCGTCAGGCATGGGATGGCCAATAGCACCGCCCCTAGAGGTGCCATAAAGTACTTCGTGTATATGCAGAAAAACTATAGTGACGATGCGTAGCCGCATAGTGATCATTTATTCCAACTATCCACATACTCCAAAGCAAGCTTCTTATAGAGCCGCCTTATGCGAAGTGCGCATTCCGGGTCCTCGACCCAGGCAGTAGCCTTGGACGAGGCGGCGGTGCTGATAAAAAAGCATGCAATGGCGGCACAGTAACACAATGTGGAAATCAAGGGCCGGAGGCCATAGCGTTCTTGCCGGGCGTAAAGCATGCCGTAGCAGACCAAGGCCATGGCGACCATCACGGCCTCCACGGAGAAGGTGTAAAGACGTGTGAAGGAAATGACCCTCATTGCCTGGTCCTCTGCATCTCTGTCCTTAAAATGCTCGCAGATCTCGTGGTGGACCAAGTCTAACCAAACATGGCTTTTGGCGAAGAATATCGCGAAGAGTCCCACGAGGGTATAAAGGAGGAAGAATACGAGGATACCGGTTCCGACACGCATGTTCAGCGTTGGTCTGGCCCTCCTGCGCTGGCTGGTTGTATAGGTGAATAGGGGGGATGCAAAAGTTGACAGTGCAAGGACTCTTCCAAGCGTGTAGTCCCAGCAAGATGTCTTGCTGGTGTCAGTACGGCGTTTGCGGCGATGATATGAAGAAAGGGGGTTTGCGGGGAAGGAAGAAGTAATCAACGCGAATGGAGGAAACATATATGACCGCATGTATTTCGACGAGAATGAACCCGTGACATGGCCGCTTCAAGGAAAAAGAAAGAGATGGTGAGTCGCATACAGCAAGCGATTGCTGCCATCACGCTCCAGGCTTGCCTAGAAGATTTTCTTATTTGCTGATACGTCTCGTCTCATTCAAACAAAACGCAGTGAACTTACAACGAAGACATTGTCCCTCAAAACCAGTTCCTTGAAACAACATGTCGAAGCAATCATACAAAAGACCTTGACGTTGCAAAGTACTTTACAGCCTTGTACCAATTCCGTGCCTGGATGAGTATCTAGGAGGTTCCCCCTAGTGATAAATCACATGGTCCTGGAACCTGCCGCTTGATGCTGTAGGACCGGATGAAGATGGCTAGCATCCAGGCGATGTAGATGATTAGGGTGAGTCTCACGAGCCACCAGCATGTCCTCTGGGACAATGGGATGGCGATTGGAGGTTTTCTAAGTCAACATGGAATTCCACAGCTGCGCTGAAGCTTGTAAACAACGGAGGTGTATTATTGTTGAAGGAAGGCTCTTTCCCCTTTTCCCCTTTTCCCCTTTTCCCCTCTCCCTAGCCAAAGCAACCCCACTCACTCACCCATCTGTCTCCATGCCTACGCTATACCATGCAATACATATCATTAATGTGATGCTCCTCGCTTCGTCATGCTCAGAGACAAGACAGTCGAACATAGAGACCGAAGACGAGATACGAAAGGCAAGCCAGCATTCACTTAACTCCTGCATGTGAAATTGGCAACTCCTTTGATTGGAACCGCTCTATAGTAATCTGTATCTTCTCCCTATGTAGTTGCTTACCACCCCCCCTTTACCAACCGATCGTCCCAACCTTTCCCTTCCCGTCTCCTATCCCAACCGGCGCAGCAAGCAACTTTTGATAATTACGTCCAAACATCGTGGGGGTGGGGGCTGTGTATGTACTGTACCAAAGACAAGATTATCCCGTACACGTCCGTCATTCAAAAAAGCAAAACATTGCAACACGCACACACCCCGTGACGCCGGCCCCTCTCCTTATTCAGCGGAGAATCTTCTTTCTATCAGACAAGACAGCCAGACAGCCACTCGACGGATCAGCCTGAGCTTCTTGATCGACTGAGTCGTTCAATCGCGGCAGTCCCCGACAGCTTGTTTCAAAGCCCTGGCATGCGGGCAGACGTCGCGATGGCCGCTGTCCCAACACGCGATGGGTCTCAAGGTTGACTTGGGAGATCAAGATCTAATGAGCTGGTCTCTATGGCGAAGCCCATCCACCAGCAACGTCGACCCACTCGGCCAAGCAAGAACCCTCCTTACCCTCAACATCGACAATATCCGTATCGCAACGGCAACGGCAGCCTACACCGTTCTCCTTCTCCTCATCCCACTGAGCAAAGTACTGGTCTTCTTCCTCTCTCTTATTCTCGGGGGTGGTCTTCTCCAGGAAGGGTATGTGGGGGAGCTGGCGTGCGGGCGCATTGGCTGGGCAATGCTGGATGGTAGTGTGTCGGTAACCGAAGTCGCGGAAGTAATGGATATCCTTAGGACCTAAAAGGATACCAGCAGCTAGCGAATGGATAGGTGCATCACCCCACTAGAAATTCGTGTTAGCAACGGGATACCGCGTAGTGTTCGGTCAAGGGAAGATAGGACATACGCGTTCCATCCAGAAACCGCCACTGCGGTCCATCATCTCAAAGAAGTCCTCGTATTCCTTGCTGCGGAACCAGCTGAGTTTAGCGATCTCGAAGTTCGACCAGAAATGGCACATGTTGTACGACTCGCCCTCCATAGCCTCGGGGTGGATTTCAGGCAAGCTAGTACGGCCAGGATCGGTGCGCATGATCTCTTCGGGCAACGGGGGCTTGTAGTTGGGGTCATTCTCAGGGACTTCTGGCGGTGGCTGCTCTCTTGGCTCCACGAACATCTCCCAGAGACCTTGAGAGGTGATATTGTTAAGTCGCTTGTAGGCGGACGCGTAGCGGAAGATGTTAGGCACAGTCTCCCGTAGTTCCTTGACGGCAATGGTGAAACCATATGTCTTGTTGCTCTCGATCATCTGAAGGAAGGGGTCACTGCAGCTATAGTTAGCATCGAGATTCTGCAGGCGGGCTCTACAAACGGTAAAACATACTAGGTGATGTCGCAGAAGTACTTGATCTCAGGCTCCAAGCGCCAGTACCATTCGTACTTGGCCAGAAGAGGATGCTTGTAGAAGAATCCCGAGTAGAAGCGGCACATGGCATGGTAACTCTCGAGGCCACCATACATGACGGCCGCATCACCCTGTTTGGCAATACCCTCCTTGGCAACCTTGTGGTCGATCCAGTCTGGGTAACCCCACATCTCGGGGCCGACTCGACCAAACTCGACAGTACCAGAGGTGTAGTTGCGGATGACATCCTTGAACGTCTGGTTGAACTCGCCGTCGTTTAGGAAGACATAGGGGTAATGGAACCATCGGTTGAAGTGGCGCTCGATGGACTTGACGGATTGGATGACGCCATCAAGCTCCTTGTTCCGGGCGAGGACGACAAAAGCGCCATTGGCCCGGGGCTTGTTAACTTCGGTTTGGGGGTCGAGACAGCCGTTGACAAAGACCTTGTCATGCTCTTCGCTGATTTTCCTGTTGAGAACACGCAGCGGTTAGTTTCTATTGTAGATGTACAGAATTTCTACAGAAATCTACAAGGATGCGATGATGGTATCAAGGTACTCAGGAGGGAGGCATACCTGATGGCTGGCGGAGCACCAGCGGGCATTAATATCCGGCCGGGCGATGCTGGATGTCTGACAAACAGGACAAGTATAAGGATGACGACGATGCAAGGGAAAAGCACGACGACGCCCAGCGGGACGGAGATGCTGGAATTCCCCCTCAGCCTCAGGGGCCTCCGGAAGAAGGCGAGGCGCGAGGCGAATCGATTGTTCGGTCGCATTGATGCTGACGATGATGCTCTGTCTTTTTCGTCGGAGATGGGGAGCGGCGAGGCGGCCGAGTAGGGCACGCGCTTAAAGGGACGTTTAAAAAGATCCATGGTGGATCACCCGCAATGTGGTGTACCCCAGCAGGAGAAAGGGATCCGGGAGGAGCCCGTTAAAGTTGTTTTTGGTCGGCGGTCAAGTATCGTGTGGGAGGTGGAAGGTGGATGGAGGGTGGAGGGTGGATTTGTGTTGGTAGTGTTGATGGTTGACGTCCGACGGTGAGATGGTGGAAGATGGCGGACGTTTGGTGGACGAAGGGCCGCCCGTCTCCGCCGATCCAGAATTCAGGATCAGGATTTCCAGAAAAGCACCAAAAACCCAGCCCGGAAAACCAGAAATTAGCGTTGGGGGACTAGAATAGGGGCGCTTGCATGGATTCGATTGCCAGAGCCAGATTGCCCAGATTGCCTGGAGTGCCCAGATTGCTTGCTACGCTTGCTACGGCTCAGCACAACACAGCGCAGCGGCTCCCAAGCGTGGTGCATCTGTAGGTACATACATACATACATACATACATACAAACGTACTTAAAACGCTCGGACCTCTTCGATACCACTTTACAGGTGTCCAGCGATTGGTCCAGAAGCAGGGCCACACATCAGCGCACATCAGCTGCTGTAGCACTGTAGGCAGGCGTCTTCGTATCTGTTAGGCACTTTACTCGAGAAGAGTTAGTGGGCCGCAGGTACAAGTTGCCACCACTTATTACGCCCTTGCAGCGGATGACCAGATGTATCACAGGTACGCGTCTAGAGGGCATTAACACTTGGCATTTTCCAGGTGCTCAAGGGACGGGCACAGTCTAGCAAGATCCAGATATTTCCTTTCCTCCCAGTAGCTGAGAAGAGAAGATAGTACATAGGTACCTGTATATAGGAGTTGTAGACAACAAGGTAGTTAGAGCTCTATTTGGTTGGACGGTATCCTTGCCATACGACAGTCAGAAGCCTATCACATGATATTTGGTTTAACAAGCACAAGCACACAGCACGGAAACAGCCCAGTGACTGTTCGTGTTTCAGCCACAACGGGTTATGTGGCTCAAGCTGTGGCTAGTATATCTTCGCCGCCGTCCCAAGGTGCAGGTGGTTCGTGCTCATTTGCTTCCTTCACCTGCTCGACTTATGATCAGCCCAGGTTGGACTTGGATTTACTTATTTGCAGCTTCTCCTATAAGTAAAGAGATGTGGTTCGTCTCGGCTACAGCTCATCGATCGTATTTTTAAAGCTAGGTTGCCATGAAGACTAGGAGATGCTCAACGACCCGATTATACTCCACGAACTCATCCCGAAGCCAAAAATGAGAACACTGACATGAGGCAGACAATCCTCTGTATGTGAAAGAGACTCATGTGAAATCTGGTATTTGACCCAAATAACATAAGCGGACAGCTTTGATCTTGCGCTATCGTCTTCTCCAGATGATGCACATTTAAGGGCTCTTGTTATAACTTATAGTCTTCGATCTGGTAATCCAACCATAGTCATAGTCGTGCAGCTACTATGTACACTGTTGTTCTCCTATACTGCTATCGATCTACGTAGTTGGCCGCAAATATCCATTCCATCTATCCACACCACCACGAGTCCTAAGATCTCAGATCAGGCCTGTCAGGATAGCCGGTCGTAAAACTTATATCATGCCGTCATATCCTTATGTTGATATGGATATCACTGTAATTGGCCCAGGGTCTGGTCTGTCTGCTTTGCGAGCCAAACTTTGGATATTAGCCGGCAAAAGTGGAAATCCCCCCTGGATCTCCAATGGCTTTCTCGCCTAATTAGGTCAATTTATACACCCCCTTCCGCTCCTCAAGATAGCAATGCTGCTGCTTCTGTTCTTGGTCCTTCATCAATGCACCTTGGCGTCACAGAGCTTGGCCACAACCAACGCTCGAGTGCCACCCCAGAGCCCAGACATGGCAGACGTAGCTGGTGACATGAGAGGTCTGTAGCCAATCAGAACTGCCTTGCCCCTAGCCCCTGGGTGCGTATAGCTGGCCCATCTTCGACTGCCGAACCCCAGATGGCCATCGGAGGCAATGTCATGACGGCTCTCCGCATTTCTACCTACATCACCCTGGACGCTGGGCTTGGAGCCCTACAATGCAAAGTATGGAGCTGCGCCGGTAGAGGAATATATGGTGCTGCCGTTCCCAGGGCTCCCTGACAACCTAGATTGTTCTCTCGCTTCTGCGCGGACCCAACGATCACCAGTGATAGCAAATATCGCCATCGTAGGAAGTTGAACTATCCCACGTCCAGATAACCAACTATTCGGTCTTTCAAGTCTATCTAACTCATCAGTCCACAATGCGCATGATCGCTGCTATCACAGCTGCGGCTGTCCTGGTGGGCTCCAGTAAGAAACAAGTCACCTCGCTTGGATCCAGGCGATGATGGAACAGAGCAGCTAGCTAACCAGACTCTCCTTTCCCCCCCTCTTCCTCCAGCAGCCATCGCCCAAGATGCGCCGACATTCCCGTTCCCCACGAGCTGCTCGGGCGTCTCGGCGCCCAGGTACGCGAACAAGCTCGACGCGGGCTGGGAGATGACCAAGGTGCTCGGGTCGCTGACGCAGCCGCGGTCGATCGTGTTCGACCCGGAGGGCCACATGCTCGTGCTGCAGGCGACGAGCGGCATCTCGGTGCACACCTTCGGGGAGGACGGGTGCGTCGCCAGCTCGAAGAACCTGGTGCAGAACGCGGGCCTGAACCACGGGCTCTCGCTCTCGCCCGACGGGACGACGCTGTACGCGAGCTCGCAGACGGCCGCGTACTCGTGGACGTACGACCCGGCCACGCAGGCGCTCACCAACCAGAAGACCCTCATCAGCGGCATCTCGCAGGGCATCCACTTCACGCGCACCATCATGGTCTCGCCCAAGAACCCCAACCTCGTCGTCGTCTCCGTCGGCAGCAACAACAACTGGGACTACGCCACGTCCAGCCCCAGCGCCGGCCGCTCCATCGTCAAGGTCTTCGACGTCACCGCCGCCCCGTCCGCCGGCTACAACTTCAACACCGACGGCACCGTGCTCGCCTACGGCCTCCGCAACTCCGTCGCCCTGGCCTTCGACCCCAACGGCCACGTCTGGGCCTCCGAGAACAGCGGCGACAGCTTCACCCTCAACAACCAGGACATCCACATCGACAACCCGGCCGAGGAGCTGAACTACCGTAGGTTTTCTTCTTCTTTTTCTTCTGAGATCCCCCACCTCCTCGAGCGAACGCGCCCCCGTGTGCTTTGCTCCCTGCTAACCATACCGACAACCAACACACAGTGGGCGACCCCGAGAACCCACCAGCCGACAACTGGTACGGCTACCCGACGTGCTTCACGGTGTGGAGCCCGACGCCGTTCCCGGGCCTGGAGACGGGGTCGCAGTTCGTGCCGCAGCCGAACACGACGTTCCCGGACCACGCGTCGTGCGAGGCGGCGTCGAAGCCGCCGCGGCTCAGCTTCCTGGCGCACATGGCGCCCATCACGAACGCGTTCCACCCCTCCGGCAGCGCGCTGTACACGACGTTCCACGGCAGCTGGAACCGGCAGCCGGCGAGCGGGTACAAGGTGCTCGAGATCCCGTTCACGCAGACGGCCGAGGGCGTCTACGACCCCGTCCCCGCCGCCAACGCCCAGACCTTCGGCGTCGACGTCTTCGCCGCCTCCGACCCCGCCGCCTGCAACTCCCCCTCCCTCACCATGAGCACCTGCATGCGCCTCGCCGGGCTCGCCTGGGAGCCCGCCGGCGAGCGCCTCTTCGTCAGCAGCGACAACCAGGCCGAGGGCGAGATCTTCGTCCTCCGCAAGAAGGCTTAGGTGGCTTGGTTGGGGTGAGTTGAGTAGGGGAAGGGAGGTATGTTTTTCGAAGAATGCAAAGGAGGGGTTCGATCCTGAGTTGTTTTTGCCGGGCTTAGTTAGGGGTATGGGGCCTACAACTCCGTACAAAAGAAACGACTGAACGGAGGAGTTCGGTGGAATATCTAGGGGATTATGTGCATACACAATCAATGCAAAAGCATGCGCGCCTTTCGTTTCTTCGAACATGTACGTACCCACTAGCTAGTTCAGCTTGCTATGTCCTACTTCGTGTCGCCCTTCTATGTATCCTGAGCCTATACCTACCGCTGAATATGATGTAAGTCCTGAGACCCTGGGAGCCCCTTTCTAGGTCCGTGGTGTAGCACACAAGGTGTCAAAGCAACTAGCTACGAAGCTTGCCTCCCACCCCCTTTTCTCCTGGAGATGGTAACTGTCGTAAAAGCATTTCGTGGATGGATAGCAGAACTGTTTTTGGATTTATAAGTTTTGTGTCACTGAACCTAGTCTTTAATATGAAAAGAGCATACTTGAATTCGTAGGGTGACCTTTTACAACTCCGAACGTGTATATCCCTCATCCCCTTCATCGAATCATCTCTGAGAGGGAACCCAATGTTTCATTTACAAAATGTGAGGGAATGACTACTCGAAGATTATTTCGTTCAAACGCCATATATAATAAATAGCAAGTAGCAACGCCAGACAATTGCCATGCCCTGCTCGCCAGATAGTAACTCGACGATAAAAAACAGGGAAACCAAGAACGATTCGATGTATCAGGAGTCCCCTGTGGACTTCAAGTTCGAAAGGACCCGCAGAGCCCCGTCCCTGGCATCTCTCGTGATGTCCGCCGCCGGTTGTTCTTTCTTTATCAAGCCGACACCAGTCCCTCTGCAGATTCACAAGCAGGGAGAGAGAAGGCATTGGTTAGCTTATGTGCCACGAGAATATTTAGTCGGATGGATGAAAAGGTGGATGATACTCATAAGAAAAAGAAAAGGGGGAAGTAACACTTACGACCATGTAATCGTACGCGACGAATCGCCGCTCTCTTTCGCAGCCCTGAACCGCCTCTCGTTTTCCTCGATCGGCACGCCGGCGAGGGCATCCTCATACGACGGGTGGACTATAGCCCGGCCGTCGTAGACGTCGGGCCACGTCGTGTTCCCCTGGACATGGTCGTGCAGCTGCGACCTAAAGAGAAGCAGAGAGCAGTGAGCCTATGGATATATATACAACCCTCGCGTGTTGTACGCCGTGAGCCAACCATTATTTGGCTCTTCAAGGGGGAAAGGTGGTGGCTGGGTTAATAGACCATGGGGGCTGGCTTACTTCACTGTACTCTGTCCTCCGTCCGAAGCAGCCAGCACCGCCTTCCGCTTGACATCCGGTGCGTCGGACTCGGTCGCGACGGTATACTAAGTAGCAGCAATGAACCGCGGTTTGATCGAAACGATTAGCCAGTCATGCGCCCCAGAGGTGAAACAATCAAGTACAGAACAGACAAAAAGGAGAACTAGTTAGCTGGACTCCATGTCCAGTCCATTTCACTTCAACTCACCCGAGTGCCCAACACGGCCCCCTCCGCGCCCAGCGCCAGCGCGGCCGCGACGCCGCGACCGTCCGCGATGCCGCCCGCGGCCCAGACCGCGACTTCCCTACCCTCCTCCTCCCCCCCTCCCTCCTCCCCAACCCGCAGCATGTCCACGATCTCCGGCACGAGGCTCACCACGCCCGCGGCGCGCGCGAACTGGTGGCCCCCGGCATCGGCGCCCTGGGCGACGACGATGTCGGCGCCGTACAGCCGCGCGGCCTCGCGCGCCGCAGCCACCGAGCCGACCTGGACTGCGATCTTCGGGGTCCACCCGTGATCCCGATCCTCCTTCTCGCCTGCTGCGGAAGAAGAAGAAGAGGAAGGCGACGGTGGTGAGGAGGAGGAGGAGGAGGTGGTGGTGGTGGGACTAGAACGGAGGGACCGGATGGCGTGCGCCAGCGACTCGGGATGGGCCGCGGGCTCGGGAGCGAAGAACCACACGGCGGCGGGCCGGTGCCGGCGTAGGATGGGCGCCACGGTTGCGGCGAAGTGCTGCATGGAGGGGGCGAAAGTGACGAAGCCGACGCCGATGGGGAGGGGCGTGGTGGTGGCGCTGCTGTTGCTGTTGCCTTCGTGACTGAGGAGCTCGCGAGCGAGGCGGAGCTGGTCGTTGAGTTTCTGTAGGGAGGAAGACCCGGGGGCGAAATCACGACCTCCCTGGATGAAGCCTAATTGCCTGGTGTGTGAGCGGTGGGGTGATGCGGTCATGGATGGGCATGGTGGTCATGATAGGTACATGTAGTAGTTGTGAGGGAAGCGATCAGAATGGAATAGGGGTCGTGTAGGGGAGGTATTAGGTAGGCAAGGAAACATCCACTTGATATTTCAAGCCAGATCAGTTTGATCTGGCCCATTTCATCTCCTTGTGTAGATATGTCCATTTATCACAAGGAAACTGAGTAGTCACTAACCGAGACCTCCCGCCTTAGACACCTCCGTCGCGAGCCGCGGGTTGGTGACAAAAGCCATCGGCGCGCTGACGATGAGCGGGTACGAGGTGCCGGGAAACCAGCGTTGCATGCGTGTCCCTGCCATCGTCGACCTCGTCGTCGCCGAATGTGACTATATCACTCGGTAGAAATTAGAGCTGGACAACTGGTTAGTCGACAGATGACTCTTGTTCATGATGATGCTGCAGAGGTCTGGTCATGTATGCATGTACCTTTGTTATGTGCGACGAACGTCTGCCTGTCTGTAATAGGCCCCTGACCTGGCGGCGTAACCACTCCAAGTCGCTATCTAAATCGGTGATTCTACCTCGGTGGTAGATAACTAGACCAGTGACGGAGAACTCTATGAGTATTTACAAGTTCAACGTTGCACAAGGGATAGTCATGTTGGTTTTATCATGAATAAGGCAGCGTTAATGATGAGAATGCTGAGCGGACGCTGATGAGTAAGATCATCGATGCGTAAGAATAGCACTGCCCTTGCATTCATACATACTCAGCTATCCAGCATACCTAAGCCGCATAGGTCACGAAGATACCAGAATATCCAGCGTGTACTGAGATATGGCCTCGGAAACATGGAGTTTGTTTGCCCTTCACTTCGGTATTGCATTAGGGGCAGCTCTCAGAGTGAGAGCGTCTGACTCCATGGAGCCGCGGAGAACGTCATTTTGTCCAGATAATCTGGGGTAAGCCTTTGCGCTTCACCTCCTTTTACCTCGGGCTTACCTCATGATCCTAACTCACTCACTAACAATTTGGGCTATTGGCCCACCAGATCAACATGTGACAGAGGGAAACACTGATGAACTGTTGAAAATGATATGACGTCCTAGTTATTACTCGCAGCTCCGTTGGTTATTATATATTCTTCGATATTTCTCCACCGAACAACCAGATAAATCGAAATTTCAGCCTCATGAAGGTGCTTGGTATTCGGCTGACGGTTGGACACCCCACGGGGCATTGGGTGACTGTCCGTTGCCCTGGGTAATGAGACACTCCTAACCTTCAAAGGTCTTGCGAAGAAACCTTGATTTCATAACATCTGGTATCACAATCACAACCGGATTTGACTAATTATGACTCTACTCCAATATATGAAAGGAGTCAGTCTGCTCTTCCATAATTGGGGTCTGTGACCGCTGGTGGGCGCAACACAATCATGAACATCGAAATCATCATAGCATCTTAGTTCAAGGTACCTCTCTGATGCTTGGGGTAACTGGACCCCCACACCCCCTCGCGAACATGAAAGCAATGCCAAACCAACCCGCTGTGGCCAGGCGATAGTACACAGTTGCGTAATAGCAGGTGAGGCCCTTTATCTCTGTTTCAGCAGCAGATAGTCAACAGGTCATATAGATAGTAACTAATTGATACATACAGTACCTGCCCTTCACGGTACCACGCCCTGACGTGGACCAAGAAATTCCATGATTTACATGCAGAATTTAATAGGTCGTCACCAATGACCGGCAAGAAATACCATCTACGACTCTAGAGAGTTCGGGCGTCCGAGCAGATGCAGAACGCAGGCTGCGATGATGGCGGCTGGTCCCTGTTGCACGCGCTCCAAGGCAAGACCGTTACAGAGGGGACACGCCGGGTATCAATATCACATCACATGGCATTCTGTCGTCCACTTCCTTAGAAGCCAAAGCGATAGATGGTTTGAAAAATTCGGTACCCGAAGCGGTCTCTGCAGGATGACAGGACAGCAACCTGAAAAGAAACTAGAAAGCGGATACTACCGACCATCGGCTGGTCTAGCAGAAAGAATTCAAGGGCGTATTATGAGCCTCGTAGGTCCCACGACCAGTACGGGTAATATTTACCGTTGCGAAGGGACTGGCTAGTCTCTGTGACATGGGAGTTTGTTTGGTGGTGGGTAAGCTAGTTGAGCTATGCACTACACCAACGCCCCAAAAACCCAGGACTGTTAGGATAACTAGCAGTCTTTCATTGTCCTATTCGTAGGGACCAACAGCCGACTTGCGTGAGTCTTAGCCAGGTAGTCCTAGCCTCGTAATAAAGTCGTCGTGTCTGGAGATGAGCAAACCCTTCAGGCACTAACGCGATGACGGAAGCTTCTCCGGGGCCAAGCTCACAGACTTGGGGACCGTAGCCGATACGTCAGAAACCGGATGCGCTCTGGGAAGATAGTCACACAGCTGAAAAAAGAAATCTACCACGCCCGGGGCAATATGGAACAAGGAGACAAAGAACAAGCGAGCAAGTAGTGAAGGAAGCTGCTGGAAGTTAAAGCGGCATTTTCGTGAAGGAGACAGATTTTTTTCCTTCTCCCTAGTCGTAACTAACAAGTCGGGCGAAGCAAGGAATAAGTTATCAATCATGTGTCGAAGGCAAACTATTCGCGCGCAGCGGCCTGTCCTAGCGAAAAGGCGGATTGGCGCGCCGGCTCAGATGCCCAGGTGCTGCTGCTAAGTTACAGTCTCAAGTTATACCGAATCAAGGTCATATATGCTGCTATGCTCACCTCGTGATATACCGTTGAATTATTAGATTATGTGCGTATATGCATATGTATGTATGCAAAGACATAACCCCTTAAGACCCCATCATGTGGATCCGGGCATTTCCTATAATGCCAAGGATCGGAAAATCGGAATATAGAATTCTAGCAATTTAAAGCGCATAATTATAATTAGCTTTAATTTAATAATTAATCCGGACCTTTAATATAATCTTAAATAAATTATTAATAGCAATAATTTCTTAAAAATTCGAAAAATTAAACGTAAAAGCATAAATAATTATTTTTATAAATTAACGTTAATAATGCAAAATTTATTTTATTTTCTTACGAATTCTTTCCGATAACCGACGATAATAAAAAGCAACGCCAATACGAGGGAATAACTTAAGAACGTTCCGGTTTAAAGCGGCACCTTCGCCGAATCCCTTACGAATATAAAGGCCGCCCAAAAAGACGGCATATTATACGAACTTTTCGATAAAAAGTTCGAAAATATCAAACGAAGGAATATTTCGATAAAAAATAACTTAAATTATTTAATAAATAAAATTACGAAAATAATTACGTATTTTAATATTAAGCCTAAAAATAAAAAAATCGAAACGTTGGATTAATAATTTTGCCAAAAAAACAAATGGATTTAATAATAATAATAACAGCTTATACTTAATATCGAAAAAGCAATTATTGCCGGTAATGCGAAATTGTTAATTAATTTTCGCAAATCGTTCGAATTCGATTAAAATTAATATATGCCGTATATTTGGCGCTTATTTTATTACGATAAATTGCGAATAAAAGGAAAAATTAATATGGCATATATATCGCTTATTATAAATTATATTTAAGGTTCGCAATAAAAACGGATAAAAAGGATATAACCTTCGATTATATTTCCGAACGATGCCGCAAAAATAAGCCATATTAAGGCGAAAAATAAAATAACGATACTTTTAAATTTTCGCTTAATTTAGGCCGACGGTTAAATTTTAAAAAAAACTAAAAGAAATTTAAAAACGCCTTTTAATAATATTAGTTTTATACGATTTTTAAATATATCGAATTGCGAATAAATTTATCGGCAATTTTTAATAAATAAAAATATATATTCGCAATAACAAGCCAAATTAAATAACGTTCGTAAAATGTATTTTTTAAGTTTTAAACGATTATAATGTTTTTTTAAAAGCATTAATTTATTTCGTAACGTTATTTTCGTATTAAAATAAAAATATATTAAACTTTACGAAACGCATTTATGAAGCTTTTTATAAAATGCCAAAGAATATTTGTAATGGCTATTATATAAAGGAAATCCTTATTAATACGTTATGTAATAACTTGTTTAATATATAATTAATTTTTAACGACCGATTCGAAAACTTTAATAACGCATAAAAGGTCGAAATAATTATTTAATAGGCCGAATTAATTATTCGTTAAGCGATTAAAGGAAAAATTTACGGCATTTTTTCGGTTATCGTTTAATTTTAAGAAAAAATAGCGCTATTTTATAATTTAACCGTTATAAAGGCTATATAAATTAAATCCGATATAATTCAATTAAAGCCTTCGAATATAATAATTACCGTACCTTAAGCCGTAAGGTTTAAGAAAATTACCGATTTTCGTAACGAAAGCTGTAACGTTTATATCGTAATCGAATAAGGCTTTATTGCGAAAGCCGAAAATAATAAATGCTTTAATTATAATAAATAAAGCCATTAAATTAAGGATTATAAAATAAAAGCGAAGTTTTCGAAAAATATATAATACGCAAATACGAATAAAAAGGTTATTTTTAAAGAAACCCTATATTAAGACGTTATTAATAATAAATTCCGGTTAGTTTTTAATAAATTTAAGGGAAATAAACGACTTTATGTATATTTCGCCGGCGCCGAAAGTAATGGCGAAAACGATTTCGAAAAAAGTTCCGCCGAATAACTACAAAATAACGAAAGGTTCGATTATAATTTTAACGAATTCTTTAAGTAATTCGAAAATAACGAATAAAGGCGCCGCATTTATTTAATAAAAATAAACGCCGGCAGCAAATTATTCCTTAATAAAAATAAACCTTTATAAAAAGAATACGATAAAAATTATAACTTCTTTTTTACGGAAATAATCGATAGAAATGAATTTATAATTTTCTTAAATTACGGATATACCTTTTGTTATATTTCCGAATTAATGGCAGTTACGTTAAAAATATATAATTCCTTAAAACCGTTAATAATATAAAAAATTAAGGGCATAAAACCGAAAATTTCGCGTAACGTAATAATTACCGCCCAGTTTTTAATGCTTGGTAACAGTATTATTCCGTTTCGAATATTAACGGAAATTATTTCCGACGGCATTTTTTTCGAT
Organism: Diatrype stigma; assembly: GCA_022225965.2. NCBI lineage: Eukaryota > Fungi > Ascomycota > Sordariomycetes > Xylariales > Diatrypaceae > Diatrype > Diatrype stigma. The sequence goes on from JAKJXP020000008.1 coordinate 580,961, forward strand.
AATTTAATCTTCGGAAAAAATTTATTCCATAAGTTGGGTATATATTATAAAAAAAAGGGAAAAAACGAAGTAATTATTTTAATTAAAATTATTAAAAGGCCCGTAATTTATTTAATCGTTTTATTACGTATTTTTTATGCTTTCGAAACGACTTATATAATAGCCGAATTTAATTTAATAATTCAGCATAAACTTATTTTAATAAATAATAAGGCCATTAATAAATATTTTTTATAATACGTTTACGATTTTTTAAAACTATTCGGGCTTATTTCGAAAAAAGTTATTACGAATATATGCATCCGTTATTATATCGATATTGAAAATTATAAATCCATTAAATTCTTTTTATGTCGATATAGTTTTGCTTAATTTCGGGCATTTCGTAAGTTCGTTAAAAAGCATTTAAAAATGATTATATATATCGATACGGATTCGTAAGATTCGTTTGCGTTATTTATATTTAAAAAAATACCGAATTAAATAACGAAATTTAATAAGTTCGATAAAAACATGATATAACGATTTTATTATAATTATTAAGAACTTAATAAAATTTAACGAAAAAACGTTTATTCGTTTTTTAACGCAATAAATAAAATCCAATAAACGGCCGAATATTATTGGTATTATTTTATCGACTTTAAAAATGGCTTTTAATAAATTAAGATTTACGAATTAAATATCGAAAAAACCGCTTTCGTAATTCCATTTAGCATTTACGAATAATTAATAATACTTTTCGGGCTTTATAACGTTCCGGCAATTTTTTAGGCATTAATAAAAAGAATTCTCGAATTATTTCGCGAATTTATTTCGGATATGCTAAATAATATGGCCGTATAGGTTAATATATCCGAATAATTTTACGAATGCATATTCGCCTTATTTAAAAGGCTTTTTAATTATGAGATAATCGTAAATTTAAAGAAGTTCTTAATATTCGTTAAAAAAGGAATTTTTTTAAACTTCGTAATTTCCGAAAAAAAAATCGAAGCCGATTTAATTAAGATTGCGGCTATTCGGAATAAGTTTAAACCGATAACAATAACCGAAATTTAAACGTTTATAAATGCCGCCGATTATTTGCGGCATTTAATTAATAAATATTCGAAAATCGCTAAATTATTTATAGCCTTTATAAGCGGTTCGAAAAACGAACGTATCGAATTATTTCTTAAAATTATAATAAATTAAAAAGTAATTTGCGAAATAATTATAATAACGCCCGTAATTCGGAAATTCGATTAGCGCCGTTTAGTTATTTTCGAAGCAAACGTTTCGTAATAATTCGTCGGCGTAACGTTATTATAATTTTATATAAAAACAATAAGCGCTTTCGTTTTATATTTAATTGCTTATTTTTCGAAAAAGCTTATAAAAATCCAATTACGATATTTCGCTTAAAAAAGGAAGCTTTTCGGTATTATATTGGCATTTTAATATTAACGGTATTAAATTAAAGGCGGCGATATAATAATAATTATTAATTACGAATCGCTAAAAAATAATTAATACGAAAGCCGAATAGTCGGCCCGTATGTTGCGTTTTTTCGATATTATCGAGCATTTCGGAATTCGTATCGTATATCGTTCGGGCCGAGCAAACGTTTTTATCGATTACCTTTTAAGGCTTTAAAAAGCCGCAATAATAATAGCCAAAAAAACCGAGCCGATTCGTTACGCCGATTAATTAAATCAATTAAACTTTTAAGCCATTTTCGAAATTCTTTTACATAATATTCCTTTATTTTTAGCCATATAACGAAAATAAATTAATAAATACTTTATTATATACCGAAATAAGTTATATAAAATAATTAAATACGAAAAAATATCCGGTAACCTTTCGTATATAAAGAATATCGTTACGAAAGCGCAAATTTTATAAGAAATCTTCGAATACGATAAATTCTTAATATAATTAAAACGGATTTATTATAATTAAAGTTATTTAATCGTTAAAATAACGCTTCGTAATACGCAAAAGCAATTTTAATATTCGGAAATCGTTTTCGTTACGTAATAAATAATCGTCGAATATTCGGCCTATTAATTAATAAAAAAACCGAATTTTGTATTATTAAACTTGCAATTTATATAATTCCTAATATTCTTAATTAAATAAATAATCGATTATATATCGATAAGTTCGTTTATAATTTTTATGGCTATTAAATACGTTACGGAATAAATAAAAACTAATATTATTCTTTTCGTTTAATTCGGAAATACGATCTTTATATTTTCCCGTATTAGGCGTATTTACGATATTTTTAAAAAATAAATTAATAATAACGCCGGCGCCTTTAAAAATAAAGCCGTAAACGCCTGGAATAAAAAATAAGGCTTTATCGTAAAGGTTATTATATTAAGGCGCCCGAAAAATAACGGAAAAATAAAGAAAATTAATAAAAACCTAAAGAAAATTATGTTATGCAAATATTAAATAAATCCTATAGCCCGTTCGTTATTCGAATTATTATAATAAACGGTAGTTATTTATAATTACATTTTTAAGCCGAACGGTTATAATTTATATTTTTTATTATTCGGCATAATTTCTTTTTAAAAACAAACCTTATTAAAGTTTTGCAAATATTTTTACGAATTAACGAAAAAAAAAGAAATTTTAAAATAACAAATTATTAATAATAAATTACGAAATACCATTTATAAGGGCCCGTTTTAATAATATAAAAACGTTTCGTAATAAAATACAAATATACTTTAAAAAAAAAGGGACTTATTAAAACGTACGTTCCGGGCGATTGGGTTTTTTATATTCGTTAATATTAAGAAAAATACGAACTTTATTACGACGAATCTTAAAGCGTAATTAATTGTTATTCCGATAATACGTATTATTTATAAAGCCCCGAAAAAATCTAATTATAAAATAAATATAACGGAACGAATTTATTTTCGGCCTTTATAAAGGACGAATATTCCGTATATAACATATAATATACGAATAAGCAATTTTTGAAATAGGATCGTCGGCGCTTAATGAAAAGGGAAATTAACGATAATAATTAAAGACGATTATAATAAAGAAAGAAAATAGTTATGAATCCGGATATTTTTTATAATGCCAAGGATCGGAAAATCGGAATATAAAATTCTAATAACTTAAAGCGCATAATTATAATTAGCTTTAATTTAATAATTAATTCGGACCTTTAATATAATCCTAAGTGAATTATTAATAGCAATAATTCCCTAGGGGTTTAAAGGACCGGGCGCAAAAGCATAATTATCCCAAGCAATCTAACGATGCCGCGAGATGCGTGGGTATGAACGGTTTTGTGAGTTAATGCGGCAGGTCGTTTACGTTTAGTATTGCTAGGCGTCTGGTTCAGCTGCTGCCGGGATGTCTGCCCTGAGTAAGCGTTGGCCTCTTTGTCCCTTTAGTCATTCGACGAGGTGCTGAGCCGATGGCTGAGCTGCTGAGGCGCTAACCAATACATTTTGGAGTCGAAAAAGAAATGGGCTACCAAAAGCCCAAAAGCGGCAGATGTGGATATGTGGTTAGATGGGGATGGGGATGGGGATGAGGATGAGGACGAGGCAGGGGACACTCGTTGGTCTATAATATATAAGATGTACTATGACTACTACCTCCTATGTGCGGTATGGATCGTTGAGGAGATCTGATTCATCTGAAGCCGGGGCTTTTAAAACGCCGCCTGCTTCAGTCAGATCGGTAGGTATACATATAGTATGTAGTTGGTGGTGGTGGGCAGATGGGAAAAACTCGGATGTGAACCAGAACTAGCGAATGTCCGATATTCCTAATATTCCTGACTCCTTACGGATGAAAGACCCTTAAGGCTCTAGTTACAGCTGTGCAGTTGCGTATAGATTAGCAGGGATAAGCTACGGAGGCCGTCGATCTCTATCGCCCAACCGCTTGCTTGCAGGTACTAATAATAAGTATTGTAGTATCAAAGAGGCGATGCTGGAAAAACCATGTAGGCATTCAAGGCATTGCACCAAAACACGCGTGTTAAACCCATGGCGCGCGCTTTACTCCTATATATGTAAGTGCCAATAGGATATATTAGTTTGCTGGATTATGCGAGGTGTTACCATCTCGTAGACAACCGCTGGATATTTTTACAGCGCGGCGGAGTACTTCCCTTGCCTCTGTTCAGTGCACGGCACATGCTTCCATGTGGATTTCCTCATGTAGGAACTGACAGGCAACAGTTTTATCATGGTATATCTACCCTGGAATATGTAAGAGCTCGGGTAGCCGAGGACTCCAAGAACTACCGTATGTCAGCCCGGCATCAAGCCTGGGCGATCGGCGGAATAGCATCGCATCTCTTTATTGAAACCTAATTGTGATGCTACAATCGAGTCGCCGAGGTAAGACGATGTTACCGACGGTCTAGATAATTACCTGTTTAGTCGAGGACAGAGATAGCACGAACCCACGTGCTCGAACGATATATTTAACTCAACGCTTCTATCACGTAAACATCCAGACACCCAGGCATCTACATTAGCAGTTCTGGTTTGGTACTTAAGTAGTCTAGTTACCTGGTGGGTGTAATTAATCATACACATGGTTAACCGTAGCTCCGCCATCCTTGGAATCAAAGCCAAGCCTACCTACCCATATTGATCCATCCAATGCCCAGGTAGGCAGAGCTCTACTCCACAGGTGCAGTTTTGGTCCCGAAGTTTTGGTTGGTTATGCAGAATTCTATACATACATCATCCAGCTTAAGGTAGCCTTGGTATCTGGGTAAGAGCGAGAGCGAGGCGAGGCCACTCACTAGATAGACGCCCTAGTGGTGTGATCAGTTAAAGGACTCGGACTAGGGAGGGATGGGCCAGATGAAAGCCTCTGCTGGCGTCAAAGTTTAAAGCCCTGAGAAGCATCAGGTGAAGTTGGCGAAATACAAGCGAAGGAGAACACCGAGCTTGGCCCTTGGATACCCAGGAGGGCTCCACGCTGCCAGCTATTTGCTTGCTAGGCATACCGACGATGCCGGCCGCGGGCTTTCTTCTCCTGGTTTGAACTCATGTGCGTATACATTGTAGTAACAGTCGCGATAGTTACCACTGCGTTATATGCAAGAGTGTGGTGGATGGGGGGTGGACGGTTCCATATTCCGCCGGTCATGTAGGAAGCCTGGAGACGACATGTATGCATCTACACCCCTCTAACTACGTATGTTTAGACTATAGAATCTGTATGGAGCCGCGGAGCATAAAGCTGAACTACCTACTGTATGTATGCTCCGCCTATCTGTCGGTCTATCATACCGGATAAAGCAGCCTTTCCCTCCGGCGGCGGCGGATGCCGTGCATCTTTTCTTTGGCGCATGGATCTGGCAGCATTTCTAGCAAGATAGTGTACTGTGCTGTACTGTACGTAACTATATTGCATACGTATGGTAGCGAAGTGGCTGAGTGGTGGTGTTCGATATGTAGAAGAAGCATGCCCAATGAGCCTCGTTGCTCTCGCGGCTCGCTACAGAAGACACAGCACAGGATGCGTGTCATTCTCGCCCCAGCATGTGTTGGACTGTTGTCAGCATCAAGCACCTACTTATCACAGGACGTCTATCCCGTAAAGATAAGAGACCATGGTACAATCCTGGTTGATCACTTCCACTGCTACTGCGTACCGCTATGCCGTGGATGTCTACACAATTGCTCGTGATTTGGGACTATTGGGGGTGGATGATACGATCGAACCCCCACTAGCTTGTGTGTGGCCCGTTGTCTGCCGTCTTCAGAAGGTCTCAGATGCTGTTCGTTGGCTGGATAGCAAGGCTGACCTCAGAACGTGAACGAAGGTTTCGAACTGGAAGCGTAGGGCAGGGAACGGTTGGGGGTATCTCTTGTACCATCCGGAGGTCCTAGATGATTGGCCAGCTTAAAAGGGGTGTAACCTGGATCGTGGAAAACGGGAGACTTGATATCATAGACTCCTGATAAAGACACCCGGCACATAGCACCTATGTAGGTAGTAATAGGACTATCTCTCCACGGTAATGCAGGTGCAGAAATCACAACCTTGATACATAGCCTACTTGGTAACTATATGATAGCGGGGTCTTCTCAGTAATCTGCTTTTAGTAGATCCCCTGACGTACAGTAGGTAGGCAGGTAGGTCGAACAATCCATTACCTAGCAGCAGGCATACGCATATGGGTCATCGTTATGTGGCTGCTAGTCTAGGATGAGATTTACAACGAATTGGGTGCAAAGCCATCTCGGCAAGTAGGGTACCTAGGCTAGGTTAATGACCATCCTTCGGGACAAGAATGTTAAGTTGATAAGACTACATTCTGACGTTCTACGCAGTACGGACGCAGCAGTTGAGAACGGCAAAAGATCCTATGACGATCCCGGCTATGGAGAGAGGGGTTCGGAGTACGCAACGCCTCTTCACACCCACCAAATATGGCTGAGAGTCCGGGGCACTAGGGCGCTCAAGAAAGAAAAAGAGAAAGGAAAAAAGAAAAGCATAAAAAAAAAAAGAAAAAAAAAGCCCACCATGCATCCGTCAATAGTAAATCATCGGTCCGTCAGTCAACCATTCCATGAAAATCGATCCCTGTATGAAGCATACTCCTGACACTGTAGAATACCTAATATGTGTCTGAGTCAACTCGCCTTGAATCCTATTGGATGGCCAACCCCTCCTTGACAAAATCCATCTGAGGCGTTTACAATGTGTCTGTGTGCGCAGCTACCATGACCGGCTCACTACATCCTAGTCGTAGGGGTACAAGAGACGGCTTGTACATGATATTACGTTAGTCTGCTTCGACATTGCATAACATGACATGGCATAACATAAGATAGCAAGCATGCGTGTGTGTGGTTGTGTCTCATCATCATCGGATTTCAAAGCGGCGGCGTTGTAGTTGGAATGAGCTAGCAAGTCATGAACCGGACTTCTACCATACAATTCGTACATATCCGTACGTAACAATGCAGTAAGTAGTACTTACATAGGTGATAGTCAAATCCCAGCAAGGGGAACTACTCTTGACCGAATATACTTACGATGACATGGATTCGGAGCCGGCGATAGAACCATCGCAGACTTCGATCCTCTTACATATATGTAACTATATATGCACACCCCTTTATACTATGTAGGTATTGTATGTACATACGTGAGATCCAAGGTTGGCCTTAGGTGGTTTTGGGAGAACTACTTGGCACCTATAGTTCACGTTCCAACCACTGAATGAATATAATACCACATACATACATACCATACATACCTACATACATACCTACCGTAACTAGCGCATAGGGACGCTAAGGGCCTGCCTGCCCCGCGCCAAAACCCCTCCTCGCAATCACTACAAGCCTGGCCGAGCCTGGCCTATCGTTGATAGGCCATCGTTGATAGGCCATCGTTGATAGGCTATCGAAAAGAGAGACACACAGATGAGCAGAAGAGACCTTCATGTTAACGTGCCTATGGGCATTCGCTTGTGGTGGTATCACGCATAAGTGTGCAGCCGAGTTGTGCCCGTGGTCGGTCGGGTGCTCTGATTGATTCTCTTTCGTGGTGCACTTCACTTGCTTCTTCCTTCCTTCCAAGCCAGCCGGATGTAATAGCAGAAGATAGTTGGCCTGATTTGTAAAAGGGAAAAGGGGAAGACGGGCGGTTCCAGGCTGCCCATGTGCCTATATGTAGCTACATGGAGTCGTACCGGCATGACGGGCTCATCATTCGACATCCTCTCTCCAATCGTGAGACAAGAGCCAGGGACAACGATCGGATCGCGATGAACATATTTCTGTCTTGTCACCATGCAGCACCGGGAAAAGCCAGCCAGGCTGCCTCTGTGTGCCGGTGAATTGCACCGAAATATGCTGCAGTTGTTTGAGCCATGCGCTCTTTTTCCTCTCTCACCTTTTCTCGTCTCCTTGCATTAATCCATCTGCAGGGCATGTATTCGCCACAGCTAAGGGCCGGTATCATCAAACGGGGTAAGAGAGAGGAGGGGGGCCGAACGAGTGTGAGGAGAGTTACTCATCATCCTATCCTTTCTTTTTTCTTCTCGAGATCGTCAGAACGAGGGGCCCTGCCTGCCTGCCTGCCTGCCTGCCTGCCGCCTGCAGTATGGTTGATACTGGGGACGCCCGAACCTGAACATCTGGGTTGCTGTGCCAGTGCGAGTGGAATGTCTGCTTACTTGTAGTCCTTCCGATTTGGTAATGTGCCGTCCATGCCGTCAACGTATCGGGCGGTACATCAGAGGAAAACCTGCAGCAGTTAAACAACAGGGACATCACATATGCGTACCGTACCACACAACCACACTGATTCACCGCAAGTGTGAATACAACCAGTGCCCATTCCATACCTGTTTCGTAATACCTTACCACTTATAATGTCCTCGGCCGAATCAGACTAGCCGACCGGCCGCGTTTTGGAGAGTCAGCCTTTCTGGAAGAGGACATTGTATCATGGACGGCATTGCATACAATTCGTAGCAGGCAGCCTGTCCGATCACTGGCGTCACAGTTCAAAAAAAAGGCCCAATCAAATCAAAGCTGACTAGTCCTGGCGGTTACGAGACATCATCACCTTACCCCCCTATCCATCTGCCTACTTGTATACATAGCAAGTGAGAGGTAGGGTAGGTACTAGCATTATAATGTGTGTGTAGGTAGGCTGAGACCATAAAACACCTAATCAACAGCCGGCAACTAGATCCCGCCAAACCAACGAGGGAGAGAATACGGAATTTGGATTTCGCCTATTACCGTTACCTGACACTTCTCCCACGTCGGCTGACTCGCAAAGCAACATCTGAGCGGCAAGTTGCGTACGCACCGTCCAACCGGAGCCAAGACGACATGGACAACAGCGTAGCACTGGGCACCCGCCTCAGCTGCCCTGCCTGTGTCGTCTCGTCGTTCGCGTCTTTGCTGGAAGGTTGGAGAGAGGGATGGGTGGCTACAAGTCCGGGATAGGATGGAGCCAGCCGCCAGGCCATATCTGCTTCGGGCTTACCTGGCCTACCACTAACCAGCCTACTTACTATACGAATACCTAGCCTTGAGACATGATAACTACTGATTAACCATGTCGCACCGTTACATAGCATACATAGCACGACTCGGTCGGTGTCTATGCGTATCGGAACCCCTCTTTGGGTTCTTGAGGGGGAGAATCCCTTTCGGCAATTTTTGGAGACTTCACGGTGTGTTGGATTCATATGTGTGTTTGCAATCAATTAGGACCATCATGCGCGATAGTTACCCTATTATCTATCTAAACTCATCCCTTCAGGAGTGGCCTAGCTGGTTACCTGATGTAGCACGACATATGTTTTACCGTGACCCATATTGGCATAACATCAGTCATTGTGTCCATTCACATCTAGATCTTGGATGTGATCTTCAAAACCGGGCCAGAACTAAGATTCTATAGCTCCGTGAGACCTATAATGTAGGCAAGGTAGGCATGTACGTATGTAGATGCAAAACCATCAGCAGACGATGGGATCCTTTCGGCGAGCCGGCTTTATTGGGCTGACGCGAACACGAACAAACCCCGGATTGATAGTACGTAGGCAGGGTAGGTAACGGTCGTGTGTTAAGACCTCGTACGTAGATTTCGGCATCGGTGAATCCACGAATGTCGTATATATCCAGGTGATCCGTGGACTATAATGACAATCGTGAGCCTTGACTAAGGGGATAGTGGGGACGCTCCCTCCTTTTGGAGTTACTATTTCGAGGCATTTTATTATCCCTCCAGCCCCTCGTGAGCTGCAAGTCAGCCGCCACCATAGCGCACGCAACGACGATCTCCACCTGCAAACCGAATTTACCATAACTTGCCAGGTTGCCCAGACGTTCAACTACGAACAGTGGCCTATAGACCTTCGGTGATTCGTCATAACGTATTGCTGCGCTTCCTCCCTCTCAGCCTAGGGCCTAGTAGGGGCCTCGAAGGTAATATACGTAACATACGTAATATACAAACCAGTGGAGTGGCCAATCGTACCCCCATGCTTTCAGGTGCCTACTGCGATGTACGGCCTAAACGGATCCGTTCTCCGTCGACTTGTTCCCGATAGGAACACAGCAAATTGCAAATCACGGTGATGAAACACCATGAGAAGCCGCTGACCGGGACCTTGTACGTATCCAGGCAAGCCAGGGAAGCAGGTAGGCAAGCCCACATGCGTACATAAGTAGGTAGGCAATATGAAGGTGCTGTCCGTTAGGGGTGGTACTGGGCGGGATTGATCAAACATGAGATCTACCCTTCCAAAAGGATGCCGGATTCAAGCCGAATACCTAATGAACTAACCGATGGATGGGGCCCAACGTATGCACCCAATGTAGCAAATAAGAAGACGCCCTCCCTGCTTCGCATTTCATACATCATGGATGATCCACAGTGCCCGGCCGGTTATTAGGCAGTGGAGAGAAGGAAGATGGGCAAATCGTACTGCCTTAGAATTGAAACTTCGTACATCGGTAATTGGCTGGAGTTTGGGGAAGTGTGTGTGTGTGAAGTGCGTGTGTGAGAGCGGAGGGAGTGGGAGGGAAAAGCGTTCACTAGCGCCTAAAACTGCTGCAACTGAGCGAAACAATCAAGGTGTCCAACAAATCACGTTAGCCATGGCCGGCTTCGTTACCTTAAGTGGAATGACCCCATCGCGACGATTCGCTTCTGAATATGGAGGGTTCCCTCTACCCTGCATGTATGTATGTATGTAGGCTTTTCAGCGGAAGGAATGTTGGCGCAGGCGCGGAGGTTCCACTAGTCAGTACTATGTTATAGCACACAAGACACAGGAAGCGGAAGCTGGCAAATTTCAACGATGTCTAGGTATAATGAATACATACATATAGGGTATGTATCTATCTACCTACCTAGCTATGTATACATAGGTATGCAATTACAGCTGATTATACACAGTGAAAGGGGAATCATGTAAAGCCTGACAATTCTCTCAAACCGAAATACGACCTCCTATTACCTGCTAACATTGGCTTACTTCCTACTTCCTAGCACCGTAGGTCATCCTAAAAACCCACGGACACGTAAGATCATGTAACCGCCATATTTACCGCTGGTGTCTCAAGCCCGCTAGATGAGATTCCATTGCATCCTGGACAATGCTGGTTTCATTTTCGGCTATCCTGACCAGACGGTGAAAGAGGAAAGCGATATCATATTACCAGTGGACCGAAAAAATGCATTTGCAGATGTATACACCACTGAGTAGACATATTGACTCAGATTTCACATCCCGGTCAACCCCTTTTCCATTGTGCCCCTTTTTCCGAGCTATACATATGTTGACAACATGTGTTGACAGTAAGGAGGATGGATGAATGTACCTCGCAGGCGTTACTGCCCACATGATCAAACAAAATCTAACATATAGTACTTCGGTGTTATGATGGAGCCGATCTTCCTACCCTTCCTTGGCAATTAACATGGGAGCAGTATTGTCAGACTTGAGCTCATGGAGGCATCGTCATGGATCGCAACAAAGTGAAGCAAATCTAACACGCACACACGTCCGCACACATGAACGATAGCGCTGACTACGACAGGTTTGGATACAGACGATGCTACGCTACGCTATCATTGCAACACAATCCTTCAAGCAGGTCCTAAGACCACACCATTGCTTCAAACCTAGGTACACACTAAATCCCATACCTAGCATATATCACAGCCAGGCCAGTCTGGACAGGTTTGTATTATAGCACAGCATGTAACTAGGTAGGTAGTATGTAGGTGTTCATGATCCCAGTTGTGTCATATAGGTAGGTACCTACTCGAGGCTTGGATTGGATGCGAGAGGCATGTGTACGGTGCAAATTGCTATCAAGCCTGGCCAAGCTCCAGCAAGCAGTGTACAGTGCATATATGTGCACACACCTACCATAGTACACGATCGTGTACGGAATATACGGAATGGAGAACATTAAAGTGCCTTCCTGTCCTGCCTCTTCGCTTGATGTGCGGTCAGTTCCAGTGTTTGGATACGAGCCTGGTACAGTCCATTGTTTCGGTCTCGAGACCGTATAAAGGAGAGCGCCAGGTTTTCAGTGGCCCATGACGGTTTAAATTGAATGAATATGTAACTATATCGTACTATGTAAGTAGTAGTCTCACGCTCTCCATTTCAAACCATTTTCTCAACTTGGTTCATAGTACGGAGTATTTTCATGCCCTATTGGTCAAGGAACCTTGGAAGCAAAGCCTATTGATTCCTAGGTTGACCACTAACTACCTGTTAGGTACATTCTTTCCACAGGGTAGTAGTTATAGTAATATACCGGGTAGAAAGTAATACTGTCCTGGCGGTCCATTCAAAGACTCAAGTTGGTGCTACAAGCGCAACAAAACCTAGCATGATGCTGATGGGGCTAAGCTATATGCAGGCTAGTTGGCCTGTATGTACCTACACGCCGAGCAAAAGCACTTAAAAGCACTCAAAGCACTCATGCCTGCATCCATCAGCCATCTCTGGCAGGCAGTGGCAGCCACCCAAACATTTGATGCTGTGCCTCTGCCTCTGTGCTTCACAATAAGGGAGTACCATAGTAAAACTCCTAAAACAATAGGGCAGCGCCTAATGCCACACCCTCAGTCAGACTAGGCTGTATTAAAGTTCTAGCCTGGTCTGGTGGGCCCCGGCAGCAAAGGCGCCAACTCCATTTTCTTTCCAGGTTGTCAGGTCAGGTTGTTCATTCACTCATTCAAACTTATCATTCTTTCATTCTTTCACCACCCAAACCAACTAGCCCATTTCCTCATCGATCCCCAAGCCTACCTCCATCCAACGCATCCATGCCGCATGCGAGCGGGCTTGGGCTTGGGCTTGCACTTGCACTTGCAATTGCACTTGCACGCGCGCTTGTACCTGGAACCACACCGCAGTTCATGTTCATGGTACCAGGGCTTGCCTGCTTGCCAGGTCCACGCCTGCCTGTCTCCTGTCTCCTACCTCCTGCCTCCTGCTTCCTGCCCAGTCCACCCACGGTCCATTTCCATAGCCTGCCGTCTGCGGTCAGTCAGTTCACAAACTAATGGAATGGGTGGATCCCATTTTATAAAGCCGATCGTCAGGGAATGGTGACGGAAAAGCCTGGGTGGTGCTGTGGCGGTGGTGCAGCCGTGCTAGGTTCTTGACCTCCTAAGCTGCTAGGTTGTTGTCCGCCTGCTTCCATGGGTCATTCCTTACACTTGCACACTCACACTCTCATACTTGCGTGCACCACACGTACATGTACGTACCGGCGTACACGCCGCACTACCTGACTACATGCGCGTTTGCTACCACACGAGGTAAGGTTTGTAATCGTTTGAGTTATGTAGGTACATACATGCGTACCTGTTCCATGCTATCCCACATGCCTATCCCACTATCCCATACCATACCATACCATGCCATGCCATACTATACCGGTATGTAGGTACCTACCATCGTGCCATACAAGCCCATCGCTTGTTGCCCATTATCCGTCTCCCATCCACACACACGCATCATTCCCATTCAATGCGGTAGGTACATGACTACATACATACAACCTGTGATACAACCTGGAAGCCAATGTACATGCCCTTGCCCTACCTGGCCTACTGTCCTCCTTTTCACGCTAGCAGCTAGACAGGTCCAGTGCTTGCAATCCGCGCCAGTCCAAAGCCAACACCCACACCCAATGGCAGGCCGAGGCCAGTCTCAATCCGGTCATGAATAATACTTAGCGGCCTACCGGTAGGTACCCCCCGCCCAAAAACAGTTTCGTATCCATCCGTGGACACCAGATAGAAAGACAGAAAGACATACGTAACTTCGTAACTTCATTCACTTACGCATCTGCAAATACAATACGATACAACACAATACAATACGTACTTACTAATTCGGCCATTCACTTACACTTAATTCACTTATTCATTCATTCTGTTGTTTTATGTTTTACGTTTTTTATTCTAGTATTCTAGATCAATACATTCAAGTTCCAATTGACTTCCTTTCCCGTCTTCAGTCCTGACTCCTGACATCTCTGGAAACGAAAGGAACGTGATTCTAATGCTCTCAGACAAGTCACTGTTGATCAGCTAGACAAGTCTCTCCTCTCCCTCATTGTCACCACCACAACCACCACCACCACCACCACCTCAGGCTCACCCTCCCACCAACATCAAGAAGCAGCAGACGAAGACGAGACGAGGCAAGACGAATCGAAGCCCAAGCCCAAAGCACAGCTTCCCCTTTTCTTCCCGTGGCTTCCCTTGCCTTGCCCTGCCCTTCTTTGCTTTCCTTGGTTCATCGTCAAACCGACCCCTTGAGTTTGCCGTGTCTTAGCCTTGCACGACAGAGTACTCCATACTCCATAACCCGGGGGAATCTATCTACCACTACTGCGTGTAGTTGGATTGGCTTTGACGTTGTCAGGTAGTCAGTCTAATTGCATGGTCTTTGGCACGGCACCAGTCCAGCTGCACTCCACCCGCCTTGGATGCCGATATATCCTCAGCAGCCACACGTACCTACATGATACATACGTACATACTACTACATACGTAGTTTGACCTAGCCCAGGGCACCAGAGCACCAGAGCAGGGTCCAGGTGGTTAGAACGTACCTACTGACACTTACCTAAGTGCCTGAATATCTTGATATTTCCAGAAGAGATCATAGCCTGTCATCCACAGACCACCCCACCAGCTGGATAACTACTTACCTACATCGTATACCTACATGCCTCATAGGTAGCCAGGTACGGTAATACATGTCTACATAGGGTACTAGCATGACCAACACCTAGGCGTTTCCTTCCTCGATCAACAACGCCAGGAAAACAACAAAAGATTACCACACCCCTCTCGCTTTATCCAACTTACCAGGACACTGTCCCTCAGAGATGAGTGGCCAAACCAACAGCGAGCAGTACCAACACCTACAACAAATTTCCAACCTGGGGAAGGAAGCAGTGGTATAAGTGTTTGCAACCGGCGAATGGAGCAGGACGAAATCCGAACACGAATCTATATCGCCTTACCAAATAAACTGACTAGACTTCGGCTGTATCCTCAAAACTTCATTAATCTGAGGTCACCTTGGGTCACCTTGTCGTCACCCACCACGCCCGAACCGAAGCGAACCGAAGTCATCTTGATTTGATTCGACCCATCCGTCTTTGCTAATACCAATTTACGAATCTGGTCACTCAATGTCTTCCACCACCGCGCATCCCAGCTACCTCCCGTTTCTCCCATCACCAATATATTCGGCAGGTTACTCACGAAGACGACAACCCCCTCCTTCCATAACTTTTCAGAAAGCGCAAGAGGCGCCACTAGTTGCTGAAGCTGCCCTTCACACGGGCGGTCTTCAGACGCCACCAGCCGACGACAATATGAGTATGGCATATTCTAACCCAATGCTTTCGAATAATTACGAAAGCCATGTTGCCCTTGCGAGACACCCGCCGAATACATTGACCCAGCCAGCCCGGAATGGTGTTATGCTCTATGACACCCTGACCCAGTTTCCCCGAGCCCAACAACAAGTTCCGCAACAAAGGCAGCAGCAGCAACAACTTCAGCAGCACCAGCAAACCCAGTATCAACAACCGAACCATCCTACTCTTACCTCCCAACCTCACTCAGGTTCATCGCGGCATTCCACCCGACCCTCGACCCCCTTGTCAACAGCCACTTCATACACAACTGGGCGTTCGTCATGCACAGCTGCGAATTCTGAAGGCACTGTCTCCAAATCCGAGTCGACAATGGTGATGCACAGCCTCAAATTACCGCCGTGTATTAGCTCCAATGGGGGAAGCTTGGATGAGTTTGCAGCGTCCGTAAGTACAGCGCAGCATGGAATTGAAGTGGTGAACAAAGCTTGGAGTTTGAGTGCAGCGATGCTAATATATCACTAGATGACTTGCTTCTTCTGGTTCGAGACAATGGACATTATACAAACTGCCGAACGGCTCAGGGGTCGGCAGCCCCTAGAGCCACTTCCTCGTTTATCGAAGCACACGGAGCCATGTCCGGCGTACCTCAAATGGGTTCACAGTATTCTCTCAACCACGCAGGTTACCCAGAATGTCATTCTTTTGGCCCTATTGTTTGTGTATCGACTAAAGAAAACCAACCCGAAAGTCAATGGCAACCCAGGGAGTGAATATCGACTACTGACGGTGGCCCTGATGCTGAGCAACAAGTGTAAGTTTGACCATGCTTCGTGGTGGATTGAGTCGAGTCTAACAGGTTTATTTAGTCTTGGATGATAATACGTATACCAACAAGACTTGGGCTGAAGTGTCGGGCATCCCGGTTAAGGAGATTCACGTTATGGAAGTCGAGTTCCTGAGTAATATGCGCTACGGGCTTCTAACTTCGAAGGAGCAATGGCAAGAGTGGTTACAGAAGCTGGCCTACTACCATGACTATTGCGAGAGGGCGAAAACGGAGGAGAAGCTACGTCAAATTCCACCGATCTCGAATCATGTTCCGTCACCGAACCATACGAGATACACTTCGCCTCTTCCATCGCCGACGAGCATCATGCCCTCCTCCAGCATGTCAGGGGCACAGACCTCTTTGTTGGCATGCTCTCCCAACTCGGCTATGGGTAGTATCCCGCAGAATTGGCATCCTACATATCATCCAACTCCAACGGTTTCCCCGCTGGCTGCTCGGCCAAGCCAAGGTATCGCGCGAAAACGAAGCTTGGAAGGTGGAGAGCAATACGAACCAGTGGCCAAGAGAGTTCCGCCCCCAGGGGCACACACGATGATTCCCCCGAATAGACTCACGGGCATGAACGGTGGTGACTCGATGCGCCTGCCGGTCCCACACCTCACTCTGGATACTTCCCAAGCCATGCAACCGATTGTTCCTCCAGCTCAGACGTATCCATCGCAGCAATCCGTGTCGCTCCCTCCTCTTGGAGCAGGCATGAGGGCAATGTCGACAGTGTATCCAGCAGCGACGACTGCTTGGGCACCTCAAGGGCCTATGTTGGCCACGTGCGGCCCACAGACACCTTCGTATACTGCACCTTCCAACTATGGCACACCATCCAAGAGACACAGTCCTAGCGGCCTCTTCGGCTCTTCCCCGCTGACGGAGCCATTTGGAACTCATACGCCAATCTCGAACTCTCCTTCGATTTACCTCCAGCAGCGAGCCAGTCCGTATAAGCCAGTCCGGCGCGTTAACACCCTCCTCTGTCCCCCGCCGTCGATTCCGCTTTCAGAATACCACTTGGGCTCATCGCAGATGCATTATCAGCCTATTGGGCGACGGAACGATCTTCGTTCTGGCATCGTTCCCGAATTTCTGCCTACTTACGCGAGTGCCCGCCCGGGTCATCAGACTCATCCTAATCACCTATATTAATCGAGGAGCTGAAACTTATATTCGGCGCGCACGATGATTATATTGTACAACAGGGGTTTTTTTTTTCTTTTTCTTTTCTTTCTTCTATTCCGGAATTTTGCTTTTCGACACATTACCTGCATGGCCTTCGGCGTTGGGATGGAACCACCATGTATTCGAGACCAGGGATTTGTTTTGTCATTTTTGCTCTTTTTTTCGAGCAAACCTTCTGCATCAGGGCGGCGTATGGTATCACAAAGTATGCGTATATCCAAAAGGAACGCGCGGAGTGAGGTGACGGAATCTCAGGGCGGAATTTGCGGCTTGGTACAATGGCACGAGTGTACTATGATCTCGGGCAAAACGGCGTCAGGGCTAGGGATAAGGAGTAGAGAGAGGGCTCGAGGGCTGCCATATATGCGAGACGTTGCGGTGCGGTGCGGAGCGCATCGCTTGCTGCATTGCTTCTTTAGATAGATGGCTTGTTGGATTGTCAGCAATGACATAAAACAACACAGCATAGCACAATGCGGATTGCGGAATGCTCCCGATTACGGAAATGATTTATTGTTCTGCTGCAGCTCTGTGCCTCTTTTGCCATGGTTGACTATCATGTTTCCAAGTCTCCATTTGCAGATCAAGTCTCGATGCCATGAAGTTAAACCGGTAACCAACCGCATGATGGTAATGATGTAATCACCTTTAATCTTGAAAGACCCTGGCACTTCAATGCTTGGCAGGGAAGGGGTTCTCTCTTTGATTAATTTACGAAGTAGCTGAGACGACAGGAGTTGGAATGAATGGAGCGATGGATCGGAACAAAAGTACTTCGCAGTTATTGTTCAGTATATACGCGTATTGTCTTTGCCATTCGCTTACATAGTAGTTACTCATTACCAACTTACCTCGGAGCTGCCACAAACCTGCCACGAACCCAGCACCTGATTGTGCTGATTGTGTCTGATAGATTAAAACTTCTAATAAGGACGGCCCAAGCGCATGGTTAGATCCATCCAATCGAGATAAGGCTTTCCAGAATAAGAACAACTCCCAAACATGCAGGATTCTGTCATTTGACAAGCAGGTAGCACACGTGGGCAAGGAATCAGCCCTGTGGCCGAAGCCGACAAACAAGACAGGACCACAAGTCATACTAGGCATGGTAGCGAACCGACCCAGGTTGCTGGGAACCACTCGGTGCCACTCATCGATCATCGATTGGACGCGCAAGCCCGTGGAAACAAACGTCTGCTATGCAGTACTATGTAAATTCGACCCAGTACGATACCTCTAGTCGCGGCATACGTAAGTCTCGGTGCTCTGCTTTCCCTTCAGGGCCTGGTTGCTTCGTTATGAGAAGAAGACTAGATAAAAAGGCCGAGGTACATAGCCAGTAACTATTGCCTGTCCAGTGTTGTGCCTCATAGTTGCTAACATTAATTATGTAATGATTTTCACTGAAAGGACGGCAATTCCAGTCTCAGGATCTAGACCTAATGCTAACCGTAGCTTTCTCTCTACTACACTAATAAGAACGCACATGAACGACACTTTCAGTAACAAACTGCTTAGCCTATACTATACGAGGCTGTTTACGATGCAGTTCCTGCGCAGCTACGAGCACAGTGGAGCTTAGGTTCGGACGAATTCCTATAGCATTCACTACCTCCCGCTAAGGTGTGGTGTGGCTACGCGCGCACGGCCTTGCAGGCAAGAAAATCCGTCTCGTCTCGGCCGCTCTCGCCCGCGCGGCTTTCACAAAGAAGGCGGCGGAGAAGACAAGATGGGCGGAGGAGTCGAAATGTCCCCCGGCCCAGCCCAAACGAAGAGAAAGCATTGGCTGAGGCCAGGAGAGATCGGTGTCCGGATGCGAAGCCGTCACCACTAGTCGGCTTAGCCAGGCGTTCTAACCCCTTTAGCGTCACGGGGAGTCCTGTTAGTCTGCCCAAGGGGATTGCGTCTGGCAGTCCAGAGCGAACGGCCGGGACTGGGTGTAAAAGGCATCCATCGTACGCATGTCGGCATACTATCACGCTATTGTGTTGCGATTGTTCTGGTAGGCACTAACTAGACTATAACAGGGCGGCGGGAGAACGCCTCATGCTTAGGTAGGTATGTACATCGTGAACATGGTGTTATTGAAGCATCTGGGCCCGGTAGTTTGGTAAGAAAAAAAGAAAGGAAAAAAGGGCTAGCTGATGTGCGTCAAAGTTCTTGCAGAATTCCCCCCTCTGTCGGTTTGGGAATCCCGTCATCGGATACCTACCTAGTTGTCGCTCGAACAGATCTGGGATAGCGCCTTGCTCCCATCATCTCCGACACTGCATCATCTAGATTGCCGAGAACCCATTCAGATCTCATATCTCCTACATACATCGTAGTCATATGGCGTCTTATCGAAGACGATCGTCTCTGCCCTCCACGGCGAAAGCGTGGAGAACAGACGTGTCAGGGTCAGACGTTCAGCTTCCCCGCGATGCCCCTGGATCCGAAACGACTGCTGGAGTTCCTTCCCGTTGCTTCTCCCCATGCAGTTAGGCAAAGCCGACGGTCCTATCCAGTAACAATGATATTCACTGATCGCTTACATAGTAGTTTACCACTGCTGCTCTAGTTATCGCCAGAGGTAAACGGCCCTAACGGAACGTCCTGGGGATCAGACACAGAGCTAGGCCGTGATATAACAGACACTGCGTCGACGGACTGAATCCTTTCCGCTAGTCTGTCAAAAAATAAAATAGGGTCGCCATCGCAACTATGGTATAGTACGCCGGGATATGGAACCTGTCCTGATAGACCCAGTGCCTTAGTCGCATTGACTGTCATGTGCCTTTGCATGACCTGCATATGCTAGTGTCATCTTCACATATCCAAGATTCGATAGTCCATAACCCTCCTCACTATAGTCTATAGGTGGCCCTTGTTTACGTGTGCAGAAATAGCAGCCAGCAGCAAGAAGCATTGGTATCGGCATCGGCTCGAGATATAGTTTGAATTTAAAGAGGTCGATCCACAGAGGGCCAGGCATGCAGGCATGCACTGTAAGTAGTCGGTAGATCTCTCGCCACGGAAAAGTAGAAGGAAGCCAGTAGACATAAATCTGCCATGTGCCCAGCTAGCGCGTGAAGCGAAGACGTTGTTTTGATTTCTTTCGCTTTGACGTCTTGTTTCTAGACAACAATCACCGTTTCAGTGTGGGAGTAAAAGAAACAACGGGCCGTTATGTTGATGTTGTCGAATACCATACCTGCGAAGAAGACGTCGAGACAATAGATAATAACCCGAGCCAAGACGACTTCCCTCCCCCTCGTACCCGCTTACCTATATACAGTCAGCGAGCCTGCCTGTTACCTTAGCGAAGAAGGTACAAGACGGAAAAACAGAAGACAGAGGAAAAAATATATATAATAACCACAGCACCAACAATGGCCGCCACCCGGACCGCCGACGCGGTGCTCAGCCTGTGCCACAAGGCGACGGTGCTGGGCAACAAGATCGCGATCCACATGCTGGAGTACCTGGGGACGGTGGAGAAGCACTCGACCCAGTTCGACGAGCTGGCGCACGAGTTCATGGACACGAGCCGGATCATGTGGTCGCTCGAGGCGGGCCTGTCCGAGTGCACCCGCCAGCACCAGCGCCTCCCGTCCGAGATGATCGCCGAGCTCGACCGCAAGTTCCGCGCCACCACGGCCGACTTCCAGGTGCTCGACCAGATCCTCGGCCGCTTCCTCGACTACGAGCGCAAGGGCACCATGGGCAAGCTGCAGAAGGGCTGGCGCAGCATGTTCTCCTCCAACGACGTCGAGAAGATGCGCGAGAACCTCGAGAAGACCCGCGAGGCGCTGCGGATGAGCTCCCTCGTCTTTCAATGGTAAAAACAACATTCCCCTTGCGAAAGGATATATATATATATATATATATATATACATTCTGTATTTTTCCGCCTCGGGAATGACAAGAGCAGAAAAAGCGAAACGGGAGAAGTAATGTGGGCTAACGTTAAACGCTATTAATCCAAATCACAGGTCCCTCGGCGATGACAGAATCGACGAATCGGTCGGCATCGGTTACACGGGCCTCGCAGCGGCGCTGGAGCGCCTATCGAGGGCCAAGACCTCGTCCTCGGCCGGAGCCGGGGCGGGAGCAGGGGGCACAGGCCTGCCCTCGAGGGAGAAGACGGGCGACGTGGCCCACCAGGTGCACGAGGTGCACCCGGGCCAGCAGGACGCGGGGGTGCCGCCGTTCCTGCCGCCGATACCGGGCCTGCCCAACAGCCGGGGGTCGGCGACGGAGCGCTCGTCGGGCCACGGCGACAACAGCAGCAGCGGCGGCGGGGGCGCGGGCCACAACAGCCTCCGGAGCCACCTGCAGAACCAGTACCAGCCGGCGCGCGGCGGCCCGGCAGAGCGCGAGCGCGAGCCCTCGCTGATGAACTACACCATCAAGACCACGTCGTCGACGCACAGCGCGTCGCGGGGCGGCAGCGGCGGCGGCGGCAGCGGGGACCAGGGGGAACGGGGGGAGCGGGAGCGGGAACGGGCCGCGAGGCGCATGTCGATCGCGAACGACTTCGACCGCATCGTGCTCGGGCATACTACTAGCAATACCGGTGGCGGTGGCGGTGGTGCGGGGTCGGTCGCCTCGTCCGGTTACCAGAACCACCCCGGCAGCAGCCATCACAACCACAGCTACACGCACCACGCGGAATCGGCGACGGGGGCGGACTCGCTGATGGCCGACGAGCTGGACGCCTTCGAGCCCTTCAAGGTGGTGCGGTTCAAGGCGGACCCGGCGTCGCAGCCGCGGTGGGCGCCGCGGAACACGAACACGTCCTCCTCGGCCGGGGGGCCTGGGCAGGGGCAGGGGCAGGGGCAGGGTGCCGGTAGCGATTACGAGAGCCACTCGTTGCGGGAGAGCCTGGTGGCGGCGGTCGAGTCGCGCAACGCGAAGCTGGCCGAGCAGCTGCTCGACCGCGGCGTGCCGCCGAACCTGGGCCCGCACGCCCACGTCCACCTCCTGAACCTGGCCATCGCCCACCACGACTCCGAGATGGTCCGTATCTTG
This sequence comes from Diatrype stigma, assembly GCA_022225965.2. Lineage (NCBI taxonomy): Eukaryota > Fungi > Ascomycota > Sordariomycetes > Xylariales > Diatrypaceae > Diatrype > Diatrype stigma. The sequence continues at coordinate 603,399 of JAKJXP020000008.1, forward strand.
TTGCTGTTCGGCGCGGATCCCAACAGCCCCGACGCCCGCGGCAACACGCCGCTGTACACGAGCGTCGAGGAGTCGTCGCTCGAGGCGGCTACTATGCTGCTGAAGTGAGTGACCAACCAACCTAACCTACCTACATGATTCCATTGTGCATGATCATCTCTCTATCCACTTGCTTGAAGTAATAATAGCCGTATATACTGACCCTCCGACGCGACAAAAAAGGTACGGCGCGGACCCCAACCTCCCGAGCGGGCACGACCAGGAGACGCCGCTGACGGCGGCGGTGGTGGAGGACAAGTTCAACCTGGCGCGGGCGCTGCTGGCGTACGGGGGGGACGCGACGCACGTGCTGGTGGACGGGAGCACGGACACGCTGCTGATGGCGGCGATCAAGCGGCGGCGGTCGCGGCGGGTGGTGGACCTGCTGCTGGGGTACGGGGCGGACGCCAACGCGAAGGACGGGCACGGCCACACGCCCCTGTTCGAGGCCATCCAGTCGCGGCGCATCGAGCTCGTGGCCAGCCTGCTGGACCACCGCGCCAACCCCAACCTGCCGGGCCCCAAGCACATGCTCTGGCCGGCCGCGGGCCTGCCGCGCATCCTCGAGCTGCTGCTCGCCCGCGGCGCCGACCCCCGCAAGGCCCCCGGCGTCATGGAGCTCGCCACGTCCGAGAACAACCTCGAGTCCGTCCGCGTCCTGCTCAAGGCCGGCGTCGACGCCAACGCCAAGAAGGACGGCATCTACACGCCGCTCTGCTCGGCGATCCGCGACGACCGGGCGGACATCTTCGACCTGCTGCTTGCGCACGGCGCTGGTAAGTGGTGGTGGTTTAGGTTACTTGACTTTTGAATCTTGAAAACTGAAAAACTGACGTCTCGCCGTGGGGAGGGCAACAGATCCGAACATCCCGAGCGCCGAGTACCCCGCGTTCAAGTGCGTGACGCACTACCGGACGCAGTACCTGCAGCCCCTTGTGGTTGCCGGCGCCGACCTCAACACGCCCAAGGGCATCCTCGAGACGGCGGTGCAGTGCCACAACCTCGAGGCCCTGAACTGGCTGTTGGACAGCGGCAAGGTCTCGCCCAACGACAAGGCGCCCAAGACGGGCGCCACGCCGCTCACCACGGCGATCCGCGAGAACCGCCCCGACCTAGTAGTATGTACCCTGACCAGTTCGCGTGTGTGTGCGTGACGCTTCTCGAGAACGGTCGATAGCTAACCTGCAAATCTCTCACAGGAGCTCCTGCTCTCGCGCGGGGCGGACCCCAACATCCGGGGCGAGAACTGGCCCGTCTGCATGGCGGTCAAGCAGCCGGCGATCCTGAAGCGGCTGCTGCCGGCGCTGGCCGAGCCGCGCGCCTTCAAGGGCGTCATGGAGATGGCCGTCGTGGCCAACCAGATCGAGAGCATCAAGCTGCTGCTCCGCGCCGGCGTCAGTGTCGAGGACCGCAACGGCGGCGTCTTCTCGCCCCTGACCACCGCCATCCGCGAGAACCGCAAGGACATCGTGCGCTTCCTGCTGGTATGCTTTCTTTTCTTTTCCTCTTACCCTCCTTTTCTCTCAACAAATGCGAAATTACCACACACCAAGTAGCTATACAACGTACTGACCAAACCCCCCCCAAAAAACAGGAAGAAGCAGGCGCCGACGTCAACGCGCCGGGCGAGCACCTGCCCGTGGTGAAAGCGCTGCGGCGGATCCACGAGCGGCCGGGGGACGACGCGGACCTCACGATCCAGCTCGACACGGACATCCTGGAGCTGCTGCTGCGGCACGGCGCCGACCCCAACAAGATGTACCGGGGCCACAACGGGTTCTTCCAGGCGGTGGAAGACGGCAACCCGGACATCCTGCGGCTGCTGCTGAGCCGCTGCCCGGCCGGCGCCGACCTCGCCGCGCGCGACGACGCCGGCATGACCGTCCTCGAGGTCGCCACGAGCCGCGGCTGGCTCGAGGGCCGGGCCATCCTGCTGCAGGGACAGGGACAGCGGCAGGGAAGCCCTGACGCGAATGCGAGTGGTAGCGGACCGGGAGCAGCGGTCACGGCAGCGAAGATCGCTGCTGCCAATGCTAATGCCAATGCCAATGCCAGTACGGGCGCCAGCCACACGATGGCGATGCGATGATACACGAAGACGAATCCACGATTGATTGACCGATGAATGGTTATACCCCCCAATAATGTTAGGCAGATTTTTTTAAGACGACAGCGGCATTTTCAAAATCCATGCTGAAAGAAGCAAAGAAAAGGAAAATACAAGGATCAACAGGACAGGCGAAACGACCGGAACGGCCGAAACGGATGATCGCATATATTGCATTTATCGCGCAGCGCGCAGGCATCTAGCAAACACAGAACCCACCCCCACGATAATGCCTCTCCTCCCTTACCCTAACATCGATTTTCCTTTGTCGGTTTCCTTTCTACTCTTTCCTTTGGATTTAGGTATCTCTTGGTGGTTCCATTTTTTGATATCCCCGTTCTCCTTGCATCGGTCATATGGCATTTCCTTTTGGGGAACGAGGTAGATAGAAGGTGGTGGAGGTACATGGATGGAATAGATTGGGAGTGGCATAAGCACAAGAGTGCGTTTATGTATATATATGTAGTTGGGAAGTGCCGGTGTAACTGACTGGCCTGGGCTCGTAGTAATGCGAAATGAATATACGTGATGCTCTTCATCATCAGCCCTGTGTGTACAACGCAATACTCTCTTAATGGCAGAAGTGATCCCGACTATCCACTTTTCCACTCACCCTCTAGGGATAAACCTTACTACTATCCGAGTGCAACCGCCCCAGTAAATAAAACCTGCTACGATGCGGGCGAAGCCGCCGTCGGTTCCTCAACAATCTGTCCATCAGCATCCATCTTGCCGATGGCGCCCTCGAACAGTTGCGGCAGGATCTCCGCCGCGTCGCCCTGGAAGAAGAAATCCCTCCCGGACAAACCGGCCGCGGAGTCGGGGTCCGGGTTGACCACGGCGACCCGGGCGCCCTTCCGCTGCGCCTTGCGCGTGTACGCGGCGGCGGGGTACACGGCGGCGGCGGTGCCGACGACGATCATGAGGTCGATTTGGCCGCGCCAGATCCAGTTCTCGACCTCCATCATCATGAGGTCGTCGAGCGGCTCGCCGAACCAGACCACGCCGGGCCGCAGCAGGCCGTTGCGGCAGCGCGGGCAGTGCGGCAGGTCCTCGACCCGGACCGCCGGCACGGGCACGTCCGGGTCGAGGAGCGGCATCGTCTGGTCGGCCGGGTAGTCCTCAGCGGCGGCCGCGAGCGCCGGGCACAGCGGGTCCGACAGGTTGTCGCGATCGACATACCCGCACCCGTTGAAGCACTTGACGTCGAGGATGCTGCCGTGCAGCAGGCGCAGTTGCGACGCTGGGTGGCCGGCGCGAGGGGATAGACCTGGTGATCATCCGAGTTAGAATATCAGCAACTTCAGTTATCTACATGTAACCATAACCATGAGCCCATTTATCTATCTATCCATCAACCAATCCATCAACCCGAACCCGAACCCCACGCACCCCCACTCACTCGCTCACTACACTCACCATCGACGTTCTGCGACAGGCACAGGAAGTCCGGGTTCGCCTTGGCCAGGGCGGCGAGGGCGTAGTGGGCGCGGTTGGGGCGGGCGCGCAGGGCCATGTGGCGGCGCCAGGCGTAGAAGAGCCAGACGAGGCCCGGGTCGGCGGCGAAGGCGTCCGGCGTGGCCAGCGACGTCGGGTCGTGGTTGCGCCAGAGCCCGCCCGCGCCGCGGAACGTCGGCAGGCCCGAGGCCGCCGACAGGCCCGCGCCGCACAGCGCCAGGATGCGCGCCCCGGGCCGGCCGGCCAGCTCGCGGCACGCGGCGATCGACGTGCTGGGGCGGCTTTGCGAGTCCATCTCTGCGGGCGTTCGCGAGGAGAAGGCGCGTGAGGACGTGGATGGGAAATAGGCCTCGGCGTAGCGCTGGGGGGCAAAGGGTCGGTGGCGGGGGTGGAAGTGGAAGTGGAGGTGAATATAGGACGGCGAGTTCGTCGTCGTCGCCGCCGTCGTTAGGGAGAGGAAGGGCAACGGAGGAGGGGGCCTTGCTAGCCTGATGCCGGTGGGCAGCATGAGCGGAGGGTACGTGACATATCTACCTGGCCTTGGCAGCCTTAGGTATTGGTTCGGGTGCCTGATTGAAAGCCTGATTGAAAGCAGGAAATCATCCTTTCATCCTTCGTAACGTTTTAGTAGTTTAGGTGCAGCTTAACGATTGGTTGCCCACCTTCAAAATGGCTTGTCAGGTCAGGCCCCTGGAGTGTTTCGTGGGGTAAGTAAGTATGTAAGTATTAAGTATATGCAGGTAGGAGGTGGGCTGCCCGATATGACGTAGGGAATCCCTCTCTAGTTGCATTGTCAGTCATACAGTATATAACGATAATTTGGTCTATATGCACTGAGAAAGGACAATTGCATATTATTGGCCTATACAGTGTTGGCTCTCCCCTATATATTAACTTCCGGCCACTGGGTCAGGACTCGGGAAGTATGTTTGAACATCTTCTTGCAACATCTTCTTACAACATTGGAACACCCTTTCGCCTCTCTTGACACCAAATACGACAGCAGCCGAAATCAGCTCCAATCTGACCAAGAGGACATCGAAGCAGGGAAGCGAGCACACAACATCCCTTGAACACCCGGTCCCCGGACAAAGCTCTCATGTGATGGAGGCCAGTCAGGAGAACTCGATATTCTTCACTCTCCCAGCCGAACTGCGCAACGCGGTATATCTGTACTGCGTTCCCATTCTTCACCAGTCGTATGGATTCACCAGCTTTAGCCACTTGCGCAGCCGCCGGGGGTGGTGGTGCCGTGCTGAGACTCCGGACTTGCTGCTTACGTGTAAGCGTATTCGGAAAGAAGTAACATATATCGTTGGTGCCTTCGCTACCGTTCGACTCAATGTAGACCCGCGTATGCACATCATTTGCGGTCTCAACCCATTCAACCTCTCTCCTACTTCGGATCTTCGCCTCGAGCTTACATTCCGCTTTTCCAGTATATTTTCATCGTGGAGTCTGGCCAGCCTGAACGAATTCTTCGAAGCATATGGCGGGAGCCTCAAGGACCTCCGCACTATCGACGTACACTGCTCACCGGAACCGTCACGGTTCAGCCCGCCACGTTTTGACCGGCCACAGTTTATCAAGAGTGCTAAGACCCAACAAGAAGGCACCGTTCGGAGGCTGCTGGCTTTCGCTTTGACAAGCAACAGCGTGAAGACGATCAAGTTTCACGGGCCCGACAACAGGCAACTGAAGGAACACCTGAACGGCCTAGAGACAAGTGTTAAGGCTCAACTTGCTCTTTCCAAACCGGAGGTGGAGTTTCAGTTTTTACCTAGTACCCCATGTTGAAGCAGCACCAGAGCGATGCCTGGGGAAGGGAATTCGCCTGGGTGAATAACGGGGGGACCGGTGGAGAGGAACACTGGCAAGCACAATAAGCTTTTAGAGTTCAGCATCGAGACCGACGCTATCACCCCAAGCACAGGAGCATAATTTTCCCTAGTAGTAGGAAGACAAAGCGGGGAGAGGGGATTGGGAGGAGGGAAGTTACCTATACATTCTACTACTTAATACGGCTATCTTCGGAGTGGTTGCTAATTCTACAGTCTGCGCAATCCGAATATACTATGTAGGACACCAAACTCCTCATAATATGAGGGCCTTCCTTAAGTGTCTCAATGATAGCATGACAATAATACTTTTCGTTAAGGTTTACTCTTCACAAGCAGAACTGCTGATCATCCGAGTTAAGCACTACCTACAAGGCACAAGCGAACAGAGTGAATCTAGACAACGACGATAACTAGAATGAATCGCGACTGAAATGAGCGATACGGTAATACTGCCATCTTATCGGCTGCGTACAGCGTTTGCATCTTAAATCACATTGATACCTGTGACCTTATGCTGGACGTAGTTCATCAGCAAACGGACCTTACCCCTGAGACAAGCCAAGGCTAGTTTAGGTTTTAGCCTATACCTTGATCCTCCTCGCTAGCTTAGCTACTAAGTAGCTAGCCAGAACCTGGACTATATGAGGCATTATTTCAGGAACAAATGTTCAATCATCTTCGGCCCGCTGGCCAAATGGTAAGGCGTCGGATTCCAGAAAAATTCGAGTTTCCCGAAGATTAAGCGTTCGATTCGCTTGTGGGTCAAGATTCATCTTTTTGATTTATTTTTTGATGTTTTCGCTATCGCTATCTCGTCACGTATATTTCTTTGGGGGGGTTTGGTGGCAGGTAGGCAGGTGTAGTGGTCAGTGAACTCTATGTTCATCTAGTTGCAAGAAGCTGACAGATAGCTGGCATGATGTACTTAATAGTATTGGTTTGCCAAAGTCATGAACAACGGTAGAATTGAGACCTGAGGGTTGCTACTCCTGCGATTTCTAGCTCAAATGATGAGATTCCATCATTCTTGTTCTTCAACTCAATGTATTTTATGTATGTATGTCATCCATTAGTGTAATCCCATGCCAGTCTTTAAGTACTAGGTATATATATCGTCCTGCCTGCTGCCCCTCCTCGAAACTCTAGGCATAATCATAAGCTCTAACCGACCAGCTTACGAGAACGTCTGATGTATAAGCCGTGTGTATATATATCTCATAATCTCATCCAGTAAACAGTATCATAAATTGCGGCCACTGGCCGAACATCCATATGTTCCTCCATCCTCCTATCCGCATCAGGGGTATCTCCGCATGAGCCGGTCTTCGTACAGCACATCGTCGCTGCCATCAATATCATAGTACCTGCCGGAACTCGGCAGCCGCGGCACCGATGGGCGGTGGTCTAGCATGAGCCTCTCGGGATCTCTCATCCCCGCGCCCCTCCCGCCACCATCGCCGCCATGTTCGATATTGTACCTCCGGTTATCGTCGTCCAGGACCAGCCTGCCGTTGTCGAACACGCGCTTCCCTTCCTGCCGCCCATTCCGGAACCTCTCCTCGATGACGAGCACATCCGGGCTTTTGTCGCGACGGTGGTCCTGGTGCTGGTGGCGGCGTCGGTACCGGTCATCCTCTTCGCTGCCTCTGTCTAATGATCTCCAATCCCGGTCCCGGTCCCGATCTCGTCCCTCAACGGCATCTTTGAACTTCCCCTTCAATTTCTCCTCCTCATCCTCGCCAAACACCATCTTCCGCGTCTTGTGCACGATGAAGGCAGCCGACGCAGCGGTGGCTATGAAGGCGAGTCCCGTCTTCAGATCGTGCTCCCCCTTGCTCTTTCCCTTTTCCTTGCCCGTCTTTGTCTTGGTCTTGCCCTTTCGCTCGTCATCACCATCAGCAGCGGCATCCCTGCCGCTGCTCTTCGTCTTGGTCTTGGAAACAGAGCTGTCTCGCCTCCTCCTCCTCCTGCTATCTTCCTCCCCCGAGGAATAGGACGAATAAGAAGAGACCGAGCGCTGCCGTTGCCGCCGCTGCTCCTGCTCCTGCCGCTGCCGCCTCTTCCTTTCTTGTTGTCGTCGCTCCCGATCCTGATCCCAGCGCCCATCTACCGGCGCCGTCGCTGCGGGCAGCAGGCCCGGCCGACTCGGTCGGGACTGCGATCGGATTCGCGCCCCCGGCGGTTGTGACTGCGACCGTGATCGCGGCCGTGACCGTGATTGTGATTGTGATGGTGATGGTGATGGTGACCGTGCCCGTGACTGTGGTGGTGACCGCGTCCGTGATGGTGATCGTGCCCGTGACTGCGGTGGTGACCGTGTCCGTGACCGCGACCGTGGCGTCGGCGGTGGTGAAGGAGATTCCGACAAGGGGTAGGGCGGGATGATGCGGGGATGGCGGCGCCCCGCCGCCGGTGGTGTTGGCGTCGGTCCTTGTTGCTGTTGCGTAGTATATCGGGGTGTTTCTGCTAGGCGAGGAGGCGGCGTCTTCGACCTTGCCCTCGTGCGCGGCGAGAGGGGCGGCCGCGATGGAGGCGACGAGTCCCACGGGGGCGATTGCGGGCGTAGTGACGGCATGGAGGGGCTGTGGTCGTCGTAGCGGGGCATGGTATTGTTGGGGAGATAGAGAGATTCTTTTGGCGAGTGAGGGGCTGTTGGTCTTTGCTCTCGATGGGGACTATAAATAGGTAACCAGGGGTACTCGCTAGTAGGTAGTCAAGTGTGAACCGATAGAAAATCAGTAAAGGTAAGAAAGGTAATTCTCGCGCTCTGGCAAAACTTTTAACTCGATTTACTCGATTTCCATCAACCCCCTTTTGAGCAATGATGGCCTGAACGACGTAGTAGTAGCTGCCCAATACCGCCGCATATCAAGGGTGCCCCATGTAAGTGTTATAGTTTAGTAATCATGGGTCGGGTCTTGAACTCGAATTGGTATTTTTCTTTCTTTCTTTCTTCCTTTCTCTTCCCAGCTCAACGATTCTTCAGTAGACGCGAACCGCCAGATTATCGCCTTGTCTGTCCTCTGTAACCACGTTCCAAACTCGTGAGCCACTTACACAACGGAATGGGTCGGGAACATACATCTAAGTATGAGCAAGGGACACTTCGACGTGTGTCGATGGAATATACGCCATTTTTATTACTTATCCGGATGCTTGGCGTCTTCTAGAATGCATCGTTAGCTTGGTGGTAGGGAAGCGGGCCATCGAAGATGCCGCCCTTGATTGGACTAGATCAGCCCAAAAGCTTGCCTTCGTGGCGCCACTCGAGCATGCGTGTATGTCATACCACATAGTAGTAACACTTCTCACGGTGGCATTATAATGGACCAGAGGAGGTGGTGACTCCCCTATCACCACGTCGCCTTACACTAGGCCCGGCCGTTGGGTTGCAAATAGCGGGAGCCCACTATCTGGCACATCGCCTCGTTGGCCTAGGTAATAATGAGCCGGCAGTTCGTGCACAATGATACTGTCGAATGCCTTTCAATCGTCGTATACTTAATCCATTGGATCTGGATAATGGGTATGGTTACTACAGACCTTTCAGACGACTTGCTCATGATATGTTTGTGACATCATAACAAGTAATGAGGGGGGGGTTTCTGGGCCAACTTTGAAGACCCCAGTTGCAACTACCGAGTTACGTTATACGTTATATTATAACTGGAAAGGATCATTCTCTAAGGGCTCGACTGGTGTATGAGTAGATAGAAGGGTCCGTTAGGGGACCAGTTCGCTAGGATGGGTGAGGGATAGTTTAAGAGATCAGACTTCATGTGAAATTGGTATTATGCAGGATTAGAAGAACTATGAACTAGGTGGTAGGTATCGTGAACCAACAATGAAATCTATGCACGATCAACTCCTACTCAGGAAAAAGCCGCCGCGTATCGCTTCCCGACCAGCGTGCCGTTCCCGACCGCCGGATCCGAGTATATGCTCAGCACGTCCGTCGAGTTCCCGTAGTCCACGCCGCACTTCTCCGAGAAGCCCGCGAACATGTCCGCGCGGCCGCGCACGTACGCCTGGAAGCCGGCGCGGGAGCAGGTGGTGCCCGGGCCGTCGGCGCAGCCCGGCAGGGGCTGCGGCGCGCTGTTGACCAGCGCGCGGTAGTAGTCGCCGTCGGCGTAGCCGTAGCTGCCCTCGCAGCGCAGGCGCTCGACGGCGACGTTGCCCAGGAACGGCAGCAGGTGCGAGCTCTTCCACGCGCGCCGGTGGTTGATCCGGTCCAGGGGCATCGTGTCGTTGATGGCCGCCGCGCTCCCGCCGCTGAACTCTGAGTTGTTGAACAGGCCCATCGCCACGAGCACCATGGGCGGCAGCTCGCGGTGCGTGAAGCTGACGTACAGGTCCTCCTTGCCCTCCCCCTCGTCGTCGTCCAGGAGCAGGTTCGCCGTGGCGTTCAGCCAGGGCAGGCCGACGGGGCCGGAGACCTCGCTCCCGTACCCGACGTTGTAGTGGTACTGGATGTCGGCGGTGTACTCCCAGCCGAGCCAGTCGTCGGGCGAGAACAGGTCGAGGTCGCAGAAGGGCGAGCTGCCGCGGATGACGGTCTCGTAGCCGCACAGCTCCATCATGCCGTAGACGTCGTTGGCGGTGAAGTTGAAGCTGGGCGCGAGCGCGTTCAGGCGCGCCACGACGGGCGCCGCGAACTTCTCGAGGTGCACGGCCGACTGGTCGCTCCCCGCCGCGCCCGAGTACGCCGGGCAGCTCTTGTAGGGCGTCAGGCTGTCGGCGCCGGCCTCCTCCGACTCGTACACGCTGACGACGCGGACCTGGTCCTCGCCCGTCTCGAAGCCGCGCACGAGCGCCCGCGCCGACTCGAACGTGCGCTCCGCCGACGACGTCCAGATGCGCGCCGGCGGCTTCAGGCCCGGGTACCGGAACGACAGGGTGACGCCCAGCTGGGCGGCCTCGAGCTTGCCGACGCGCGTCAGCAGCTCCTGCTCGGCGTCGCTGAGGGGGGCGGTCCACTGGGCGAGGAAGCTCAGCGCCGGGATCGTGGACCACGAGTCGGCGGCGCCCGCCGTGTGGTTCTCGAGCTTCGAGACGAACGGCTCGATGTACTCCTCGTAGTCGTAGTCGTTAGCGTAGATGGCCGCGTGGCGCGACAGGTAGGCCGCCTTCGCCGGCGTGCAGCCCTGGGGCGGGCTCGGGGACGCCGGCGGGTCCTGCGGCTCGAAGTACGGCGCCACGCCGCCGAGGTGCTCGAGCGGGTTGAAGCTGTAGGTGGAGTACAGCAGTGCTGCGGAGGCTGAGCTCATCCCGTTGGCGTAGACTAGGAGCTGGGCGAGTGGCCCAGCGAGCCGCTTGACAGGTGATGGAGCCATGCTTGCTGTTCAGGGACCCCCGTGTAGCAAGCAATCCTGTGATGAGGAGCTAGACAGCTTATACTGAGGACGAAAGCAGTTACTGAAGCACGGCAACAAGCCGACTACGAAGAGAAGATGTTGATGGCGTCTGCGCTAAGGTTTGAATCCTAAGGAACAGAAGGAAATAAATACCTAGACCCAATAACTTACATAGTACGTTTTGCATAAAAGCTAACCTGGCGGTCACCTTGCCAAAGAGTATAGTAAACAACCCCCATTTCTGATAGGACAGCAAGCATAGTACGTAGGGTAAAACCTGTTTATTTCCTTACACTAGGTACAATGCGTGAATGCGTGAAGGCGTGAATGCCTCGAAGACTAATGCGGTACTTGTTACGACGGTGAAGGACGGAAGCTGCCAACGATCCAGCGTGATCCTGGCCTTATGGGATGGGGAAGCTTGAAGTGGGAATCCCGGCAGCCTGTAGTGCCTGGATATTTCTCTTGTAGGCGTCATGGCCCCCACTAACCGTTGGAATTACAAGGTCTTACGAAGTTAGTCAGGGCTGTCAGGGGTCTTTCAAAGCTTGTTTCTCCACAGCCTGTCCAATCTGCACCCTTCACGTCATTAATTAAGGGCTACACCTATGCAGCCGTGGTGAAGCCGAATTAAGATTAATACACAAACTTCGTATCCCAACCGCGGATCTTGCATTGGGCGAGTATTTTGTGTGTCATGAATATTCGGTAGGTTTGTTTAGTCCATAGCGGTCACTCACACTCATACGACAATGATAACTGTATAGTGGGTGTCTTGATAACATCGCAAGCATCGCCGGATTCATCCGCAATACTTATTGCGCTGCACATCTACACCGTCCTCGGCCTAGGATGACTGGCCGGTTTCTGGTATGACTATAATAAGAATACTGTTATATATGATGATTTTGCGCCTGCCCCTCCAAGTAGATGCTGATCCTTCGTTAATGACTTGCATACTACCTACGTAGTAGAGGTGATGCTCTGCATCCAACCTTTTCGGTTCGACCTCCCATTGTCTGTCATCAGTGCATTGTCGATTCATCAAGTCGAGATGTCTTGTGGTGGTCGTGTATAGTCGTTTGGCAGATTCTGTCCGGCCAGAACGACACTTGAACGACTAGTTATGACTAATTGCTGCATTGAAATATGATAAGGTTGAGTTCCGGAATGTAATTGCGTATTCATGGACTCATATGTTGCTATGATACTTCGGACTAGAAGTATGAAGTTTTATGACTACCGATTTGACCTATTCATATGCCCCTATTCTAGGGAACTACTGGGTATAAACTACTCCCTTTGAGGTGGCTCGACTACACAGCTTAGTCGAACCACGGGGTACGAAATATAATGAATGGAGTCGATGTTGCTGGAATCACTAGGGAACGCCTTTGTCATGTAGTTGTCTTAATTCGAAGGCAGGCGCAATGTGCGCAATGAGCCTAGATCATCTATATGCGACCTTTATATATAGGTTTTGATATATCCCACCATTCCCCAGTGCCGCCGTCCATGCGCCTATGCCTATGCATATGCATGCATGTATATAAATATAAGTAGACACCTTTAGTTCAACGCGAGCTGCAACGTGCGTCGCACCTAGACACGAACGAACCGTCCAATCGTGTCACAAATCCATGTTTTATATACATTCAATAACTGTGTAAACCGAGGGCTATAAACTCCATGATGCCCCCCGGCTTAACTAGTTCGAATCGATATCGACATCGACATCGCCGTCCACGTCCACGTCCCCGGCTGAGCTCGGCCGGGCGCTGCTACTGGTTGCGCTCTGCTCTTCTGCAGCTTGAGATGCAAGCACATCCCATCCCTCTCCTCCGGTCCGCATGATAAGATGCGGATTGATGTCTACTGAGAAGTATTTTTCTCCCCTCGTGCTCGCTCTGGATCCACCTTCAAGGGCCGATAGTGCACTTCGGGTGTTGCGCATGCGTTTCCTCCCAGGCATGCCGCCCTCACTAAGAAGACTGCTCCGAGCAAGTCGTTCCTTCTGCAGACGTTGATCGTACGAGACGATGCTACGTACGTATGGCGCAACGTCAAGGGCGATTATGTCCATGGGCCTGTCGAATATGGATGGATCGAGGTGACTCCCAGTCGGCGCTTTCTCAGACATGGCCAGAGGGTCGAATGCGATGCTATAGTCTACCCGCTTGATAGTTGGGTCTGGTTGCAAGCTGGCTTTGAAGCTGTGTTTGATAGCGCGTAAAGCCTGTCGCTCTTGGAGTGGCCTGATGATTGTTTGTTCCCCAGCATTGGACTTTCCAGACTGTCGGAGTTGTGACCGAGCAGACAATTTCAGTGTGGTCGCGATGTCCGCGCTTGTGGTATCGTAGATAATCAAGGATGAAACCTCTAGGAGTTGTTGGCCGATGGTATAGTCTTCTCTAACCTTGTCTGGCAGACCCGGAAGAGAAGCGTCCATAGTGATCCCGCTAAATTGCGCATACGACCCGAATGAGCAAAGGTCGGCATCGCTCATGCGAGAGGCATACTCATCAGCTGTCTGAAGAAAGGTATACCGATCTTGTAATGAAGAGCCCCAGTTTGTAGAAGCGTTGACCCAGGAAGGAAAGTCATCTGATTCTTGGGAACTGCTCAGATCAAGGGACCAGTTTTCCCACCCTTGTTGTTGCAACTCTTCCTCAATAGGATGCGAAGGGGATTCCGTAGTAACTGCATCACGTCCAAGCCAGCCCATACCCGTCTGATATGTGCCCTCGCTTATGACGCGGATGGTGTTGCCTTCTTCGTCCACATCACTACCTTTTGGCCATCTCGGATAAAACCAATTGAAACCACCACGGGGATCACCCACCCCAATCTGACACCAATAATTGAGCTCACTAACCGAAGCACGGAGATCATGTTGGCGAGAGTCGTAGAGCGCTTCGACAGCCTCTCTGCGAAGAGCATGCCCCTCGTTGGCAGCCATCAGGATCAATAAATCAACTGCAAGTTCCTTCGGGGGACTAGAGAAACGAAATATGCCATGAAGATTGAGGCCTTGTATCGGAACTAAAGTTTCGTCGTTGCATGTCATAATGAAGGGGCGTTTCGACTGAGATATCATACTCATGATTGTTGTCCAGAATTGCTTATCCTCCTCATAAAGCACATCGACTTCTTCCAGTAGGATGAGTGATTGCTTTTGCTTCTGGGTCTTAGCCGAAGATGTGGTTGGATTGGATGATCCTTTCGGCTGAGTCGAGTGTACTTTTGTCCGTTTCTTCGGCTTCGGTGCCTGGACTGTAGGATTGGGCTTAAAGAAGCTCGTCATCATTCCCTGTTTGCCAGTTTTCAAGTCTTGGGCGACTTGATCATCTATGTCGTCTTCCACTGGTTCATCTTCCCTTTGCTGGTGTTGAACAAGGTGATTTCGTGTCATGTCACCGACCTTTTCCATAATATCTCTACCATTCCTTCGAGAGCCCGGGCTAATCTCGAAGACCTCGAAATCTAGTTCCTTGGCAATAGCAAAGACTGTTGCCGTCTTGCCACATCCATGAGGACCGCTGAGAAGTACTGCATTATCCAAACGGCTTCCGCCCCTGGAGGTTGACTTCAAGACCGTTTTCTTCGAGTTTATTTGGTTGGTGTTTGGAGCCCAGCCCTCTTCATCGTCAGAGATCTCATCCATATCTTCCTCGTCGCTAGAGATGACAAACCCATCAAGTTTTTGCTTCTTGCGGCCTCGCTTCTGTGGTCCATGGGCCGACTTGGGTTTGGACCCCTCCGCCGAGCCTGTATCAACCGCTTGGACTTTCAGTGTTGCAAGCCAGTCTCGCAGCATTTCAGCCTCACGGCCATTCTGGAGGACGTGGGCAGCGGACGATGGGGCATACTTCTGTGCCCAGGCGCTGTTTTCACATGTAGCCCTATCGAAAGCTGATAACGCCGAACCCAAGGATTGGAAGGTATGGGAGATGACGGGATGCAGCTTGGACATACTGTTGACTCGTGAATGTAATTGAGGAATAACCCTGGCCTGTAGCTGTTTACCACTTTCGAAATGCCTTTTGGGAACACGCAGAAGTGGATGGGGTGGTTGGAAGTCGTTGGCGTTAAGAGCTTCCATCTCTCCAACCAACTGAGCTATGTTGAGCTCGACTCCCGCCCGGTATATGACTGACTCTTGTACGCCAATTTGGATTTCCTGCTTCTTAGCTTTCCTCCTACTAACAGAAAGCAAGGCGTGCGCGTCCACGTCAGATGTAGGGTCCGAATCATCTCCGCGGACATGTGAGACTTCCCGCCACGGCCAAACAGGGTGTTGTGCGCCAGGAAATTTAGGCCCACCGGATTTCGAGCCGAATTGGGGCATATTGAACTTCTGGGGTGGGGGGTGTTGTCGTTTGGGTGAACAAGGCGTTGATGTAAAAATGGTCTGACGTTTGGGTGCTTGTTTGGTGTCATCTTTCTTCTCGCTATCCACTGTCTCTGTCTCGGGCTTATTCTTGCCTAAAAAGAATGGATGTGTAGGCTTCTTTGGGCTCGCCGCTTTCTTGAGGGTGTTCTTTGGAGGAGTCTGTTTGGGGGTGGATTTCTTCGAAGTCTGCAACTGAGATTCTTGTCCTGGATCGTCCTCGGACTTGCTTTCTGTCAGAGGAACCCGACATGTACCATCGAATATGTCATTTATTTTTTGACCAATTTGTCTTCGTGAAGCTTCCTCTTCGCCGTACCGGAGTACTACCATCAAACTTTTCGGTTTCCTACCACGCTTCTTGGGAGGGGCCGGGTCGGGTGTGGTTGTTGACTTGGGCTTAGGTGGGGACCCGATGGTACCAGTCCTAGGATTGAATTTGAGGACCTTTTTGGGAGGTATAGGAGTTATCTTAGCAGGCTCGTGGTCAACTTGCAATTCGTCTATATCTGTCTCTGCAGTCTGGAGAGGAGCTGAGGCCGCCTGTACAGGCACTGAAGGAGCACTCTCAACGATAGTAGGGGGGGTAGACCCCAGACCATTGCCATCAGTTACAGACTTGCCCACTGCCTGACCCCCTTTTGGTGCAAGATGATTCAAGATGCTTGCGCCTGCCGATGCTCTTGATCTCCTGGGCCGTGTGCTTTTGGAAGTAGGTCGTGCAGAGTCTGTACTAGAACCCGTCTTGCGCCGCTTACGACTCCGTCCGTCTAGATCTGAGTCGACTACATTGTCATTTCCCTTGTTGGTACGGCCAACGCATTCGTCGATGTTGTCAGAGAGTCGGTCGGATGTTGAACTGCACGATGACTCTGGGGTGATGGGCATCGCGATGTTTTCTGCCGTTGACTTCGACAATGTCTTTGGCGCTGTAAAAAAAGGGTGTACTCGCTTGCGACCAGCATCGTCGACCAGCCCCTCCTCAGTCATTGTATAACGTTAAATTGAGTGTAATGGTGATAGGGGTGCAGGAGCGGTCGTCGATGCTGATGGTGCAGTTGATGCCTTCGGTTAAGAAAAGATCCAGATCCAATGTATTAAACCATGTAGGTAGCAAGAGTCGGAAAAGAGGATGCTTCGTAGTTGTGGTCTATATTCTCGGTAGGGAAGACAGACAGACTGTCAACGTTGTTCACTGGTAACTTTGCGACGCCATGCTGAAGCTATAGAAGTGGGTAGCCAAACCGCGTCGCTACCTATTAACCAAGTACCTAGGAAACCGCGACGCGCCTTACCGTGCATCATTGACTGAACTTTAAATGCACAAGCACTTGCCCTCTGCAGCACTGCCTGTAGCATAGTACTGCTTGGCAGTATTGGGTCCACCTTCCCCAATCAATCAGTTCCTCACCTGTCAATGAACGACTATTGGCTGAGAATTGTTAGCTCGGAGCTCCATCCAGCTAAGCTTCTATCAAGCTAGCGGCATCCTGTAGTGCCCCACTGTCGGAGCTTCCCTTCACCAAGACCGACAACTTTTTTTTCTTCTCCAATGGAAGAACGGCTCAAATCATACTCGATGTCCATGATGTTGGTCTGCTTGCAATAACCAATCTGCACTGCGATCAGCTTCAGTTCAGAAGACTACCTAAGTGTAGTTACTACCACCATACATACGAGCGCCAATGGCTTCTCACTTTCAAATCCAGAAGCCTTATGTGCTCACCACACTGCCGCGTCCCCTTGACCCGACAACTGGGCGCTATGCCGTCAGTGAGGTTTATGGGTCAACACCAGGGTCAAAGAAAAGGAAGAGGGCCGAGCTGACCGTGGGAACCGATGGGGACTCGATCAACATCTACGAGGTTAGTGAGCACCCTCATAAACTGCGACAGTCTATTTCCCCCAAGTTCTAACCATTGGATCGCAAACAGGTTTCTTCAGCCAGACTTGTTACGTCGTACCCAATTCCTCCGCAGGCTAGCTTTACCTGCCCTCCGAGCTCTGTTCGGCGAAGATACCTCGACAGCAAAGAGGTGGCAAGATACACATATGTCTCTACCCACGAACACCCCTCTCATAAAATCACCCTCTTCAAAGATCTTGTTGCTCGCTCCGGTGAGACAACTTCGAAAACCGAATCGATAAACCTAGGCCCTGGCCAAGCGGTCACCTTCCTATCGCCCATCAAGCCCTTGCGCAATGAACCAGGCGTTGCGAACGACTCTCTAAGAGAAGAGCTAGTTGTCGTCCGCGGAGATGGTGAGATCATTGGCCTTGATATCGAGTCTTTGCAGAAGAAGTGGGTTTCACCGTCCAAGACGCTCTACAAAGGCGTTGTCGACAGCTCGGCTGGACTCCATGGTACTTCGACTTCGAATTCGAAAGATGACTTCAAGGTCGAGTTCTGTTGTTCCGCACTCGCCTCCGATGTTGTGCAGGGGATATTCAAGGGAAATGAGGAGTTGCTCAGTCTCTTCCCCGGCGAGAGGCTGGAGAACAAAACAGACTCGGAGGTTCTCGTACTTATCTCAAGCCATGGCGCGGACGATAACAAGATTCGCAACTTTCATGTTGTCGGACTATCGCCACAGAGTGCGTCGCATACTGGGCAACGTGTTACAATTTTGTATACCGGACCCCTCCCTGCCCGACCTCACCAGACTAAGAGCGGTTTATCCTATCACCTAGATGCTCTATCGGGAACTTTCTTGGAACTCGATGACCAAACTCTTGCCACCTATGACCTAACTACCAGTGTGCCACGAGTCTCAACTGAGGTAGCCCTCGGGGAAACTTCTTCGTTCTTGCGGCTAAGCAAAACCTCGCTGCTCTCGTCAAGCGGGAATAAGCTCAAAGTCTACAACCCTGTTTACAGATCACTACAAAGCTCAACCACGATCGAACTAGAAGGGCAATCTCAGGTCTCCATCGATGGCGCATCTATTCCAGCAAAATGTCAATTGGTCGCATACTTCTCGCGTCTTGAGCTAGCCATTGCGATTATCAACTCTAACTTGGTGGCAATTCAACTGGAAGCTCCCAAGACAAGGGCAAAGAAGCGCCGGGCTGAGGGTCTGCTTATCGATTCCATAGGACGTGGTGTACCGTCGGTAGACCGGGACCAAACCACCAGTGCGAAAGAAGTATCCACGAAGTCGGCCTTCTCCCGATACCTCCCAGGCTCTGTCAAGGGAGACTACTGGGAGAAGTGGAATGCTCAGAGGTTATTAGCTGATGGTTTGCTTAATTCCAATGACGTCGCTGGTCTAGAGAAGTTTCTGGCGGAGAAGTTCGGGGTTGCAATCCGCGAAAAGGAACCAACTAGTATTCAGGATGCTGTCGGAGAAGATGCCAATGTTTTGGAAACACTTCCCCGTTGGAAATGGCCGAAGAATAGAACCGCATACCCATACGCCGATAGGAGATGGATTCTATATGCAATCAGCCGAGCGTTCGAGTGGAATAGTGCTCTCCCTGATGATGAGACGATCCCACGACTCGTCTGTCAGCTGCCCCAGAGCAACATTGTCAATTACCTCGTTGATGCCGGGCATATGACGTTATCCAATATCAAATCTGCGTTCAAGCTGAACATGAACGAGACCGAAAAGACAGACTCATTTATCGCAGAGCAACTCATCACACGCCTTGTCGACCTCGACCCATCATTCGCTCTCTTAAGCGCCTACATCTCCGCCACCACACTGGACTCGACCGAGCTCCTACTTGCCGTGCGCATCATCATGCGAAGCCTCGAGTTAATTCAAGACCGTCATCAGAACCCGCCGAAACTGCTCGCAGATAGCGCCGACTCCGCAACGACGGAAGCGGTGACGGCGGACAACGACAACGACAACGACAATGACAACGGTGCCATCGGCATGGAGCTCGACAACCTCGAGGAGCAGATCCAGAAGACGGAGTCGTACCTCAACAACTACAGCGGGGACGCGGGGGTCCGCGGCGCCGCCCTGAGCGCCGCCTTCGCCAAGCTCGGCGGCTGCCCCACGGGCGCGACCATTGGGGCACTCCGGGCCTCCTTCAAGCCCGAGGAGATCCTCTCCCTCGTCTACGTGCTGCGCGTCGAGCTCGTCAAGGGCGCCTGGACCTCGCGCTACCTCGACACGACCGACTTCGAACGTGACCCAAGGCTCGATGCGCCCCCCGACGGCGTCATCAAGCTGCTCGCCGACCTACTCGGCCGCTGCATCGATGCCATCGGCCCCAGTGGCTGGCTCCTCAACGACGCGATCCTTGCGGGGAGCGCTGGAGTAGATGGCGGTGCTGGAGGTGAAGCAAGCGATTTCGTCGCTGCACTCAAGCTCGAAGTCAGCGCTGCGCTCGAGGGGCTCGAGGAGGCCGTCTACCTCCGCGGCATTGTTGGGGAGGCCGTTCGGTACTGCCAGGTTGTGGAGAAGCAGCAGCACCACCAAGGCCGCAACAACAATAGCGATGACACCGCGGTGGCCAACGTGACTGAAGGTGTTGTGAACAAGAACCAGCAACCTATTATCCCGTTGCCCATTCACGAGCCGGGCGCCGAGGCCCTGCCGCTCGGCCTCAAGACCGGACGGGACAGGATCTCGGCGCAGAAGATCGCCGCGGGCGGCGAGATCGTCGAGAGGAGCGCCCGAGAGACGGGACACCTCAGGAGTCAGCAGGTGGGGGCGTACTCGCTGGAGAGGATCGCCATCTGAGGGTTGCGATCGCGGCTGTAAATAGTAGCAAAAAGTAGTTGGGGTAGAAACATTACGTTGAAGTGGAAAGGTTTCGTGCGTGTAATTATGCATGCGTCCATGCTTGTTTATCTGGGCGTTGATGAAGCAATAGTCAAGTTGGGGTCGATAGGGGGAAGCTATGTAATCCAAGTGCTTAGACTAGATATCCCCCTGGTATCAAATGAGAGCTCCCGAATTGATGAATTGTCGACTACGTTCGTCCATATGCTTTGATTTACCTATACAGAAATCTGCACATGACCCTTTCGTATGACATCCATCTTTACTGTCTATATAAAAGGCTACCTACCTTCAGCTCTTTCACAGGTGGTCGGTCGCCCAGTCCTCTCAACATCCTGTTAGCTGGCTGATCAGGTCAAGTTTGTGGTTACCTATGCCGGTCAATAGCCGAAAAGCACAACCCCTCTAACCATCATGAATCTTGGATCATCGTTGTACTCATCCTTTTCCATTAAGCCAAGAAAAGAAGAAAGAAATCAAAAAGGGATAGATGTTTGCATCTCTAGTTATAAGAAGTTAGTGGGGGCCGGGACTTCGTTGGTTCGGTAGTCTACCTACTCTGCTACTTTGTAGCCTCACCGCAATAGGAGGGGCTCAGGGGCAATTTTACCTTACCAGCCCTTACCCACCAGCCCACTTCTGAGTGGATAGATCGCCCGTTGGCCAGACTGGCCTTATAAAGCCCAATATGAAAATTGTTTTCAACAACAAATAGCCCGGATGGTTTAGTGGTATAATTCTCGCTTAGGGTTCCAAACTTCCTAAGTTACACATTTGCGAGAGGTCCCAGGTTCGATCCCTGGTTCGGGCCTTGTTTTTTTCTTTTTTCTTTGGTGTTCTGAATCTTCTGGTTTAGATCTGTCTTCTTCTTTTTGCTTGCTGCATGATGCACCCTTTCCTTCTCGCCCGCCTCTTTGGTTACCTCCGTTCAAGCATGACCAGTCCTGCGTGTGGCTATGCTTCAAACTGCGCATTCCCACTAGGGTTCAAGATATCGGTATCTATATAAGTAGTCTTTACTACCTGACCATATAGTAGTTGTTCATGTTCTATTCTCTTTCCTGTAGTATTAACGGAGCTGATCCTTCTGACATCTCTCTCCACCATCCGTTGAACTGATTGAACCTTTCGAATATTGCAAGCTACGGGTAGGCCGTCTGGGTGGTAGGCTGGTCTTGCCAGCTTGCCCACTTACAATGTTCGGCAGCCAGCAGAGATCCAACACAAGCGGTCTCGAGGCGCTTCTCCACCGGCCGCGCCCGACGGCCTGGCAGCAGTTCCTGCGCCGCCCTTGCGTCTATCTAGCCCGCGAACTTTACAACAGGCGGCAGCAATCGTCTGCTGTCCTGCCACTGGCACCACCACCATCACTGCCACCTCAAGCGGGTTCAGACCCGGTGTCGGTCGTCTGCATCTCCGACACGCATAACACCCAGCCCGCGCTCCCGGACGGCGACATCCTCATCCACGCGGGCGACCTGACGCAGTCCGGCACATTCCAGGAGCTGGAGGTCGCCATCGCCTGGCTGCGCCGCCAGCCCCACCCTATCAAGATCGTGGTCGCGGGCAACCACGACCTGCTGCTGGATGCCGACCGTGATAATCATAACGGTGTAGCGTCCGCTGGTGATGATGTCGATGCGGCGGCGCTGCGCCGGTCGCTAGACTGGGGAGACATCATCTACCTGGAGGACGAGGAGACGACTGTGACCGTAACTTGCAACAACAACAACAACAGCAACAGCAACGGCCAGCGCCGTCTCCGCCACCTGCGCGTCTACGGCAGCCCGCGCACGCCCCGCCACGGCAGCTGGGCGTTCCAGTACCCACGAGAGACGGACGTCTGGGCCAGCGAGAAGCATGCGGTGCCGGGCGGCGTCGACGTGCTGGTGACGCACGGCCCGCCGCAGGGGCACCTCGACGCGGCCGCGGGGCTGGGGTGCGCGCACCTGCTGGGGGCGCTGTGGGGGGCGCGGCCGCGGCCGCGGCTGCACGTGTTCGGGCACGTGCACGAGGGGGGCGCGGGCGTCGAGGCGCTGCGGTTCGACGGGCTGCAGGCGGCGTACGAGCGCACGGTCGCGGCTGGGGGCGGGGTGTGGAATCTCGTGCGCACTGCGGCGCACTTCGTGCTCGCGCTGCTGGGCCCTGCGGTGGAGGCGCAGTCGCTGCTCGTCAATGCGGCTATGGTCGGTGGGCTGCGGGATGAGGAGCGTCGGGTGCCGGTGAAAGTTTTCATTTGAGTAGAGATGAAGGAAAGTCTTTCGCAATCGGTACAGCTCTGTTTAGACAGTTAGTTGCTAAGCAGAGCAATGGTGGGCTGCTTCCGGAAGAAGCCTCCTATTCATGAGATGAGCTATTGGTTGGGGGCCTGCTGAGTTCTCTGGTATGGAAGAACCTCCCAAGAGGCTGCTACATGAAGTGGGTGATAACTCATTGCTGCTTCAGTACAAGCATTGATATCTCCAGCACCACTACTACTACCACCTATTTACCTCTTCATGGGATGGCAGATTAGAGGCCTTCTACACGCAAGGCTTGAGTCGATCAGTTGATCGATCGAAATAGGTAGGTATTCATAGAATCACCATGTACTAGACAGAGAGAGCATGAAGATACTGTTTGTATTGTTGGCTGAATTCTTCCCCCCCGTGTAACTTGCGCGCGTACAGTCACAGCTCATAAAGATCAGTATTGTGGCCCAATGATTTATCTACGGGCCTTTCCAGGATATCATTCAACTGGAATCATATGTGACTAAAACTATAGCATCGACCATCGTGAATCACCAGTCTACTGATCGGGAACTCATCTTTGAACTGGTGCCTAAATTCACCCAAGGCCAGGAAATGAGAAACTGTGGAGCCAAACCCGGTGCTTGGGCGGCATTTCCAATTCGTTTCACAGACTCTGTAACTAAAAGACCGCGAGATTTACGAATGGCTGTGGATGGCCATTGATCGCAGAATCCATTGCTGGCTGGCACGTAGTATAGCCCAAATCTTTGGGTCTTAGCCAGGAACAGTGAGGACCCTATGGACTGACTACTAGGCTCAAGCCCCGTTAGGCAACAGAACTACCAGATGATCTACACCATTCTGGAGAAGATTGCGGTCTTTCCCGAGCGGGAGAAACCGTCTTCTTACGGGTCGCGACACGTCAGTCGCGCTGAACTGTTGGCTGCCTGAAGAATATACCGAAAGGCTTCGGACTCCTGCGTTCGAAAGTGGATGATGGTTATGCTGCATCACCACTCCGCCATTCCTAGGATGCTTGGCAGCACGAAATGGGTTGCTTCCAATGCTGGCTGAGCGGCCGCAACCGTCCACGAATTATTATAAAGGAGTCCCTTCAGACACAGTTATGAGGTATTCTTCTTGAGTTTGTCCATCTCAAGTCTCACGAACTAAAGCCATAACAACAAGAATCCTTTATAACATCGGAACTTCTCTACTATACGCTATCATGTATTTCACCAGTATCCTCGCCTCGACTCTCCTCGCAGTCGCTTCTGCTGCCACTATCCAGGTAAGTGACAGTCCTCCCACCATTCCGGCTGCTTGCCCATCCCCGACATTGCGGAACTAACGCGGGAACCAGCGCCAGCAGCAGGCCCCCAACATCGCCGCCCGCGATTTCAACGGAGGCACCTGCACCTTCGAGATGGAGCAGTTCAAGGCGGCCGACCAGGACCTGGGCCACTTCGCCGGCCAATCTCTCGACGGCGCCGGAGAGCATGTCGGTTCCTTCGACCTCGAGTTCGACGGTGGGGGCTACCCGGTCGTGATCCGGTCGTTCCCGGAGTTCTTCCTGCTCGTCAAGGAGGACCACGACGATCTCGCCCCGATCCAGTACCAGTACCTGGCCCAGAAGTGGACGAGCGACGACGCGGAGCAGTGCACCCAGACGGAGTACTCGGGGCAGAGCCGAAACATTTCTTGCACCTTCGAGTGTTGATTGGGTCTGAAGACATACCTGAGCGGCGGTGACGGTAACCGGTACTCGATAACGAAACAGCTACAACACTCGTTGTTCCTTCTTTTCTGGTGGTAGTAAGCTATGAACCAACAAACAATGTTTAGGGGTATAGCTGGTTGATGTATATAATACATATTAATGAAAAGGGGGTATATCTAGAAACGCCGATGCAGACTGAATTTCATGAACGGTCCAGTTGATTCATCTGCCAGTCTTTCAAGTCAAAAGTCCCCTCTTTCAGTTCGCTCGTATCTCCATCCCATATGAATGTCGTGCCCCAGACACTGCTTCCATCTTCCTTCTTGATGATACAACCCTTTTCCTTGTAGTTATTCGTCTCGTACTCTGCCAGCCGATCCTTCCTCTTCGCACCTTCCACCTCCCACATCATGCCGCGGACTACATTTCCCTGGGGACCGTTCTGCAGAGCAGGATACGGCCCCCACATTTTGACGTGGTAGCCGACAATGCTGGCAGGTTCAAGCTGTGGTCTCTCCCCCAGCCCGAGGACGCGTTGTAGGGTCGAAGCATCCATCAGGGAGCCGTAGAAGAAGTACGGCTTTTTCTTTTCCCGCTCTGCTGCTTCTTGCATTTCCATGAGGTCCTTGTCCACATGCCATACATCACTGTCGCCAGCAGCCAGGAACTTCCGTGCCATGGGTGATGGACCGTCTGGTCTTGCCGGCCGTTTTGGGTCTCTAGGAACAGCCTCGAGCTCTCCAGTAGCGACCTCGAAGTTTCCAGGATCGGGCCCCAGATCTTCACGATCGTTCTCAGGATCCTCGGAGCCAGTCTCAAGATCGTTGGGGCTGGCTTGATCTGTCAAGCCCAGTTCCTCCCTGCATATCTTCTTGAGGTTCCCTTCGTGAGTGTTGAGAAGGCCGTGTACTCGAATCTTCAGACGATCGCATTCCGACTCAAACCGAATATTTGCGGCCAACGACGAATACTCGACATCTGTGCCAAGGGACTTGGCATACGCGACGATGGCCAGTTCAAGCTTTTTGTCGATAAGATTGTAGATGCTGTCCAGTATGTCTTGCCTCTGCGAATCATCCGCCCTCGCTTCAGCCTCTGCATTACCTCCGTTTGCAGACATGATAAGATCATCGGGGGTGATATTGGCTTGTTCTATACGCTCACGACAAGCAGGGTAATGGCTCCCAATGTTCGCAGCAAACAGCTCCGTCGACGCAGCGCTGGTATTTTCGAACTGTTTTTGCCGTCTGTGTCCTTGATAGTGCGTAACTTTATCAACTTAGAATGGAAGCAACGCATATAAAGAACACGAAATTGGGTCGTGGTCATCCGCACTAGTAGGTAGAGTTGAAGGAGTCATAGTAGTTGGGCATTGGATGCAAGTAAACGATACAGTTTGACACCCACAACCCTCCTGTGAAGCAGTGCAATTATATCTCGTTGGTATTACCCGTAACAGTGGCGGAGCTACTGCATGTTGGCGCTTGTCGGCTTTCGCCGGGATCAACCACTCATGCTTTTAAGCGCCCGCATGTATGGAAATCATCACTTGACCAAGGCTTTATTGAATAGGTAGTCCCCCCAGGCTCTTATAGCTTAGTACGTATGTATATAGCTAGAGGTTATACAGCACAGCCTAGTTCCCAACTATATACGATATTATAGCGGGATGTGGAAGGGCTGAAGGCTTTTGTCAGGGAAGGGTTGGTTTATGGGATGAGTGATCCTTGCTTCATTGCTCCTATTTTCCATGGGAAGTCTGGGCTTTTGCAATCGATGTCGGTTCGGAGAATCGACGGGAACCTATTGAAGAAGAATATGAAGCAGGACCAGAAGAAAAACGGTATGATGTAGAAATTCAAGAAGTTTAGTACGGCACCATAGTTTGGGTTTTGGCTATGACAGCGTTAGTTTAGGGGCTTGTATACTATACTTGGTGAATGGTATCTCCTGTTTTCAATGCGTCACTTTCGGGAAATCACCCTAGCCCTATTAAGACTTGTTTGGCTCATATACGCCAACTTGGTTGGAAAAGAGCATGTAGAAGCTGGAACCTGGGGGATGCCCAATGTGCATATTGACCCACTATCCAAGTAGGAATGCATAGTCTACCACCCCCCTGGGAACGTATAGGTATTCAATACGTAGCGTCGAGAACAGTTCTAATTTGCTCCTACTTACAGGTTGAACGTTCCCCCCCTTTTCCTTAGCTAGATGCCGAAGTCTTTCAACGATGAAATGGTTCAGTGCACGAAGTGCAACATCAGGTTCAAGTGATAGGTGAGTACCAAAATAGGGGTGGGTCTTCGGCGATACTTGGCTCCTGAGAAAATGCGCGAGCGCCAAAAAGGTTCATGGTTGCTGTAGTATTGATGGCCTACCTTCATCACGGTTGGTCGTTTGACCTAATATAGAGTTAGACTTGCCTACAGCAATCCGTGCACTGAAAAGAACGATGTCTTCTCGCCCAATCACCAATATTTTACACTGGATTAGGTCAAAATAGGGTCTTTTCGATTGGGGAGACCCCGCAACCAGAAACCGTTAGGTACGTCATGTACCGCCACGTAGCAGAGTCCGATTGTAGCCTAACCGTCTGTTTCCAGTCAACATGCTTCCTAAGTCTGCTTTCTTCGGTTTCCCATGAGAACTTTGGCCTCAAGAACGAAGAAGGACGCATACAAAGCTTCCAAAATGGTTACCAAACACGACTACCCCAGCAGCTCTGACGACGAGTACTCTGTGATAAACGGAGAAGACAGCAGTGACAAGAAATCGAGTTATCTCAGAGATGGTCTGAAGGCGGTGTCGTCTATGTATAAGCAGTGGGGCAGTAAAGATGCTTTGATCGCTGTTATGGGGTAAGAAACAATGCAAAGCCCGCTGAGCTAGCTTGAGGCTCTTGGAGAACTGGTCCTAATACGATATGCAGTATGACTGGGTCCGGAAAAACGACCTTCATCTCTCGGGTTACTGGACGGACGGACCTGAAGATCGGATACGACCTTAGCTCGTGTAAGATAAATGGCCCCCACCGTCACCATGCCGCATGATAGCAACCGATCAACGCTAATACCATCTCCAAAGGCACCCAAGAGATCGAGGTCGTGGAGACCAAGATCGACGACCGCGTCGTCCGCTTCGTGGACACGCCCGGGTTCTCGGACACGCACCTGTCGGACACGGAGGTGCTGGAGATGATCGCCGACTACCTGGCGGCGGCGTACTCGCAGAAGATGCGGCTGTCGGGGATCATCTACCTGCACCCGATCTCGGACAACCGGTTCACGCACCACATGGCCAAGAACCTGGAGATGTTCAAGAAGCTGACGGGGCAGAAGAACCTGAAGAACGTGGTGCTGACGACGAGCATGTGGGACCGCGTGGGCGAGGTCGAGGGCGGGCGGCGCGAGATCCAGCTGCGCGAGACGTACTGGAACCTGCTCCTGGCGTTCGGGGCCAAGATGGGGCGGTTCGACGGCACGGCGCGGGCGGCGCGCGAGGTCGCGTCCGAGTTCCTGGGCGCCAACGCCGAGCCCTTCTACGTGCAGCTGCAGGAGGAGATGGGCAAGGGCCACAAGTCGCTCAAGGACACGGCCGCGGGCCAGGAGATCATGCAGGAGCTCGCCCGCCTGCGCGAGAAGCACGAGCAGGAGCTCAAGGAGATGAAGGATATGATGATGCGCACCTCGGCCGAGGAGAACAAGGCCGCCGCCGACGCCGTCGCCGCCCACTACAAGAAGATGCTGCAGGACATGGAGAAGACCCTCGCCGACGAGCGCCGCATGAACTCCGAGGCCGTGCAGTCACTGAACGAGAGGATCCAGGCCCTCGAGAATAGGGGTGGATGCGCCATCATGTGAGTATTGACAGGGGCCCATCGACCAACAAGGCTTTTTGTTGTCGGCGAGGGGGAGTAGATGGCCAAGGGCACTCAGAGAAAGGGATCCAGGGCGGCCATAGGATGAACTCTAGACACATACGCATCTACGATGCTAAGTCTAAAGACTATGATATCAAGAACTGTGTCATTTTGCAGCTGTCTCCTATGAGTATAGAGCGGCATGCGACCAGCTGGTCGATCTAAGGTACATTCTGATGATATGCCTCTTAACGGGTGGTTCCACCTGAGATTGCATCAGATCATATAGCTTCCAGTTATATTACACATGTTATTTCCAGAGCAACGACGCCTTAGGCGTTCTAATTATCGACGGCAGCTGAGTTCTCAACATATCACCAATGAAGTGAAATAGCTACATGTACCTTGGGGACTTCTGCATCCTCCCTCCCTACAAACTTTGGTCCGCTCTAGATTCCTCAGCTCGTCAGATGGCGAAAGGGAGTAAGTTAGAATGTATGATTCTCTCTTGGCGGAAGAAGTCCTTATCCTTTTCGGCCTACTTTTCACGAAAAGCACCAATCGGCTTCGTAGCACACACCCTTGCCATAATGTACTTGGGCGAGATAGGCAGGTTATAAGGGTACGCACATCCGGATCCGTCGCCTCATGTCGGTCTGGACCAAATTGCAACATCCCACGTCGCCAGCCCCTATGCAGCCACATTTCGTGTATTGGTCTTCTCATGCACTGTAGAGTAGGCATATATCCACTATCACGAAGTGCTCCTGCTTCTCTTTCGGTTCTCGAGAAAGGAGATGGCATGTTTTGAAATTCAACAAGTTATAAGTACATGCACCGCGTGGGTCGATCATATTCGGATACTTAACAGTGACTTGACGCGATAGTACATGACATTTGACTCGGAAGTTCAATGCTCTTGTTGTCGAGACTCACGTGAAAGGCTTATATTTCCAACTAGATCATTAAAGGATCTCGTCGTTGCCGACCGATCCCATGACGATGTTCAATCTAGCGTACGGCCTCATAGCCGTTACTACTTTCCTCTCACGAGCCGCCGCGATCACGGCGTGCTCGTCGGACCTACTGATCGATGACTTCGACCAGTTCTCGAGAAGCGTCAATGTCCTGGGCACGCGGGCCAGCGGTCCGTACCCTCCCCTCTCTCCATCTCTCCCTCCCAACCTACCTACCTTCCATACATCAGCATCAGCTCCGACCCTTCTCCTTAAGAACAGGCAACTAAGTGATCTCACCCATCGATAGACGACGGCTCGATGCGATCCCTCAACCTATCCGCCGCCGCCCCCAACACCAGCAGCAGCAGCATCGCCTTCGTCCCCGAGCAAGGGTCCTACTTCTACGAGACGCTGCCGTGCACGCGGGCGGCATCGCGCGGCTACGACGCCGTGTCGTTCGCGGTCAGGGCGCCGCACGACGGCGCCTCCTTCATCCTCGAGGTGCAGACGCGGGCGTCGTGCGACGCCGCGTCGTACGCGAGCGCTTGGGCGCCCGTCTCGGACCTGGCGGCCGGCGAGCCCCAGACCGTCGTCGTGCCCCTGAGCGCCTTCGGGAGCGCCATCAACGCCGATGCCGTCACCGCCTTCAACTGGGCTACGTGGGACGCGTGGGGGGACGGCGTCGTGTGGGGGCTGGCCGATATCGCGCTGGTTTGCAGCGCTGGTGGTGGTGGCTGTGCGTCTAGGGGTTGATTATGGATTCCCCCCCCCCCCCTGGTTGTTATTCTTCCCCCTTAGCTCCTCTCGGTGACCTCGGGTTGGTTGGATATGCAAGGGGGCGTTAGGTATGGGGAAAGGGGAAGGAGGTGGGATTCAAGGGTGGGTGACGCCATCCACATGGTGAACGTGCAGCAGGCACATGGTAAGGGGGAAACAATTGCGTACTGTAAGATAGTTCGTAAAAAGGACCCCGAGCAGTGTTTAGCCTGTTATAAATGCATGTATTACTGATGTAAGCTGAAGTCAGCGCCATGCCGCAAAGGATCTCCCGTGGATTAACAGACACGATGATCTTAATCGGTCCCGGGCTTCCTCAAGGGGTGAGACTCGCAGGGCTTGCTATAGTGACTTGCTTGATGCATCTTTCGGGTAGTATAAGCCAGGCAGGTGTATTTAGGCCAGGAAGATGTGGCGCTTACATAACATTGCATCGCATACACTCTGGCAGGTCGCGCTGTTTCCTTTCACCACCCCTGACGGTGTCTAACTTGAATCTAAACTGGATATGTCTCCTCGACTGCACCCTGTGCGCGAAACGCGCGAAACCCGGACGCGATTTGGGAAGTCGTTTGTATACGTATGCTTCCAGACATATACCCCCCCTATTGGCCCTGATATCAGTGGTAACACATGACTAATAAGGGCAAGCTACGTATTTAGGTGTGGGTTGACATTCTGCGTTGACCACCTCATTCCTCAGAAGTTCAGCTTCTTAATGCAGCCCTCAGTAAAGAATGTGTATAAACATAATTCGTTCGCCCGAGGCATTCTCGTCCTGCCGTGAGTGGTGGCGATGGTCTACGTAGGCTGAGCCTGCAAGGTGCATTCTCATCCCGAGGCAAAACTGCGTTAGGCGGTTTGGAAAGTCACAGACCGGTACATAAGTATTGTAATTCACTTCATGGCTGAAATGCCCCTTGATCCATGTTATCGAGTTTGTTCACGCTTCATTGCAGCGAGGCAAACACATCGACTACTGAACAGAAATCTCCTCGGACCCTTTGTTCTTCAAACGCCTGCTGGTCTTGGCATTCGTCCCTTAACAGTCCTCGGGGTGTCCGTCAATTGCGCTAAGCTTTTTTCTTTGCTTCAGCAAACCACCACGTGCTCGACCACAAGCGCAAACCCAAAGCTGTGAAACCCCAATCGTCCGCCTACTTAAAACAAGTACCGTACTCGGCAAGCAGGCCCTCTGAGGATTCCAGCTATAAATAGCAAACATGGCTGAGCCAGCCCCAGCACCAGCAGCACCCGTAACCGAGCCGGTCCCGGGTCCCGCACCCGCAGCAACATTCACATCCCCGCCCTCACTGTCGAGCTTCCAACAGCCCCTGAAGGCGTTTCTAGAAGCGCGCCCGCAATTCGACGGCGTCGCGGTGGGGGCGTGCGTCTTCCAGGAAAAGCCTGCTACTGCTACTGCTGCTGTCGCCGCCGAGGAGAACGGGGAACCCCGGAGGATCCTGCTCGTGCGGCGCGCGCCCACGGACTCGATGCCGCTGCTCTGGGAGGTTCCCGGCGGCGCGTGCGACCTCGAGGACGAGTCGCTGCTCCACGCGGTGGCGCGAGAGCTGTGGGAGGAGACGGGCCTCGTGGCGCGCCGTGTCGAGGCGCTC
The DNA here is from genome assembly GCA_022225965.2 of Diatrype stigma. Taxonomy (NCBI): domain Eukaryota; kingdom Fungi; phylum Ascomycota; class Sordariomycetes; order Xylariales; family Diatrypaceae; genus Diatrype; species Diatrype stigma. The sequence goes on from JAKJXP020000008.1 coordinate 634,498, forward strand.
GTCGTCGGTCCTGGTGATGGTGATGGTGGGGATGTGTTCTTCACGAGGGGAGGGCGGCGGAGTGAGTCTTCCCTTGGGTTGTTTTTTCAGTTTCTATGTTTTTTTTTTTCTTATTTTTTTTTCCCCCGCGCTCTCATGCGAAGTCCTTCTGTGGCAAATGCCCCCCCTTTGCATCCTCTCGCTTGCTACGGATATATCTAGAGCGGAGTTCCCCTTCGATCGCTTGGCTGACCGGCACCGTGCGATGTTGCAGTGTGTAAGTTCACGTTCCTGGTCGAGGCGGAGTCGTCGGAGGAGGTCAAGCTCGACCCCAACGAGCATGTGGAGTTCCTGTGGGTGAGCGAGGCGGAGGCGGAGAACCAGAAGTATGGGGATTTCGAGTACCAGTATACGATGCCTAGGCAGAAGGAGGTTGTTTTAGAGGCTTTCAAGCTAGCGAAACGGCGTGAGCATGTCTAGGGGAGAGATAGAGAATGTGCAGTTTTGGTATTCTGGTGCACAGTTGGTAAGTGACTGATTAAGGCCATATTGAGTCTGTATTGAGTTTGGAGGTTCCCCAGAGAGTTGTGTATTTGATGGCAAGCCTGTTTATATAAGTACGCACGTGGTGTGCTTGTTTAACTATACCTGACTGAAGCCAGGAACGCCTGCAGTGGTGAGATAGTTACCATAGACATGAGGTTCGATTGCGGTTAGGACTCAGAACACGGTTATGTTTGGGGCTATGATCGATTTGCAATTTACACGTAGTCTTCTATTTCTTGGAAATGTAATTTTCAAGCATTGTGCTTGCGTAATATGGCCTGGAGAAAGGTTTTCTTTCCTTTCACGCCATGCCACAAGAAAAAACATCTATCTACGGACCTAAAAGCGTATGCAAGACACACTAATGTTGTATGCTATTTTCTACTCATAGCCAGTCGAATCATGAGGCTCATGTTGAATCTCAAACCTAGTTAGTGATTGTTGGTTCTATTGCATGCCACCTCGCATACCGCCTTGCCTATTACATTAGTCATACCGACTTATTTTCATAACAGCAGGCTCTTATGTATTGAGCTGAGTAGAATTGAAAGAAAATTCACAGTAAGGATGACCTATGTGAGGCTTGCTGAACCTCTCTCACTGTCCCTATTGAGAAGCAGGAGTGAAACGGCAGATTACCAACTTCAGTTTCAATGATGACACCCCAGCGTTACATTGGGAGCAGAGCTATCATGTCTTGGACTCTTGGCACTACATGTAAGCTCTTACAGTGGCTATGTAACGTGGACACTTGTGACCTGCAATACTCGGATCTGTAACGGATATAGTACTTGGTTGTCGAGAGTATGGGCTTTGGGGCCTTATCTTAATGTCAATATAACGGTCGTACGACTTCACGTGATCATCGCCAACAGCGGTGTCAACTTGGCGTAACACCCCAAGAGATTTGGTCGTAATACAGGTATACGAATATGCAACCATGTATAGACCGAGTTAAAACGGTATCTGGAACATCGTCACAGATGCTGAGAACACGGAGATGGACTGTAGGATCGGGTAGAAAATTACTTCAGACTCCCCTTTGATAAAGAAAGTTCGGCAGAGCAAGGCGAAGATCTCGGGTCATGGAAGCAAGGCGAGTATCTAATATTACTACTTGATGAACGAGGCAAAGCACATGCTAGGATTTTTAGCCGAGTCGTGCAGCCAACAGAGTAAAACACCGGGGGAAATACCAAGGAATACGGATGTTGTGCGGCAGAGGCTATATACAAGCCAGTTAAACCCCGAGGACAGGCTGGACAGCATGCAAGCTGAAGGCGTGGAAGTCACAAGTCGTAGAGGACCTCGGGATGATTAGGGGTCAAGTCATTAGTCTAGTATCCTCAGTTCAGTATGATATCAGATTATGATTACTATTACTATGAAAACTGCGGCACCTAACTACGTACCTAGCTCCTACGTAGTAGGATGCTATAGAACTTTGACGAAACCCTTTTCAGGAAACACAGCCTGCTCGTACCGAATCTCAAAGCGTGTGGTTACACGGCATCAAGCTTCGGACTCACTGCGTCTGCATTCCTGAAGATATTTGGTGCCAAGTCTGCTGCAGGCTGCTACTTCGCGGGTACATCGCAATACTACAGACATACCTGGAGGTACATGCCCTCGGACGAATACCTCCTTGCTTCCAAGTTCCTGACAGCCATGGGACTAGGAAATTACCGTAGATACAGGCTGCCGATTCTATAGGTTCCCACGTGACTGCTGGAGTATATGTTACTCCAGCAGTTACTCCAGCAGTCCAGACACTCAATTGGTGACGGTTCGCCTAAGCTCCCCAAAAGGGGTAAGCGCGCATTGCCAGCGGGCAGCAGGCAGCAGACACCTGCAGCGGGCAGACAGCCAGACAGCTGGACCCCCCGTCAGTGACTGGACGGACCTCGGGAAGGAGCCGGACAGCTGGAGCCTGACAGTGAAAGTTGAACCTTAACTCGCCGCTGTGTCTGATGCGGGAGTTCATGAATTGGATTGCATTTATCATAGGCTTGGCATAGCAGAGGTAGCTAGCGCCTATTGAGTACCTATCTAGTAGCCTATCTAGTAGCCTATTTAGTAGCCTATCTAGTAGTCTGGCATCATTGAATCAATGATAGCATGGCATGGCATGACCTGATTTCATCGGACATCCAAGCCTAAATCAACTAAACCACCTTGGGCAGAATTAGCGGGCCCCTCGGGCCATCGTCAAATCAGACAAACCAGAAATCCCTCTTCCGATTGTCATTTACCTGACGTTACTTTGGACTTCGTAATCGCAGTTTTACCACTTCAACACCACGAAACCGACCCACGACCACGACCATCTCCGCTCTCCAATTGCCGCCCAACATGTTTTTGCAACGCTCTGCCGCCGCTGTCGCCCGACGGGCAGCCGTCTCTCCCGCTGCGAGACGCACTTTCGTCGCCTCTGCCATCCGCCGTAAGAGTTACCCGAATTGACCCCACGGCCCGGTGCGGTGCGGCACCGCTGGAAATGCCGTTTTTTGTTGCATCATCTCATACGATGCCCCGACTGGGATTTCAGCGAAGCTAATCGGCATCACCAGGAGACGCCAAGAATGTTGAGCCTCACGCGTCCAACACCCAGAAGGCTAAGAGCTTCGCCGGTACGAGATCTCCGATCTACAATTGAGTACCGAGTCTATTGCCCACCGTGCACATAGACAAGATACCGATACGGCGCATCGACGACGGATTTGTTGACTAGATATGCATTTACAGAGATCAAGACGGAAGACGACTTGCTCGCCCCCGGTGCCGCCCCCGGTACCGTTCCTACCGATCTCGAACAGTCCACCGGTCTCGAGCGATTGGAAATTCTCGGCAAGATGGAGGGTGTTGACATCTTCGACATGCGGCCCTTGGACTCGTCCCGGACAGGTGCGAATACTCGAATACAGATCGGCCGATTGGATTACTGACATTGGGCTAGGAACCGTTGCCAACCCTATTTTCGTCAAGTCTGCTGGCGACGAGCAATACGCTGGCTGCACTGGCTCTCCCTCCGGCTCTCACATTGTCACCTGGCTCGGCGTAAGTTGCCCTATTATTCTCTTTGATGGATATGGACATGCATCAAATATATGATGCATGACCTAGCCACTACCCCGCATAATATATCACCTGGATGAACCACGACTGAACTTGCCGTTTTTCGGTAGATGTCTCGCGAGCGACCGATGGAGCGATGCCCAGAATGCGGCAGCGTCTACAAGATGGAGTATGTTGGACCTCAGGATGACCACCATGGTCACCACGACCACCACGGCTACGAGGAGCCCAAGACGTTCGCCAACTACGTCAAGCCGGAATACTGGTGAACTTCCGGAAATGCACCGTTCGAGCATGGACCATGCATGGGAGGGGGGTCGGCCAAGTAAGGGTAGAGTAAGGAGGCAGCGGTAGATTTGTACATTGCAGGTGGTGAGGCTGTATAGAATCCATAGGATTTCACCAACATCCAAAGCCGGCTGTGACTTGCATACATATCATGCGTGCGTGATACACTGCTGATCTCTATAACACGTTGCTTACCAGTTCTTTGCTCTGCAGCGGCTCGTACTAAGATGACTTTCCGGACTGTGCCCCGACTTTGCTTGGACTATTATAAGACAGGACTTAATGGAACGTGCAGCCAACTCGTTTTCAGATGGATGGACCCCTGCAAGATCGTAAGATGTACGATGCACGGAGTATACGAAGCAACGCGGCGTTAGGCGTATAACAGCGTAAGCGTTTCATGTCATGGACTGTGTTCCCAACATATAGTCCGGAAACCTAGAAGTTCTGCACTAACGGCCAACAGCCCTTGCACGATATGGACCACGTCGCCAGAAAGTTATAGACCTATTAGTTCCAACTTACCTCTACCTATATGACTCGTGTGACATTCATCCCCCCCGGTGCATAGGTCCTGTGCGCAGAACGTATGAAGCACTATCCGTATATTCCGAGTGCTGCTGACATGGATTGACCCGGGGAGGCTGAACCGTGACATTTCCTAGTTCTCTAGGAGCCGATCGGTAATGGGCATTGCCTAAATTGGGACATATATATACAATAGGCATATATACTATACATAGAAAACCTGGGTCGGAGATCGATATATAATGACCTACATACATACTTAGGTGAGAAGGGGTCGACTATAATAATACCGAGATACATAGGAGGTTAGGTGGCTTATGTAGGCTGGGTGGTGGTTAGTTAGCAATTTGCATACATACCTCCAGCTCATACCCGATACGTGGTGGTGGCAGCAGATAGTACTATGCAGTAAGAGAATATTAACGAGAGACTATAGAAGCCAAGTGCTGATTGGAGCAAATGCCCAACTAAATATACTTCTTGCCCTTTGTGGTCCCACTCTCTCCAAATGATATATGATATGGATCTAGGTATGTATGTACCTAGGCTCCGTGCTACGCCCCCTATACATCCCATGCATCCTATACATCCCATACATCCTATACATCTTACCTATCAGTCACGTCTATGGTAGCAGATGCGCGAGTTGCGAAGTTATGTAGGGCAACTTCCAGGCGCATCGGCTAGAAGAAAGACATCCAATCAGCCTATCGAGGATAAGTGTACGATTGTTATTACCATGATACTATCATGCACGCATGTGGCATAAGAAGGCTAAGCCTCCAGTCGGTCCCATCTAGGTGTTGGTTTTCCATTTCTCTATTCTCTTTTCCTCCCTAAGCACCTAATGGAAGGGCAGCGGTCCAATCAAACCAGACAGGTGCTGGATAGCCAAGCTGAGTAAGTATAAAGTACATCACCTCATTCAGGTAAGTACCTAATCGAGCGAGGACCAGACGGGACCCGTCAGAACCTGAACCAACCTGCCAACACGGATCCGGATGCGCGTATGTAACTCGGTACTTCGTACATGAGGAATATTATAAAATTACCCATGTCATCCCTGACTCCCTATAATCATCATCAGGGTGGGTTCGGCCATTGAAGCTGACACCACTAAGTTTCATTAGTGCTTGCATGACGAAAAATTTGAGTATACAATGGACCGCCAGCCAGCCAGTGAGGTACATGCATACCTTCCTTGTTCGCACATGGTATAGGACGACAGGATGTCTGAAGATGGGAGCCAGGAGCCGGGAGCTTTAGAAAGCATTTGCTAAGAGAGAGATATATACCTAGGTATACACATGCGAGGGACCTACGTACATACATATCTGCATCTGCTTTAGCATGTGGGCTGGCGGGATAGACGCCTCTTCAGGACCACATACAGCTAGATCGCATGTAGCTCTTATCGGTATAGTTGGTATAACATATAAACAGATAGGAGGTAGGTAGTTAGTTTGGGATTGGGATTGGGATTGGGATTGCTATATTATGACTACCTGATTAGTATGACTATTATTAAGTATTATGCCCGGCTTAATTCAAGTTAACATGAGGTATAGGTACCCCCGTACACGGCACATAGTAACTCTTAAACCGTAATTGCGAGAAGTATTTACATGTTGCGCACGCCATAGTACCTCGAGAGGTAGACTAGGTACTATCGAAGTAGTATCATAATCCTATTCCTGACGTGTTCCCTATCATCATCGTAATGAGAATCGCCATCATCATAGGCAATAAGAAAATAAATAAGCTTGCATTTCCCTCCCTCCGTACGCCGCATTCTCTTCCTGCCCATCTTACACGCCTTGCCTATAATAGATAGACATACCTACAGTACTACTACCACTTGCATCACATACCCGACATCCCTCCAGCTGCTACATCGGTACGTAGGCATCCCAATTATTACCTATCACCGTTCTCTAACCCGGCCCAACGTCAACACCGTCAAGCTCATATACTACTTGGTATTGATTCTTGATGGTCCTGCCGGCACTTCCCACGTTCCCAAACATTCAATTCTCTGCTGCCTTGCATGGTAGCTTCTCGGCATTGGCAACTTAGTGCAATGCGGCAATCTTTGACATTACCTACTTGTCTACCGGTCTTCAAACCTTCTAGACGCAATACTCCCTTTGACCCCTGCTACATACCTACCTACCTTGTATGCTAGGTATTATCGACGTCCAAGTTCTTGCCTGCAGTTAACGCTTGGATTGAGAAGCAACACCAACACCAATACCAACACCAATCAAGCTAACTCTACTAGGCATCACACGCACACATATAGACATACACATACATACACCTATACCTACACCTACAACTACACATATGGCCACACGCGTCAACCGTATACACATGGGCTCACGATAGTCAGTCAGCCAAACAGGTAGGTCATAGCACTTCGGTACCTAGTCAAAACTATACCTTTACACGCCTACATACTCGCACCTAAGATTCATCCATAGTACATGCATCTACGCCATTTCCTTCCCGCTTTCACCAGCATATCCGTTCCCTTACCCCCTGCACGTCTGGCCGAGGCAACCTGCAAGAAGGTGTTGGGTTAGGCCTTTCGTTCTTTCCATTATACGGCGCCTAGTAATTAGAGCCGCATCGCCACCCGACGGGCCGAACATATTTGGATTTCTTCAATCAGTTCCCTTGGGAGATCTCCGTGCCCCATCCTACCACACCATCTATCTGCATGCCTACCTCCTACTGACCTACCTACCTGATGTACATGTATGCCAATGCGAGTACGTAGGTATGTAGGCAAGTAAGTAGGTATACACACATACATACACATGCATGCGCATACGCATACACATCCGTATCTACCTGAACCTGCATGCCATACATTCGTACATTCCATGTAGGCATGTATGATCGGTCCCAGACTCCCAGACTCCCAGACTCCCAGACTCCCAAACTCCCAAACTCCCAGTACCAAGACAGCACTCTGCGAGGTAACTAACATACAGGTACGCTACATGGTACCTCTAGCACTTAGCTTCAAGTACTATACCCCCCCACGAATCCACGATACTTCCAACTTCGTACATCCATCCCTTTCTCCCCCTAGGCCCCACCTATTATAGCTCGTTCACGATTTGGACTTGGGGCGCGCCGCATTCTACGTTGCCGGTGTTTTGCTCTGGGTACTTCGTACATAGGCACATAGGCATGGGCATACTTCGTACATAGCAAATACTACACATACAAGGTAGCTCGACTACATACTCATACTACGCATACTATGGACATATTATGGACACGACGCTAATAATACTCGCACCTATAGATTTTTCCAACCCAGCCAGCCAGCCAGCCAGCCAGCCTAGGCAAAGAATAGGAGAGAGTCAATTGCTTACCGACACCAACTCTTAGTCACTCAATAATACTGAGTTGCACTAGGTTAGTATTTCGATTATTATATCACTATTAGTATCGTCCATGGTCGTGGTCCTGCCGTATTTGATCTCTTTGCTGCCCACTATCCATCAAAACACCGGCTCGCTCACTTCTGTTTTTCTCATGTTTCTTGCATTTGCATTTACTCTATTGCTTACCTACCTACCTACCCTACCTACCTAACTTACCACCTACGCATCAGCATACCTATGCTTATACCTATACCCGTACTTATACCCATACCCATACCCATACCCATACCTCTACTTACCAGCCCTACTTACTACCTACACACGATACTTGGTAGACGCCTATTACTACAACTATCACTACCTACCTGACATACGCACTAACTGACAAGTTTCTTTCGACGCAACTTTTCTAATATTAGTAACTGACACTTGCGATTTTGCCGTATTCTCCCTGCAGAGGTCATCCTAGGGCCATCCTGAGACTGCAACTTGGCACTTACCGATTCTGTGCATTCCACGTTGATATACTACCTACTACGTATACTACTACGCTATAAACATCGCCGAGCGCCATCAACTTGCCCCGTCGACCCCCGTCGTTGTCTTCATGGGATTATAGACCATCCGCCAAGCCTGACCGAACAAGAATCCCGTAACAAACCCATCTGTAAGTGCACCTACCTACGTGCATTACATGCCCCCTGGGGCATCTCCTTGCCCATCTTCCATGTTTCAAGGCCGTACATACAGGCTGCCTACCTACATACATCCTACACCTGCACCACACTACAATCATTACCTACACTATAACACACGCGCGTCTCCACATCGCCGGGTCGCATCATATTACCCGTACCACGGTGCACCGACCGCACATTACCCACCCAAGCTCATGCATGATCCATATCCATCCCATCGTCGACCATCAACTCAATTGCTCCATCTGTCCCTCATCCGCCACGCATCGCATGCCACACCCTCCCCTTTGATCGTCACTCCCTGTTCTTACCCCCTGTCGTCGCCCCCTGTCATTCACCTATGCCGCATTCATTCTTCCCCTGTCCATCCATTCTTCGAGTTGAGCTCTCGTGTAACCATAATCATCTTTCATTCATTATACGACGTACATAATATATACACTTTGTTTCTCTACTGTATTGAAGTTCTGAACGCTTTCCTGCTGCATGTTAATACCATGTCCACTACTGTCTTTGAGATCACACCAGCCCCTCCTCGATAACCCACCTTCTTGATTTAGTTCTAACAGTTTCCTATAGACGAGGGTGTTTGTTTGGGGGGATTGCGTGCCCGGCAGGATGTCCGTGAGGATGGAATTTGCCGAGAAACCGGATTACGCCGTTATGGAGAGGGGCTACTGGCAACAAACCACGGTGGCCCGGGCTCGCGAGGATGCCAAGATGGATGCCGATTATCGGGCCCGCCGTGATAAGTATAGAGGCCATCTGGTTGATCTCTACAACCGCAAATCCCAGCTTCAGAATGATCTGCAGTCTTTAGAAGCCAGCATCAGCTTCCAAGAGCAGGAGCAGGAGAGACTAGCCCATGAGTATGAAGAAACACGGACCCGGATCCGAACACTACGCGAGAGAGAGGATGCACGACAGCAGGAACTTTTCTACCAGGTTCGCGAGGAGGAAGCAAGGAGAGAAGCTATGCGCCCGGAGTCTAATGGTCTCCAGTCAGCGAAGGAAAACATGCCATTGCCCCCGGTGACGGTCTCGGTAGCGGCCCCGGTAACGGCTCCGGCAGTGGCTCCGGCGGCTCCGGCAGCTCCGGCAGCGGCTCCGACAGCGGCAGCAGCAGCAGCTACAGGAGGTTGGACGAGCATCAACGGGGCGGCACGACGACGTAGCCGTCGCGAGGAGGACGACGAACCCCCGGCGGATCCTGGCAATTTGCTTGGCAGTGTATATCACAACCCGGTGGATGAATCCGAGGTGAATGGTCATGGTCATGGCATAATCCGCAATGGTAGCGTCCGGCCTCATCATCCTCCCACCGCTCCCAACGGGATCAGCATCGTAGAGGAGGACAATCTACATAGCCAGGCGAGGAAGAATGGCGAGCGACCGCTCAAGCCCAAACAGCGACATAGCCTGCCAACCTTCACGTCGGTAGTGAGATCGCCAGTGGGCAAACCTAGTGAGTAGGCGTAGTAAGCTTTTCCTACTCATTATAGCTAACAAAGTTATAGCAGCGATGATGCAAGAGTTGCCTCCCATACAGACTAAGTCTAGATCGCCATCAGGCCGCAAGTCTTTGCCAGAGGGGAAGAGATCAACGACACCTATCAAAGAAGAACAGGAGGTCAACGACGGCAAAGAGATCAACCGTGAGAACCTCATCATCAAGAACGACGGAAGGGTTATTACCGAACCTCCGATGTACGCCGGTATCCCGCTGGAGAAGATTCATGAGAGGCACGGATATTGGGATCCGGAATGGGAGTCGTTGGACGCGCTCATCCAACCCCAGGTGGACAAATGGAAGGAAAAGCATGAGCAGTTGAAATCGACACCAGACATTGCGCGTCAGGCTGTATTCTGTGCGAATCGGCAAGTCAACCGTGGCCAGCGAATCACCAACTTCTTGAAGAACGAGAATTTCCATCCATACCAGTTCGTCGGCAAGGAGATGATGGCGAAGTTCTACAAGACCTTTATTAACTATGACACTATGTTCCGTCTAGCGAGTGTTCACGAAGAATTAAAAAAGTTCGACCTCGACGTGACACCACTGGATTGGCTGCGGCATCGAATATACGAGATTGCCGAAGGTCAAGGAGACAAATTCAACCTGTCCAAATATATCCATGACATGTACCATGACGCAAAGCTGAGGGCTTTGAGAGAAAAGCACGGATTCGGTAATATTGGACGGCCCTCGGGATATAAGCTAGAAAGAGATCCCAACAAGGGCTCCAAGCCCAAGGTGAAGAGAGAGTCGACAGGCACAGGTTCTACCCGAAAGAAGGGACGACGTTCGATCGGACAGGTAGACCCCGATGGCGTGATGTCGATTCCAGAGATGAATGGGTTCTACCCACAGCAACATCCGCAGGAAGTCTTAGAACCGGTCACCCCTCGCCTTCAGAAACGCCAGCGTGTCGAAGCGACGTTGCCAGTACAGCTGCCACCTCCCCCACCTCCGCCAGAGCCCGAAGATGACCTCGATTTTACCGGCTACACCTCCACAGACTCGTTCTCTTCGGGGAGAATCATGCACCTCGACTGGCGAGTATACCAGATCAAGACGCCCAAATTGACAACACACCCCTTGGTCACACAGTATTGGACGTGGAAACCAGATCAAAACATGTTCGAGCACCAGGTCCTCCGTGACATAAAGCCCAAGGTCACCTGGGGGTTCTACCAGAAACCCATCGACTTCAACCTGAAGCTCGCCGATCTTATAGAGATCCACTACTCCAGCGACTCGCCAAAGATTGTGGCGGTTGTTAAGGACAAGGCGCGGGGCGACATCTTGGCTCAATTCAAGCGCGAGCGCACCAAGAAACGGTTCCTTGCGTTTGCGAAGAAGAAGGGGGTGAAGCTTGTGAGGGGCACAGGGTAAGTTGATACGGACCCTGGGTAATATCTTACGATGATTCTCGAAAGCTGACCTATCTTGCAGTCCCCAACTCGAGGAAGCCTGGACTAAAATGGAGTCCGAGATCCTGCCCCATGAGGAATCTGACCACTAGGAGAGGATCGTACCTCGCAAGCGTCGCTAGTCAGGGCGAAACTTTCCACATACACACAACCACAGTCATACGCGCACACACAACTTCTGACATGGTGGCTTCTTTCCTTTGGTGTATACCATTTCTAGGAGTTTATGGCAATGCATCTACGCTGACGAGCGTGGCTGTTCTTAAGGGATAGATGTGGTTACGCCTCGCAATGGCCTTTTGTGGACAGACATGCTATCGACAGAAGGCCATGATGCCTAAGTGGATATGGGTTTGGCAGCATCATGGCTGTGTTTTTCAGTACTATAACGGCCGGACAGTATACCCCGATTTGATTTTTCATCGCACCAAAAACCGCTAATTGCGAGGAACCACCGCAAGGATCGCTTCCTCATTCATCTCGATACCACCTTTTCTTTTCCTTTTCCCATTCCACCTCCTCTTTGACTCCCCCCTAATCCTGCATAAGGACGACGACCACAACGACGACCATAATCATAACCATAACAACAACACACTAACACACACCATGGCATCAAACGGAATGGATGGAACTGCACACGCACACATACACCCGTACTGGACGGACGGACACCCGTACTGGACGGACGGAACACAATAGACCGGATGGCTTTACAAAGGGCGGGGGATTTCTACTACTAGAGAGGAGTTGCACAAGCAATCTACTACTTTGACTTTGACTACGATTTGCGGGTTATGGAAAGAGGTCCGGAGTATCGGCGAAAGGGCAAATACAGCTCGGTTCCCCTGAGGCTCCTCTTGCCCATGGGTTGCTTTTGATCGGAAAGGAGGTGGCAGGTGGCGAGGACTACACGGGCGCAGTGGCGGCGGCGGAGGAGGCAGCAGCAGCAGCAACAGTCCGTCCCCGCCAGTCAGCCTTAGCTACCTACTGACCGGGCAGTTTCAACACTTGGTTCCCATTGTTTAATTAATTCTTTGATTTTTGTTTTCTTTGCTTCACAGCTAGCTGCTGACATGTAAGATACATAGCTGCGAGGGGGAGGTCATGAGAGGGCGGCGGGGAGAAGAGGTAGATGAATCAGTTGCCCAAGTGTTGAGGCACTCTGCTATTGCCGACGGGGGGTAATGAAAAGCAAACCCAGTTTTGCGGTTGTGATCTATCAACTGCTATGCTAATAAGTGCCAGTCCACTGACCGGCTCCCTCCCTTGGAAATTCTGCCTTGCTTTTTCTTGTGTTGTGACACTCGGGGCGAATGTCTTCAAAGCCTCCCACATGTTCATCGAGGTGAAGTACCTGGTTGCTAGGGAGTGCCAGGCCTGCCAGGGACACGCTAACACGTGGGTGACAAGGTGCGTAGGTAGCTTCTTAAGCAGTCGCTAGGCAAGTAAAATATAATACATATAGGGCTACCTACATACAGCACACAACACTTATTACTTACTGTACCCAAGTAGTTTCTCGGCAGTCGGGTAACTAACCACATACGTATTGTACATACATGGACCGGGGATCCGATTGCGCTAAAAGAGCTTGAATCGGATTGAATCGTTTTTTATCCCTGCGGCGGCGTCAATACCCTCGAAATTCAATCCCGACGACGGCGACGACAGCACGACAAACGACGAGAACAAGCCGACCGACTGAGTGACCGAGGAACAAGGAAACAGCGTCCGGACGGAACAGAAAAGACGTATATACTGCCTGTACTAGCCAGCACACTCGGCCCACCCCGGATCTGGCGAATCGAGGAGAGCGAGCTTGCACCGGGACCCTCCTCCCATCGTTCGAAACGGCTCAGAGGCAGAGAGACCGTCGGGCGGACAGAAAGAAAGACAGAAAGATTTCGGGGTATCTGATAGCAGGAAGGGCGCAAGCAATTGACCGCAAAAAGTCGTACGGCATCAGTTGTATGGCACCGTGGTGGGAGAGTTAAGCTGCAAGGCGGACGAACGAACGAACGAACGAACAAGGCACAAACTCAACGCAACTCCACTTGGGCACCAGGGTAGCGAACCGGAACCACGGGCAATAAAAAGCGAAGGCCGTGATATTACCAAAGAGAGACGAGACGAGGAAGAAGAAGCAGATATAATCGAAAATGCTGTACGAGTTGATCGGGATCGTGAGTATTGCCTTTCTGCCCCTTCTCCCCACTGCCTGCGGTCTCTGAGAGAAGGAGGGAGGGAGAGCATCGAAGATTGCATCGCACGAGGGAGCACGCGCTCTTATCTGTGGGGACAGGGAAGGAAGAGCAGGGGGCATTAAGGGAGGAACATGAAATTTCTTTTGGTCTGTGCGATGATCGCAGAAGAACAAGAAGGGGGCATGATATGATAGATCGAGACGGGACGAGAGAAGGCGGTTGCAAGAAGCTAACGAGAATACGTATTCCAACAGGTCCGGCCGGGCAACCTCGCCGAGGTAAAAGAGTATGTTCTTCCTACCATCCTAGCTATCAAATCACATTACTACTTACCCTTGTCCCCCCCCTCGCCTTTCTCATCCTCACCCAAAATCCTATTTACACACTTGCATTCCAAACCTACCACTGACCTTCCCACCTTCCCAGAATCGTCCTGGCAGCCGGGCAGCTCGTGCTGCAGAACCGGGGCGTGATCCGCGGCATCTCCAACTGGGGGGTGTTCGCGCTGCCCAAGGCGACGTCGGTGCACCAGATGCGCCACCACCACGGCCACTACTTCGCCATGCGGTACGACGCCAGCATCGCCACGCAGCTGGCCGTCCGCAACATGCTGGCCCTCGACCCCCGCATGATCCGCCACGCCAGCGTCAAGCTCGGCGACGGCAAGCTCGAGAGCCTGGCACGCGTCGGGCCGGGCGTCGCCTGGAAGCGTTAAAATGAGAAGGGAAGAAGATTAAAAGAAAAAGAAAAGAAAAGAAAGGGGCTTGTTAGAAAGGCCGGATGGGAGTAAGGTTGGGAAAGGTTGGGAGGTTACGGGTGGTGCCGCCGGGCTAACTAAGTAGCCTACGAAGGAGAAAGAGCAAACGAGGTGAACGATGGGGATGTGTATATGTACATATGTACGACTGGGATGGGCTGGGAAGAAAAGAGCATACCTGGACATGGCATGGCGTACCTAGTGCGGCTGGCTGGCTGACTGGCTCGCTCGGATTTGTATATTGAGGAATCTTGTGGACAGGATAGAGAGCAGCCAGTAGTTGCCGTAGCTACATGGATGTGTCGAGATGAGACGAGTCCGAAGGGGCGAGCTGAGCCCTGTGTACGTATCTGCCCGGGCCATGCTACCTACCTAGGAAGAAAAGAGACAACACAACGAACGCACGTATACGTAGCCCGTATTCGACGGGTTCTGTTCTTCATTCATCCCTCGCCGTGAGTTTCTGATGCGCGCTATGCTATACCCGGAGGGAGAGGGACGCTAGATCGAGAACTGTGATGGCGAGCGTACAGAAGCGGCGAAGGGGATGATGGGAGGCCAGTTGGTATTCTATCTACGCAGAATCGCATGCCGCATTCCAGCTGGAATGGAATGTTTGTTCATCGTCAGTGACAGACTTGCGTATTGTATATGTAGATCAGGGATGAGCAAATAGATACACAGACAGACAGACAGGCAAGCAAGCAATAGATCTATACCATGAGGTACCTACCTAGGTACTACGTAGTTTCTGCTACGACCTACGTACACATGTAAGCACGTATGAGATATGACTAGGTAGGTAAACAACATCAGCGCGCCGTTGACTGGCCAAGGTACCTACCCACCTACCTACCTTGAACTGACTGGAATAGGAAATCCGCTTTCCGGTCCACACTGAGTAGGTAAAGCAAGTCCACGCTTTTTCCCGATCGCTGACCCTCTAGCTGGTTGGTTGGTTGTTTGGTGGGTGGGTGGTGGTTGTTGATCGGTTTGCCTTCATCGGTCAGAGTACTACGCGCGTGTGTCCGCGCGTGTGTCCACGCGTGCGTCCGAGTCGTGGTATGGGCCCGAAGAGAAGAGAGCGAGTAGGTAGGTTACCTCGTAGGCTCTACCTATCTCCAAACTAACACGAGAAAGGAAGTCATTTGCCATAATAATCAGTAGGTCTATTCGTCTCCCTCATGACCGGGAATTATGCCTACTTGGGTAAGTAACTAGCCATACTTCGTTTTCGTGATCTTTGCCTTGTCTACCGTAGCTAGGTACATAAGCCAGTCCGTAACGTCCATGCCTAGGTTACCTCAAAGCCTCAAGAATCATAACCGTGTATGTAAGCATGCATACCTATATAGGTACATGCAACGCCTGCAACAAAATCAAGATCCTCTGAATTTGCAAAAGCCACCAGTGTTTTCCTCGTCTCGTTCTCGCGCAATGGTCCGTATTTTCCGTGAAGTAGGTAGGTACTTAGCTAGTAGGAGGCAGAAGCCGGAAGAAAGGTCCGCCATAGGATCGCGGCGATGACTAGCCAATAAATACCACGGTTACCACGCATGCCAATCACAGTTCCCACGGCCGCTGGGAGACAGGCCCGCCCTAGGCGTCGACGTCCATGGCCGCGGCCGCCTTCTTCTTGTTGAACCAGGCGACGAAGTCGTCGATGACGCCGGGCCAGGCGCCGTCCTCGCTCCAGAAGCCGAGCGTCTCGTCCTCCATGGTCTTGAAGGCGAACTCGAGCGTCTGGTTCCACATGTCGCGGTTGACCGAGCGCGTCCAGTTCTCGGCCAGGAACGCCTTCCACTCCTCGAGGAAGTCGACCGGGGCCGCCGAACGGCCGCCGCGGCCGCCGTGGGTCACCCACTTCCGGCCGGGCGGGCTGAAGAGCAGGGTCCAGTAGGTGATGGCCGTGTCCAGGGCGAGGGCGCGCTGGTCGCGCTCCTTGCCGACGACGAAGACGTTGCGGTAGACCTTCTTGAACAGCTCCTTGTCCGTGGACAGCGTGGCGAGGAGGCGGGAAAAGTGCTGTTTGTGCGCCTCGGATCTCGCGTCGGCACTGTTGTTACATACGTACGAGTTAGATAGGAGGGGAAAATTGACGACAGTAAATAGATACATAGATGAGATTTATAATAGAAAAGAACGTACCCAGTGGCCTTCCAACCCTCAACGAAACCTTCCCGAGAGATCTCGCCAATGCTAGGAGCACGAACGATCTCGAGAATTATGAAGAACGATGCGTCCTCGAGATTGGCACCTAGATTCTGAAGGTAGTTCATAGTGGATTCGGCGCCAAGGGTGTCCTTGTCATCCTCGTTGGAAGCTAAATTCGAGGTTTTTTGTTAGTTGGGAGTTAGGCCGGATTCGGAGCGCAATCACATACTTTTGAGGTCATCAAACATCTTGTTCAGCTGAGCCTCCTTGTTCTGAGCTGCAGAACCGCTATTGCCCTGAAAATAACTGAAGGAGTCGTTAGAATACAATCCGCTTAGAGGAAAACCTGGAAATCGAGAACAAAGGCGGCTTGAGTACACATGGTCTGCATGACCATACATCTAATTAGTATTGATCTGGCCATCCACGTTACTCACCGACGAATCCGGGGTGGCTGAGGCAGTGGTACGGGTCCGGGAGGACGGGGTGGAAGCAGCCTAATGCGATTACTGCGGCGAGCAGGCACCGAGGTCCTTCCTGTTGCAGCAGTCTCGTCGGAATCGACAGGAGGGGTCCGGCGCGAGGGTCGCTCCACAGGGTTACCTCGTGCTCGCATCCTGGCGGTGTTGCAGGAGGTTGAGAGTGTCGTTGGCAGACTCAAAGTGATGGGGGATGGAGGATGTGTGGATGATGGAAGGAACGAAAAGTTTCAGTAGTGTTGTGTGGTGCCAGGTTTCTTGTGGTGTATGAGGGCAACTGGTCGAATTATTTTTTATCCTAGGCCACAAGTAATGTGCCCTTCCAAAGCGGCTGAGCAATGCGGCTGTTAGGGCATGGCACGGGGAGGGCACGAGGTGCGGCTTTGAAGCGTCGAATACCTCCTCTTACCCCCTACAGCCAACCTCCGTGGGATGTAGTCCCTGGCACTGGGAGCATAAGCCTCCAGCCTATAAAGACCTTTCGTGGTATAGAGACAATGGTATTGTCAAGATGATCAGACCTGACTTCTACAGACCACTAGAAGGATCTCAACCATGACGGGATGCGGTTTGTCATATAGCATATTGACACCCTCCAGTAGAGATACGGGATCCACAACACCAGCTTTCTGGAAGTCTGTCCACAAAGGCTCTGCAGTATGCCGTCTGGCCAGGGCGAATTGCAGATAGCACATCAAACCCAACTCCCAGAAGGTCGCCTGACGCAATAGGCTGCGAGTTCGATCCACTGCCCCCTGAGAAAACCAGTACAAGAATATACCATCTCTAGGTTTAGTAGCTGGCAGGTCTCGTTCCTCATGATCGCCAGAGTTTCCAGGGGCCGTCCATAATCCGCACATGGGAGATCCGCAAAAGAGACCGAATCCAAGATGGGTCGTCCGAAGTGTATTGTACCCAAGCCGCCAGGCAGAGAGAAGGGGTGAGACAGGAGAAGCAGAAGAAAGGAACTTACGCTTCTACCGCATCGTTAAGCTTCCAATTGCAACCCTTGAGATACTACATCACAGCATCATAGACAATCGTTAGCACAATGGTTGCTAACACATCTCAAGACATGCACATACTGTGAGCATGCAGGATGTCACGGGGCGGGACAAAGGCAGAACGAGGGTGTGGAGAAAGAGAAGCAGTGGTGATGAGCACGCTAAGAGAAAGATCCAAAATCACAGGAGCAAAAGGTCAGAACCAAAAGAGCAGGGAACAACTCCCACTCACCCGTTGAGCAATCTTATCCGACACCCCCGTGACGGACGCGAAACTGATGATCGCCCCTTTCTGCGCATTGGATAATGGCATCTTGATTGTCCTTCCCCTAGGCAGGGATACCGGGTGACAAAAAAACAGAAATTGACGACTTTGCTGATGGGTTTTTTATTCTTATCCCGTTGGATAGAGTCAAAACCCCAGTCGATGGCGAGATTCTTCACCCTCCTGGATGGATGGATGGATGGACCCCTCGACTGACTGGCTGATGGCTGACTGATGATGGTGGCGTGAGGAGCTAGCCAACAATACTTCCCCCCCTTTGATGCTGGACTGCCGTAGATGCGTGGGGGCTGACAGTGGTGAGGTTATGGTGATGATGGGAACGAAAAGTGTCCTCTCTCTGCTGCTAGCCGCGAAGTGATCACGAGGATGTTCAGCATGCAACTCGTTCCTTATCGACTGGCGTCTTTTTGCGATAAGAATGACAGTGGCGATAATTGGATATATATCTAGGCACCCTCTGTTAGTTGACCAGTTGGTTCTGACCGACGATGATGGATAGCGATGAAGGGGGTAGATAGAGCACGTGCTCGTGTGTGTCCGTGTCCGTGTTGTCCTGTGCTGCTGTTCTGGTCTCCCCTTAGCTGGGTAAGGATAAGAAAGAAGATGACACTGATGAGACTGGTAACTGTTGAATGTCTAACTATGAAACGTCCCTGGTAGTATGCAGATGCATGAATGGATGGGTCGACGGGATGGGACGGGATGTGATGAACGTGACGGGGTACACAACAAGAAGATGCCTTGTGCATACACTGCTAGGTATAGCTACACTGGGTATAGCGACATACCGACACCAGTGACCAGTAGCGCATTTGAGGTAGGTGCATAGTATAAGGGAGAGCAACGTATTACGTACCTGCTAAATACCTGCTTGTAAGTGATAGACAAGGCTGAAGCAGGGAGGCGTTCTGTCAGGTCAGTCAGTCAGTCCCGGGTCAGTCAGTCACTCCTAAGTCATTGCCTGTCAGTCGTCAGCTAACAACACCTGGAGTGGTTCGTCGGGCAGACAAGACAGCCTGGGACGGGACCTCAGCAGTGGATGGCGGGGTTGGCGGGCTGGCGGGGTCCTTACTTACCTCATAGCTGGAGCCTGTGTGTATATGAAGCTAGCGCTTATATTCATCTATCCGATGGAAATGAGGCAGGAAAAGGGGCACCGTTACAAGCATTTCTCTTCTCTATTTACCATCTAAGGTATATAGCCAGACATTATAACTTACCTATACGCGGTGCCTATCCACCGCCCCAGGCTTAACTACTTGTTTACTCCAACTATAAACAAACAGGTCTAGACCAAAACTTGAAAACTATGAAATAAGACTTGGTACATATAGTAATATAGTATAAAAAATAGCATAAATGGCAGTTCCCGAACGACTCACTCACTGACTGCCAGACTGCATGATCATTGTATGCAGCTAGCCGACATATGGGTCTCCAGGAGCTGTTTTAGCTACTCTACCTAGGTACCTACAACCTACATGCATGACTGGGGCAGAGTCCTGTAGAAACATCCAATCCATGCTCTCAACGTGTGTCAAGGGCGTCTGGGATGGCGAGACTGCAGATTTCATAGGTGTATCTGAAAGCAAAATGGAGACGGATGAATGGGTACTCGTATCAAGGAATGTGTAAAACCCAACTCCATCAGTCCATCGTTTAGCATATGGCGCTGGCCTATATTGCTGACTTCCATTTCTACTTTCCTTTACACCATGCTCAGGAGGTAAAATCTCAAATGACAATCTCCCGATCTCTTCCTCTTATCGGAATATCCCATTATCTCCAGCTCAGATCAAACGTATCAACATGTGGAACGAGGTAGCGAAAGCCGAGTCAAGAAATACTTCGTCCAACAAGTCTACATTGTGCAAATTAGTTACATAAAGGGTATCGAACCACGTCCATCCTCCAAATCAGCACCTTACCGACCCCGTCCCCCGTTGCCTTCAACCTAGGTTTATTTGTGCATGTGTCTGTGTGTATGTGTGTGTGTGTTGTGGCGAGTGTGTAGTTGTGCGGATAGGTACGTATATATCAAAGCTCCGAGCAACTTGAAATTCTGATGAACCGTCAACCTATCGGGGGCATATGTATGACATGACGTCCACACTGGGGAAAACATTCTGGAAATGTCCAACCGCTTGCTGATAAGTGTGTAAACTTCGCTAATCTTCATCGCACAGATAAGAATTCAACGCAAATTCTCCGATCTTTCCGACGTGATCCATGAGCAAGGCAATGCCTGCTCTCCTCGAACATCGCTATGGTCTCGTGCTTTTAGTCACCGAGAGGCATACCCTCGAGTTCATCGAGAAGCCGCCTCCAGTTGTCGGCAAGCATCTCCGAGTATTTGACACGCTCCTGGGCCCAGTCTTGGTTCCAGCGACTGACATGGTACTGTGTCTGCTGGAAGAAGATGAGCTCGTCGCGGATGCACTCTTTGACGAAAACTGAGCGGTTGTGCTGGTTGACTATGGATTCCTTGTCCTGATGCGAGTATTAGTACTTGCTTTCAACACAGTTCGGGAAGAAGGCATAAAGTATATGGGATGAAAGCTAACCTTGATGATGGACTCGACAACCTTCTCGATCTCTCCAGGCTTAACTAGCGGCTCAGGTTTTGCCCGCAGGTTGGCAAGCTTGGTCTCATTGGTTTGGATCCGTCGTTCGAGATACGGGATGTTATCCTTGTCCAGTCGCTCCCTCCGATCGAACATGTCTCTAATGCTGACTAAAGCATCACGTTGTCTCTTCAAGTCCTCGAGGACCCCAGCATCCCAGGCCTTGCTTTCGTCCTCCATCAAGCTTTGCGTTGTATGTAGGTGTTTACTCATAGCGATCAGGCCATCGTTGAGCAGGGGTACATCGTTAGTGTCGGTGGCGTAGGCATCTGTGCTCGTCTCTGTAAGAGATTGCAATGATATTGCCATGCGAGCATGATCAGCGGCAACACCTTCAGTGCGCTTGATCAAGCGGTCCATTATATTGCATGCACTTATGTATAGATCGGCCGAACGTTTGATGCCCAGCCTCGTACGATCGAAGAGCTCGTTTAGGGTCGGGGGGAGTGAATCTTCTAGGCCTGGTGGAAGCGGACGTCCGGTGAATTCATCGACAACAGAGATGGTAGCTTGTTTGCGCCACACAGAAAGCTCCTGGTCCTAATTAGCCGTGGATGCAAGGTGAGTTGGCAATAGCACCAAAGACTTACTGTTGGGACAGTCAAGAACATTATGACGAGCTGCTCTTGACTAAACACGGGGTGTCGGACAACGCCATTTAGGAAGCGGGCCAGACCGCGCCTCCGCTTTTCAATGAATGCCCCATCGTTGGAGAGATGGTTTCCATTCACGGCTACGCGCTTAGGTGGGAGAAGAGGCAGCGCACGGAACGGATACCTTTTATGAAGGCAATCAAGCAACCAGACAAAATCGCTGTATCTCCGGATGACCTTGCTTCCACGACGCGCGCTGGTGACCTCGTAGTTGTGATGTTGAAACATGAACATACCCTCCTTTTCCGGCATTAGGGAGACCACAATGCTCTCTTCGACAGCGTTTCCGGTTCGTCCAACACTAATGGTCCGGGAGTGGCCACCGGAGGGATTGGCTCCAGGCTCGCGTCCTCCAGCACCGGTAGTACCGCTGCCGAAGGGGCTGTTCGGCTGGTTGGAGGGGCCGTCACCGAACCCACCAGCACTGTTGTCTCGATTACCGTCAAAATATCCCCAGCCTCCACCTGGGTGGTTTGATGGGCCGCCGGATGACTGGGGAGCTGAGCCTGCAGCTGAAGCCATTGTGGATGTCGTGAAGTTTGATGTAGTGCGCGAAGTGAAGTCGGGCGGTTGGTGATCCTCAACGTCATACCTATTTCCATTGGCTTCAGAGCTCACTGGACCGGTGCGACCGTTGGTTGCCGGAGGTGCATCTGCGTGATTATGGCCTTTGTGTACGTCGGGCGTGCTCCATGGGTCATGTTCGGGACTATCCATCGGGGGCTGTCTCGCGTGGGGCTTCGGTGTCGTTAAATGCTGCTGGGAGGAAGTGGACTTCGTAGGAGTCACGGGTCGCTGGGGAGGCTTGGCAGCAAGTTCCGAAGTGTCGGGGAATGCAAATGCAGGCTGTTTCGCGCTCTTGTTGGCGAAGGTCGACGATGATAATTGGGGCTGCGGCAGGTCTGGAGATTATTGGGTTGTATTATCAGTAAATGACGTTTCCCCACTGTCCTATTTGCTGGAGCTAACAGTTATCTCTTAAGTGGTAACGTAATGCAACGCCATGCAATGCAATGCGATGCAATGTATTTACCGCTGTTGATATAGTTATACCATCGACAGTAAACAAATACAGAAAACGATGATCGTGAGAAGATCGAGTAAAAGGCGTCAAATGCAAACAACTCAACACTACTTCCTACATTCAAAAACATATAGTACGCACGCACGTGGGTATGCAAGAGGGTTCGAGATAGGTAGGTGGGTAGAGCTAGATATCAGGACTTAACTTACTTCGTCTGCGTTCGTCAACTCCATCCAGACTAACTGGTTCACCCTCTTGCGCCAGCCCAATGAGGGCGAGCAATACGTTAAACTCGTTGCGACCAATAGGAGCATCACTTCCCGCCGGCGCCAGTATTCCCATTATATGCGCCTGGTGATCTGCACTCAGCCGCGCAGCAGCGAGAGTCTTAGTGACCCCGGACGGGGTGACCTTGCCAGCCTCCTCATCCTCGGCAATCGCATTATCGAAAGCTTCAATGTAGCCATCCGGGACGTCGGTGCCGGCAAGCAGGTTCCTGACCAAGTCGGTGCGCTGATGCTTTCGTGGTGTTGGGATGTCCCATGGCGAGCCGGATCGATCGCCGCCGAAGTCATCGTCGTTGAAGAGAGTGTCCGAGGTGGATCGGGTCATGGGACCATCGTCATCGTCGAAAAGCGAAGTCTGGGACCGGCCAACGGCGGAATCCCCAAGCGAAGGGGAGTCGTTGGGAGGCGAGGTGCCGAACAGAGACATTATTGTTCTCTTTTTCCCGGCTTCTTGTAGTAGTTACCAATAGCTCGGATTCGATTATGTCGCAGCCTTCGTGGCTGAGCGGGCAGTGAATTAGGATTAAGTGTAGGATGTGACAGCGTTGGAATTCGCCTCGAGGTCGGTATCGCACGATCGTCCAGGGACAGCGGTTTCGTAGTTAGATCGTTCGTACTTTGGCGACGACGGTTTATTTGTACACTCAATTACAAGGAGGGACGAAGCAACGCACGTATGCCTGTCCTATGTAAGACAACTTAGGTAGAACTACAACGTGACGCTGAACATTACGAAGCACGCCGATGCAATTATCCCGATTCGAGGATGGAAATAGAAGGGAGGAAAGAGGAATGGCAGATATGTATGGCGAGAAATCTGGACTGGGGCGAATTGCGAATTGCGAATTGCGAATTCTACATGTAAAACCCTTGAAGAGAACCTCGGGACCTTGAAGAGACAAGAACCTAGAAGCCTCCTTCCGTCACATCTGCCCGTCTGCTGCTCTCTGACTCGCCGCACTTGCCCACCCACACACCTTGCCCAGGTGCCCGCCTGCCCGCACTTGCTGACTTGAAACATGACGGAGCTGAGACCCACTTAGCGACAGCTATAGTCCACCAGCCCCCTGGGACTTACCGGTAAAGTTGCAACATCTTCAACACTATTTTATTCAGCTGCACTTACGAATAGGCAGTGGCATTATGCCCATTATGTATAGTATTAGTACTTCGTGGTATATGGTCGTGCGAGGCAATTGAGACCTTTATCATCATGTATACCTTTGAACCGTTGAACATAGATGTGGAGGACAAGAAACATCTGAGGCCTCCCTTTGGATATAATAGCCCTCCAATATGCCACCCATACCCATGGCAACCAGCTGGGTCGTATAGTAAAGTACAGATGGTACGATCGTACAATGAATACTTCGCATAGGGACTTCGTGTAACTGAGGAGATAGATACGTCACGATCACAGCTTCTCCCAGAGCTTGGTCTCCTCCTGCTTGGCCTTCTTCTTCCCCCTCTTCTTGAGCTGCGCCTCGGGCACCTTGAAGTACAAACTGGGCGACTGGCCGCGCTTGAGCGTGTGGCTGAGGTAGCCGCGGTGCGCCGGGTCGCGGTAGTACTCGATGTCCCAACGCGCAGTGGGGTCGGGCAGCCGGTAGGTGAAGCCGCGCTTGCGCATGTCCTTCAGCACCGGCTTGACGTGCTCCGGGCCCGTCGGCAACGGCACTGTCGTGTTAACGCTCTTGCCCTCCACCAGCCGCTGGATCGCCGCTTTCGTGTAGTACCGCGTCATGATGCGACCCCCGGCCTGCTCCACCGCTGCGATCGCCGACGCCGACGCCCGCGACACCACGATGTTGATCGGCTGCTTCAGGGTCCCCTCCGCCCCGCCCCGCCCCAGCAGCTTGATCCCGTCCCGGATCGTCCCCACTAGGTTCGACTGGTGCAGCTCCTTCGGCGTAATCGGCTTCGTCGGGTCGATCCGGCCCGCGTCGATCCAGTCCTGCAGCTTGTCGACGTTGACCTCGGCCATCACCGCCGCCTGACTAGAAACGCCTCTACGTTAGCAAGAGACCTGTCGTTTCGGAAATAGCTATAAGCTTTGGCAAAGCATCAGATGCGTACAGGTTCTCGAATCCGAGCCGTCCCCTCTGGAAGATCAAGGGCGTCTGACCACCCTGAAACCACGGCTTGACTTTTCCATGCTGCTTCTGACCGTTGTGACCCCTTCCTGACGTCTTTCCCTGGCCTGAGGACGGACCACGACCGAGTCGGATTCGCCGCTGGTGTGCTCCCTTGTTGTCGGACAAGCTGGATAGGATGGATGCGTTTCGGGACTGGATCGAGCAGGCGGCAAGTAGGTTGACTAGAAGTTTGGGCTGTGACGACCCAATAGCAGCCCTGCAGCATCGAGCCGCTGATTGGGTCGGTATCCGTGGAGGCATGATGTCGGGCTATTTATATGCGGTCATTGAGTGAAGCTCTGAATTGCGCAACGACGAAATCTTTGAAGACTCGAGTGGTAGAATCGGGCTGCAGTGGTCCGTGCCACTCCCGCCCGCGATTAAGCTAACTACCTAGGTAGGTACATATGTAGGTAGTTACATACTTACTAAGTAGTTATCGGCCGATTTCCCCAAATACCTACCTAGTTAGATAGTGGGCTGCGGGTGGGGTGGGGGATAGTGCAGGTGGTTTTGAAGAGCCTCAGCCCTCAGGGGATTAGCCAGTCACTCCAGTGGACTTCTGCCCCTCAGCCAACCTCGAACGTGAAATCCGGAAACTATCATCTTCATACTTCATATGCGTGGTTATTCATATTATATATTATATATACCTATACATCTAGTTCAACTCAAGCCACGAACTGCATTATTTACATGGACCTGCTCATAATTAACTTAGCACCGTGATGAGTGACCTCAATTATACCTCTCAATAGCCTCTACACTGTTCCGCATTCCACATGTCGGACACCTTCTCGCCGTCCCCGTCAGGATCCTCCAATTCCTACAGCTATCGCACCTCATAGCCAGGACATCCCTCCCGATCTTCCCATCGCAGAACTTGAGCTCATCATCGTAGTACCTCAGCAGCCCCGCCCAGCGACCTGAATATTTACCTGTCGCCAGGGCGGCGCGCAAGCTCCCCTCCGAGAGCGCCAGCACGGCGTCGACGACCTCCTCGGCCGGCGCCGTCGGCGGGCCGTCCATCATCTGGATTGCCTTGTCGGCAAAGGCAACGTACTCGGGCCGGTCCGCGCCCCACTCCCACGTGGTCACCAGCTCGGCGACGCGCTCGAGCGACGACGCGTAGTCTTTGATGTGCTGCCACTCGGCGTTGCCGGTGCCGCAGAGGTACTGCCACAGCGGCCCGAGGGGCCCCGTGCGCGGCGACCGCATCATGAGGTAGTTGAAGACGTTCATGCGGTGCAGGTGCGGGACGCGCGATATGCAGTAGTCGTTGTACCTCGCCAGGACGCGGTTCCGCGCCGCGGGGCTGTTCTCGGCGGCCGGCGATAGGTACGCCGCCGTCTGCTCGGCCAGGAACACCGACGTGCCCATGTTGCAGTTGATGCCCGGCGAGTACAGCGGGTTCGTGAAGCCCGCCGCGTCGCCGATGGCCGCCCAGCCCGGCCCGGCCACGACGGGCGAGCTGTACGTGAGCGTCTTCCGGACGAACCACGTGGTTGCCGGCCCGTAGAGGTCCGGGACCAGGCGGTGGCGGTCCATCAGCTGCTGCATGCGCGGGTAGCGCGAGGTGATCCAGTTAAACTTGCGCTCGGCCTCGCAGCTGCCGTACGAGGCCAGGTCGTCGGGGTACACCACGTCGTTACGGAGCGCGTAACCGATGCTGGTGACCCAGCGGAAGCGGCAGTCGAACTTCCTGGCGAGCTCGTGCGACGATGGGTAGTCGTCCGCCGGCGTGCCGGCGGCGTCGAGATCGAGGAGGTGGTTGATCATCCTCGCGAGATTGGCTGTCGAACTTCCTTCCCAGGACGGGAGGCGGATCACCCAAGCCCAACTACAAGACCAGGGGTATTGTGATTAGCAAGTTGTGCATCCTGCTGACTATTGCATCGCCGCTTATGTCCCATTGACTATGTCGGTGTTCCTACACGAGACTGAGTGAATGCTTACCCTTCAGCTAGGCAAATATGGTTGGTATGACAGGATTCATAGTGCCTCAAGGGGATATCCGTCTCGTCGCCATCCATCTCGAAATAGGCCCAAAACGAGTCCGTATTGAAATGCGGTAATCTCGTAGCCCTCGCTGCTTTCGATGCGAACCTACGAAACCGCCCTGTGGCGTCGACGACCAGTTTCGTATCAATATGCTTGGTACCATCGTTGCCGCCTTGGTTCAACACGTCTACCCGGCCGGCAACCCTAGGCCCATTGTCTGTATCGGTCGGCAACTTCGTGGAGTCTATATTGACAGCATGACCATGGAATATATTGACGCCCAATCTCTGAGCGAAGAGCGTCAAAAGCAGCTCGCTTATCTTGCGCTCGACCTGCAAGGTGGCGACGAAGTCTCCTGCAGGACCATTCGCGCAGAAATCAGTATAGCCATCATTGTCTCCGTTGTGGGGGAGATAGTAGAAACAAAGGCCATCTTTGGGGCCAAACAACCTCCACGCCAATGCTGTGCTGATCCCGATGCTCTTAAGCCACAATCCGAAGGTCGTCAGAGTACTCTCTCCGATCTTGTAGCCCGGAGACGGTGATTTCTCTATAACTGTTATTGATACTGGATCTTCTGGCCTACCGTGGCCGGACTCCACAACGCGGAGCGACTTGAGGCGGGCGTGGATAGCATATATGAGCGAGTGAATGCCACCTCCCACGACCACCACATCTGAGGCTGTAGGAAGTTCGGCACCAGTTGCGTTGAGAGAGTTGAGGTATGCGGTTTCGACCGGTATGGGATGTTCCTCGGTAGGCTCACACTTGGAAAGACCCCTGACCCAGGCGGACCAAGGCCAAGAAGCAGCTGACTGTCCCCTGGTTGAGATGGTTGTCATTTTGCTAGCTGACTATATGAAGAAGGGAACAGTCCATATATGAAGATACTGGCGGTCTATACTTCCAAAGACTTGCTACCTTTTATATATAACCTGATAGTATCCGTTGACAAGGGTAACATGTTCCACTGGATCGTGCGCATCTAGCGTTACGGCTAAGTACGTAACTTGTAACGCGAGGCTTGAAGTTGGCACTTAGTGACTACCAAATTCACGCGCTATTCCCGGTGCAAAACTGCAAAGAAACTGGTAATGTAAGTTACGGGAAATTACATGGTAGGCTACAGGTGAGTGCGAGCAGGTGGTTGCGTATATAGGTATGAGCAGGAATAGGTGTAAGCAGGGCTGACTAGTATGCTCATTCTTCAAGGCCATTTATACAAGGCTTGCAATTGCACGTCCAGTCATTTGCCCCTTCAACACAACGCAATTCATGTGCCACAAAGCAATTTGCGTGTGGCCGCTATCGTATGGCATACTACGTACAGAAGCATCGCATTAATCTGTTACTTCCCGGTACGCGTAGGTGTTACTGAAAGCACCAGAGTATTAGACACCGTCAGAGAGTAAGGGGGCCGCTAGCTGACGCCGTCATACCTCGCCGCCCTACAAAGCACGCTATTGTTGTTACTGTTACCTAAGTATGTTCTATGGGCGCCAGGACGTCTGTGCCGAAGAACAGTACCCATGGGTGAGCATAAATTAGCTGTATTGGCGGCGGTGAAACCAAATGTGAACGGTTGGCCAATAATAAACAAACGATGTAATTAGATGCGTCTTAACATTCTGTTCAGTTTCTAGTTGAAGGGCCGAATAGACAGCCAAAATTGTGCCATAACGCATGATTCGCGGAGCTTCGCCATGTAAATGTCAAATAAATCTATGCGAAGATTTGCTAAAGTGACTTCAATATAGGGGCTCTTCAGCAGGTAGCTAGGCCGCGCGCCAAAAAAGCTACCATTGGTTAGACCCATATATAGCACAGCCACGCCCGTGACACGATGGCGCCGATGGCTTGCAATATATCTGCTCCGTACCTAAGGTATGTTTCGTGGTGGGCGTAAATCACTTATAGCCATTCTTAGGAAACCATATTTGCTAGGTGTTGATTCCCCAGCGGACCATGATTAAGCAAGCAAAAATAGGAATGGCAATCGTCTTTCTTCAATATTAGCACACCCCTTAATAGTTACGGCAACACTAGGTATCACAGCTGTTCTCTCGAGGCAACAGTTTATACAGGATTTCATACTGGTAATTGATTATCTTGGCTTGAGCCCTTTTACCCCGTGTCATTCTGGGAACCTGAGATAGCCCTCATCCCTGGCTGTTTTGTCCGATAAGAAAAGGGGGTTTGATCTTAGCAAATAGACCCCATAGAAGCATTGTTAAATATAGACGTAGGTTATGAGGTATATTATATTAGGTTACTTAGTATAATAGGAGTATATTTTATAGGCAAATAAGGGCATCCCATATATATAGCTATAGGTATGGGTCGTTCCTAGCCACCTGGATTTCCAGCTACCGTATTTTAATATTCCTATTTAAACCATACGTAATTATAATTCGAGGTTATCGTTAAGTTAGCTTGCTTTGCTAAAGTCTTAAAATTTAAGTTTAATATAGCTTTTAAAGCGGGGGTCGTTAAAGCCTTAATAGCTACTATTTTTTAGGCTAATCCATTTTCATACTTTACGTAATGAAAGTATTAAATATTTATTTTTTCCATTATTCGAATTGTCGGTATTATATCAGATTTCGGCTTTCGATATGTATCGTTTGTTGCGAAAGTATTCAACGAAAAAGCGTTGTTTTCCGAATAATATATTTTTTTATCGTTTAGCTTTAGCAATATGTAACATCGGATTATAGTTTTAAATTAAAATTCGTTTTTTGCGAAAACCATTAATAATGGTTATAACGAAAATATGTCATTTTCGTATTTCTTATTAATCGTTAATTAGGGGTCCGTTAGGCGTATTAAATAATTTTATCTAGGTTTTTTTGCCGTATTTCGGAAATAATTCGGCGAAATTTTCGAAGGTATTACGAATGCTAGCGTTAGGTATATATTATTATTAATTAATTTTATTTTATTCGTTATAAAAGGAAATGGCTTTATAATAAACGTAAGGGCTTTTATCGTTAATTATTAAATTACGGAATTATTATAAAAAGGCTTTTAAGTTTGTTTTTAATATATTAAGGTTTAATGGAAATATGTCGAATGCCGTAAATAATGCTATAAATATTATTATAATGTATATAAATTAATAGGAAAAAAAAAGGCCCGAAAAAAAAATAATTAATTAGGTATATATATATAAGTATTAGGGCTGCATTTTTTATTTTTATTTGGGTAAAAATATGTTTTATTCGATTGGATTAGTTTTATAAACCCCTTGGAAAAAATGATAAACATATTAATAAAGACCCATAAAAAATAATATTATCATAAAGCTAATATAACGTATAATAAGGAATAAATAAAAAAGGAAATATTAATAAGGTTATTAATATAAATATTAGGAATAAAAATGGTATTTTGGTAATAAAATGCCCTTATAGGACCCAGTTTTACTTTTTTTACTTATTTTATAATAAGATATTTAGGGCTTTTTTAAAGATAACGAATTTATTTTTAAGCAAAGGCTTTATTAAACCATTAGCGATTTAATTAAAGATATAAATATACCGAAAATCGATTTTATTATTTGCTTACTTTTTACGGTTAAAATGGTATTATATTTCGATATGTTTGGTACAGGCGTAAAATTAAGGATTTTTTGTTAATATAAATGCTTTTTAATTATTCCTATATATTACCGTAGCAATTATTTCGTTTTTAATGGCGTTAAATTCCTTTAATAGCTGCCGTAATTAAATCGTTTTTTTTATCGCTTACGTTTAATTTATGTATTTAGCTTCGTAAAACGATAGGGCTACCGTTTGTTATTTTTTTAAAAACCAGTTAATAACGCCGTTGCCGATATTAAAAATGTAATCAGCAATTAAGCGTCGAGATTATATATAATCGGCTTAATCGGAATTAATATATTTAATTAGGTTTTGTAACTTATTTTGATATATCAATTTATAATCGAATATGTTTTTAAAATATCGTAATATACGTTTAACGGCAACAAGGTAAGCGGTAATGGGATTTTTTATATAACGATTAAAATAAGAAACGGTATAAGCGATATTCGGGCAAATGCTTATTATGGCATATATTAAGCAACCTATAGCTTTGGCATATTATTAAACGTTTGTTTTGGTAACTTCGAAATTATCGAACGGTTCGTTAATTTTTAAGGTTACCATAAATATGGCATAAAATATTGCATTCCATTGTTTTAATTTCTTAATAATTTTTTTAAGATAAACTTTTTAACTAAGGTAAATCTTTTTATTAATACGATTGCGGGTAATATTTATGTTTAAATAATAATTGCAAAATCCAAGATTAAACATTTTAAACCTATTAAATAAGGCTTTTTTTAATTTAGTAATTTTATTTTTATTAAGACCAATAATTAAAAGATTATTTATATAAACTGCTATATAAAGGTGCCTTTTAAAAAACATCCTTATATTAAAGTTTAACGGATTAAATCCTAGTTTTTTAAGAAAGGTGGCTAATATTTAATATTATATTCGTAAAGTTTGCTTTAAACCGTAAAGCGCTTTATTTAGCTTATAAACCTTTGTTATGCCGTCGTTAAATTCCGGTAATTGTTTAATGTAAATTTCTTTAATAACAGGCCCGTATAAGAATGCCGTCTTAACGTTTATTTGTTTTAGTTTTAAATTCAGTGCTACGGCGAAAGCGAAAATCGCTTTATAATTTATAGGTTTAATTATTAAAGCAAAGATATTTATATAATCCAAGCCTTTAATTTATTCGAAGCTATGAATAACTTATCGTGCTTTGTATTGGGTAATTTCGCCATTAAGACCTTTTTTTAGTTTATAAACCCATTTGCTAAATAAAGCCTTTTATTTAATAAGCAATTCGTAAAGCGTTTAGGTTTTATTGTTTATTAACGACTAATATTCGTCGCTTATAGCTTTATATTATTTAAGCCATTATATGTTTCGTTTTATATGTTAATAATTACGAGGCTCGATTATTATAATTATTAGCATTATTCTTAAAACGGTTATGGCTAAATAAAACGCCGGAATGGCCTTTAATTAAAAGCGATTAATTTAATTATATTTAACGCATAAACGAAGATTATAACCGTAAGGGATTTTTAATAATGGATTGTTTTTATAATATATGTTATTCTTTATATATTTAACAGGTAAAGCTATAATATTAATTGGATTACGTAAGTTGTCGTTAAATTAAGCTAAAACGTTAAGGTTACGTGGAATTTCGCGAAACTGAATTAAATTATTATCGACGTTTTATGGTTTTTCGCCGGGATTAATTTAAAAGGATAGGCTTATATCGGGCTATTTAGCGGCCCGGTTCCGGATAATTATAGGATAAGTATCGAATAAGCTGTTGTTTTTTTCGATAATGGCCGGCGATAATTCGAAGCCTAATTGTTTGTTTTTTTGTTTATTGCTTTGGCGAATTGGTCTCGAGATTAATGTTATAATAGGTAAAATAATGGGTATGTTTTAAGGTTTAATTATGGATGAATTAAATATAATTGGTTTTTTTCTTTTATAGCTTTAATATTACGAATAAACGAAATAATTTTCCTTAAATATTATATTATTAGCGTGTTTTATTTTATTAATATCTCGTCGAAGGATAATATAATTCGTTATTTTATCGTTGTTATATTTTAATATTTAATAGGCTATACCGGTAAATTTAAGGATATTCGCCTTTTTATTAAGCTTATATATGCCGGGTGCTTTTAAATAAACCAAGTAATATAAATTAGGCTTATTATTATATTAAGCTTCGTAAAAAGTGGTTTCGAAAATAAAGTATAGATTTTTATTCTTAAGGTAAAATATTGCCTTAACGATAAATGGCTAATAATATTTTAATATTCCGTTTTTAATGGCTGTTTTTATGGTGGACCTAATATATTTTTTAAAATAACTTATAATGCTTTCGATAATTCCATTTTATTCGTATTGGTTAATAGCAAAATAACGAATAGCTATGCCCTTTATCGTATAATATTCGTAGAACTTATTGCTGCGATGTTATTTAAGTTTATTTATCGTTACGTAATAATAACGTCGTTTAGGTTTTTCTTAATGTGCCAGAAATTCTTTAAAGGCTTCGAATTATTTTTTTAATTATTTAATAGGAATTACCTAATTTATTTGCAAGTAATCGTATATTATAACTAATTATTCCGTAATGTTGCCGTAGCTAATAATATTTTTAGGCATGCCTGTTTCGTTAAGATATAAGGATTTTAGGTAATATATGCCCTTTTTTAGGTTGCCTTTATATGGTTTTTCCCGTTGCCGACCTTTAATGCAATTATTGCAAAAATAATGGTATCTTATTGGTTTTATATTATTGGATATAATTATTAATTTGCAAATATTTTGCTTATTAAAATGTTTTAATCGTTTGTATTAAATTATTATATTTAGGTTTGTAATAAAATAAAAATAAAAAGCCATATTAAGGCCAGTTATATTAATAATGCTACCGGATTGGTTAATTACGTATAAGCCTAATGATATTATTGCGGTTAAAAAAATGTATTTCCTTTTAGCACTAAAGGCGGCATTAATATAAAATAAGAATTCCGCATTTTTTTTGATAAGCTGAATAATCGAAATGAGGTTTGTTTTTAATTCCGGGCAATAAATTATATTTTAAATTTGGATACGCTTTATTTTGCCGTTAATTAAGATGTAAAAAACGATAATGCCTTTTTTTTTGAATATTAAAACCTTGCTTTTAATGCCGTAAATTTATAAACTTTTATAAGGCCGAAGCTTATTAAATAATTCGCATTTGTAATAAAAGATTTAATTATAATTATTATTTAGGATTAGTATTTTCTGAAGCTTTTTTATTAGCTCGATAGTTTTATTTTAAGGTAAAAACATAAGGCCTAATTTTATTAGTCGTTATTCTGTTTCGGAAATATCCGGAATTCCGTCGATGGAATATTTAAAATTCGGTATTAATTCCGCGGATTATTTATTAAGCCGTATCCGGATAATTATAAGATTGGTTCCGGATAAAAGGCCCTTAAAAATACATAATAAGATGTTAAGTTATGTTATTATTAATAATGGTTTCGCGGTATCGTTTTTTACTGCTAAAAAGGTATTAACGGTAATTTCGGTATCGTTATTATTAATAATTCCATACATTAATTTAACAGGAACGGCTATAATATCGTTGGTTTTTTGTTTTTTCGATTAAACTTTATTATTTCGTTAATAAAAAAGGGCCTTATTCGGATGTTTCCAAAAGCATTCGTTAAGGGAATAATTTGTTATTTTGCGTTTTATAGTCTTGCAATAAGTATATTAAGCGTTATCGGGTACTTTACGTTTGCTTTTGCCTTTTTGGTTTTTATTATTAAAACGATGGGTTTGGAAAAGTTCGGTTTGCATCTTATTGTTGTTCCGAATCCGTATGTTTTATTCCTTTTAAAGGGTTAATTGCAGAATTTCTTCGAAAATTGCGGCAGCTTTGGTAATCTTGTCATTTTTTCGTTTGGATATGATGCTATAAAACTGGTAAAAAGTGATAAGGAAAATAACGTAATTCGGGCCGAATGCAGAAAGGAATTTGTTAATAAGATATAAAATAGAAATAATGCAATTTTCGTTAAATTCGATAAAGTCCGTCTTAATTTGGCGTAACTTAATTATTAAGGTAATTACGTTGTTTTTTATAATTAAGGTAATATTTTTTTATTGGTATAAAAGCTGCTAAAAAACGGCGTTACTTTTGGGTCGATATTATTTTGCGAGATATTTTTAAATAATGGCTAAGGTATTTAGTTTTTTATTGCTGTTAATTTCGGATCGAAGGTTTTCTTTAAGCCTATATTGGATGCAGCCGAATGCTTTAATTTGCTTATCCTTTTAGATTTTTTTCTTTTTGACCTTTTTAAATTTACTTAAGTCCGTAACGTCGGAATCTTTCGCCTCGTTTTTTTTCGGTAATAAGCGGCCGTATCCTTAAATATAAAAATAATCCATTATTTCCTGTTTAAAGCTAATCCATTCCGAAAGGAATTCGAGTTTTATTATATTATCGAATAAACTGGTTTTCGTTTTGGTCGATATTATAGGCTTGGGTTTAAGCTTAAGCTTAAACCTTGGCTTAATATTTGCGTATTTTTCCAAGCTTTATTATAGGTCCTATATTAAAGCGAGGTTTAACGGGTAATTTAGAAAAAGGCATACGGCCGTAAATGGATTCGTTAAATAAACTGGAAAAAATAAGAACGTTAAAGATTAGATTTAATTTAAGGATAAAACAAAATAAGGGCGAGGGTATTCGTATAAAGTCCGGAATAAATATGGGTATATATTTAGGTATGGATTCGGGTAAAATTGCTTCGAATCCGAATAAATCGACCTCGTTTAAATCGTAAGATAAAGAAATAATAAATACGTTATTAAAACTTAATAACAAAAGGGAACGACCGAGTAATTCGGGTATATAGTTTGGATTTTCGTCGTCGTCGTTTATGAAGTGTATAATTGTAAATTATAAGAATATTTAGGCAAGATAAGGAAAGTTTCGTTCGTTAAGAAATCTAAAGAATTAAGGTTTTGTTACGGGGCAAGTTTTCAGGTTATATTTTCGTTTTTTATTTATATTATCGTTTAATAAATTTATTATAACTTGTTATTAATTTGTTTATTGCCTTAATAACGAATAAGGGTAAAAATGAGGCGGATAAATTCGTATTTTCGTTTTATTGCTTTTAAACAGAATAATTTCGGTAAGTTCCTTAATTCCGACGTTATTGTTTAAAATGAAAAAGCAATAGTAATGATATGGTATGTACTTAATGGATTTTATAATAAGATTTTAATTCAAATGGGATAATTTACTATTATCGTGCGAATAGGATTTTTAAGGTAAATACGGATAAAGCACGGATAACGGCGTTTCTGATGGATATAGTATATATTCGTAAGATGCCGTATATTATTTAATTTTTAATTAGGTTACGTTAGGAATTTCTCGTTTATAGCAAAAAATGCAGTAAGCCGTTTTGTTAACGTTTATGTAATATAAGCAAATTTTAAATAAATAAGTAAGTTTGTAATAAAAAATTCCTTATAAGCTTTATTGGGTTTATAACTTGTTAAATATAGACGTAAGTTATGAGGTATATTGTATTAAGTTATTTAGTATAATAGGAATATACTTTATAGGCAGGTAAGGGCATCCCATATATATAGCCACAGGTATGGGTCGTTTCCAGCCACCTGGATTTCCAGCCACCGTATTCCAATAAGCATAGCTTGCGAGGTATATTAGAAAGGGATAACAAATAACAGCCTATTTGACAAATTCTTTGGAATGGGGAACATTAATGATTAGTCTTAGAAATAAAAGTAAATTTTCGTATATATTACTCATATTTAAGCCTTTTTGTTACGTGACGAGAGAA
The DNA here is from genome assembly GCA_022225965.2 of Diatrype stigma. Classification (NCBI taxonomy): domain Eukaryota; kingdom Fungi; phylum Ascomycota; class Sordariomycetes; order Xylariales; family Diatrypaceae; genus Diatrype; species Diatrype stigma. The sequence continues at coordinate 670,988 of JAKJXP020000008.1, forward strand.
TATCGATTTTGTTATTCTCTATAAACTTCAAAAAGTTTACAGCTACGAAAGGATTTACTTAAAACCTATCATTTACTTTTATTAAACATTAATAATAATAGGATTCAGTATATTATCGCTTTATTTATGGCCCTTAAGTTAACTTTGCGCGCATTTTATTGTATTACCTAGAGAACAGCAGTGCTTTATATAGTACACTTATAGTTAATACTTTTATAACATATCATTATAACACGTCGTATAATATTGGAATGCTTGCCCTTGATTTCAGTGGATGTAAACTTAGAGATGCCACAAAATCAGTGAACACAATAGTACAGCAGCAGTGTCGCCGTTACCACCAATTAGATTCGAGTTGTTAGGCGTATAGCCTTTAACAAGGTCGTGCATATAACATACTTAGGCTTACACAGTGTTCATATTATTATGTTCGTATTGTTTTCGTGCCGTCAGCTCTAGGTTTATTTGGGGTTTACTTTCCTATTGTAACCTTCCTATTGTCGACCGTTCTTATTGTCGACTATTCCCACTGTCCACCCCTTCCTATTCTTCATCCGTAACCCAAGACGATCCCAACCCTCTTGGCCATTAGCACAAATTATCTATAGATACCAACCTCGACCCTTCACTGTCATCACACTAGACGATCTGCTTTGTTCTACATCTGTCTTTCACACCAATCTGCAGAATCCATTGCCGTCATCTCAAGAAGCTGCATCACGATCACTCTATTCTCTCAGCTACGATCTCTCTGAACCCTTTGCTACTATTCTTCCACATCTCTGCTGAAGCTGGATCACAGGCCTACTCTTCTTCGTTGTTGACCTTTTCCTTAATTGCTCTTCACATCCTATCGCAGAATTCGGTACTTACAACATGACGACGAAGACTCTCAGAGTGCGGCGCCCCTTTGGACGGCTCGAGGCCTCTGAAGCGGCAGAATATATCTCGAATAGCTCCAACGGAACGATATCAGGTGTACAACAGAAGAGAAGAATTGGTAGAAATCCTACCATTAGCAGGTTTATGAACCTACCACCTGAGTTGCACTACAAATTCGCCGAACACCTCGGTATAGCAGACTTGAATTCCTGGTCCCGGACCAGCAAACGTTTCAACTCGAGGCTTCGGCCTAGGTTATATGAGCGGGACGTGGCTACAGAAGACGCAATCTTTCCATTCCCCGAAAGGGAGGGCTTTTCCCTAGCCCTCATGTGGGCCTGCATCCATGGGAATCTGACGACCTTAAACCTCTGCCTAGCAGCTGGTGCATCGGGTAAGCTAAGATACATATTTCCTCTATCACCCAGATCTACAGATCTGTCCTCACAAATCTGCCCTAGTAGATCTTTGCAGTCAAAAACTAATAAGTCTGTAGTACGTACTCTATTACATCCCTGCTGGGATTGTTGAACCTAGTTCTTCTTATATCAGTACTTGACTTCAGATATGGGCAACTAACAGTCACAGCCGAACACCGTTTACGATTTTACTGCCGATTGGTTCCCACCGGCGTATCCCGTTCTCCACCATCGCCTTCTTGGTGATGTCCTGCCCACGTTCGCCACAGCCCTTTATCTTACACTGGCTTGTTGCCATACGGAGATCGCCATGCGCTTGCTCGATGCCGGGGCAGATCCCAGTATTACCTCTGAGGGTGGCAACGTACCCATGCATCTAGTTACTACGCCTGGCATGGTACATGCTATACACGAAGCTGGTACTAAGCTCAACGCTTCAAGGAAGGATAGTGACGAGGATTATGACACTGTCTTCGGAGAGGACAGCGACGAGGGTTCCGACACCACATTAAGCGAGGACGATGATGAGGATTACGATTATCCCTTGACGTGGATGATTGCTGGCCAGGTACCAATGGAGACGATATATGCTGTCATCAATATCTGTCCAAACGCGGTGTTGCAGTGTCCTGAGCGATTAATGCTGCAGGCCTGCACTGGTTACCGAACAGAAGTGGTACGATTACTTATGGGACCGGAATTCCTACAATACGTCGTCAACAGCGTAGTGAATTGTATGAGCAAAGTCCTCCTCAGTCTCAGTAAGACCACCAATGAATTAGAAATGCTAGAGCTCGTGGGCATTCTAGCTTTTCAGGGGGGCCTTGAGGAGGAATCGCCCGATTCACCTTTGACCCACAACCATGTCCGGCTATGGCTGGGGTACTGCCTCAACCCATATATGCCTGATGCAATTACCGCCATGATCCTCGTATGTGCTCTGCGGCACTATCCCCAGATCATACCTAGATTCGACGAACAGCAACGGGCGGCAGTGCTCCTTACCCTAGATGCAGTTAAGAATGAGCCAGACAATGGAGAAGCGGCAGAGCTAGCAAAATTCATTCTTAGAATGAACGCCCACCAAATTATCCGCGGGTTCGACATGGAGTTTCTGTTTGACAGTGGTATCGGGGGTGATCACTACTCCACCCTTTTTGCGATGATCCTAGGAGATACGCCTAGGACATACTCAAGCCCTCCCGCCGACTATTCAGAGATACAGACTCTCTGTTGGGGGCGCATGGTATTGGACCAGATAATGCCTGGTATCGACAATTCTCCAGGCGATATATGTACTCCCATGTCGTATATCGTACTTTCCCTCTGGAGGCCTAAGTTCGATGGAACTAGGGCGTCCTTAGATCCGCCCGCTGACCTTTACGCGTTTGCGCAGAAGGTCGTTGCAGCCGACCAGGACTTTCCTGGGACTAACGAGCATTCCGTTGAGGCCAACGAGATGCAGCCACCGTCGCTTTTCAAAAGGACATAGTTAATGGTACATAAAGAGCGGTTGAAGAAGAAACGCGGTACAGCAGCGAAGGCGCAGCGGAAACAGTTCGTTTACGCAGCGGATGAGATCTATCTTAGGACCTACGACCTGGTGCCTTTGGCACGGATTGACTAGACTGCTAGGTGAGCAGCAGAATTAGTACAGTAGAGAGCGCGGGGGCAACGCTGCTAGGTAGCATCGGCTACGTAGCGTAGGAGTTTTACTGTATGACGTCCCCCAAGGGGGACGTTATAGAGGTTTCTTCTACGGTGTAATCGGTAGATGAACCCGTATAGGAAAGCCTTCGGCTTTACCTAGGGAGTATTCAATAATAATAATGGTACATAAAGCCATATGACGGCATGCTGTACTCTTGGAGATTCCAACCCCTCACTTCAATCGACCTTGTGTACCATACAACCCACTGACAACTTTACCTTATTTGTATGCACATAAACAAGAGTCAAGAGGTGGCTTGGAAACGCCAGATAACCACTTCCCTTGGTTGAATATCAGGAAATCGAAAGGCTGCAATGGGGGAGCACAACGATGTTGTATTGGGGGTTCATGGCAGCCCAGCTACTGCCAAATCTATCAGTTGTCTATTCGCCGCGTACGCGCTAAGCGTGCCCAGGCAAAAGAGTTGATTGAAACCAGTATTCCGAAGGATCTTTAAAAGAGGGCGGAAGCCGCAATTGAACTCTATGAACCCCGAGAAGTCCTGGACAAGGACCACTGCTACAAGAGACTTGCTGACAAGAAGAAACATCTGACCGACAAGTCGTTCGCCTGATGAGAAGCTCTTCAGTGGATCAGGTTTGGGGAAATTCACGAAAAATTCCAGGACCCACGCTCCCATCGCGTGATTGTTGTTTATTTTGGACGTCATGGTGTCTGGATACGTTCGAGGCGGTACGTCATGGCCTTGTGAGAGAGGTCCCCAAGAGGTTTCCTTGTTACCCCTCTTTTAGATTTCCTTACATGTTTTATAATAGTTTGTAGATTATACGAATCCTATTGTTAGTGAACTGCAGCACCTCTGTGGTTATCTTTTGGGGTTTGTCCAAGTATTCCACTAGTCTGGAAATTGGTGATTTTACCTTTGATGGCTCCTTGATACAGATCTCACAATAACTAACAGATAAACGTATATACCATGATTTTTCATGTTGTGTAAAGGATAATAGCTCAGACAGGTGATTATAACACAACATATCCACCTCATGTTGAATAGGGGTAATAAGGAGTACTCCTATTCACACCTTAGTTTTCACACCTTAGTTTCCAAATGCCAAGTGGCACCGCTCCGTTCAAATGCGCTGCCACCTTCTTGCACTTATTGCTTCCTTACAAATAATCTCATAACAATACAATTCCTAATTAATTCCTTATTTGTATTATAAACTTTATGTACAAATCTAGTAATTTCCGAAGTTCGATTATTTTTGCGATTTCTTTTGGCGGAATAACGTATAAGTAAAGTATAAAAATAAAAGACCGTTAAATATTAATTCCGAAGTAATCGCAAATTGCCCCCCAAAGCTTCGCACGTAATCCACTGTAACTTAATGGATACTACCTAAACGCCAACGCACCACCCACTATAATTATAGGGCCTTTTAGATATACTGGTACTTATAGGTATAAACGTTGTGTCGTTATTATATGAAATCGAGTATTGCAATTGTTGTTGTTCCAAGGGGGTGAGTTGGAAAGGACTTAGCTTATAGGCGCAGGTGGCTGGCAAAGATTCGCGATGTGGGCGGACCGTTAGAAAATTTATCGGGCCGAATACAGGTGGTTCAGAAAACTAAGGTGTAGAAACTAAGGTGTGAATAGGAGTACTCGTAATAAGCCCCACACATATTATGGATATATATCAGTATGACCCCCTAGTTTAACAGTGGGACTTAGTTTGGGTTTAACGGGTCTTCATTCTATACACATGATGAGTCAAACTCTTATAATTTACTATCACCAATTACTGTTCACGGAGACATTGTGAATCCGAAGGAATGGCAAGGAAGGGTGATTCGAATAGACAAGAAGCAACCTACGCTGGAGCATGAAACGCCTAGGTACCGATCTACTTCCTAGCTTATCTAATCGCCGCGAATCCAGCTTCGCGACACTTTACACAGCCTTCCATCAGCATCCTGCTTCCAAAAATCACTCCCGACAGCAGTTTTAGCATAGAATACGTCTTCGGGGTCATATCTTCGCTTGACCGATAGAAGCCTATCGTAATGATTTCCGTAGAAGGTAGACTTAAAGTCAGGCTGTTGAAAGTCTGCTTCGTTGAGATAGACGCCACCATTCGGGGTAAGCTTTTCAAGCGCGGGGAGTAGGTCGTAAGTCAGCTTATCTTGTGCTACTTGGTTTGCGGCTGAGCTGTTGTAGTTAATTGGCGTGCCGACGGTAGCGCTGAAAAGCGTCTCGCGGAAGTAGGGGTTCACTGCGACGTCGGCTGCTGATGAAACGGCGTTTTTCACGTTGAAAGTGACCCCAGACATGAGGGTTTGAGTGGTGATATACCGAATAGCTTCGACCAGGCCGTTAAGGTTATTGGATACAAGAGAGCGGGGGATAAGACGACCTCCAATGTTGTAGTCTGAGACATTCCAGGACGATGTCAACGAAGTGTAAGCGGAGAGGAACGTTGGATACTCTGAGGACGAATACTGATACTCTAGTCCTAGTTCGTCCATTTTCTTTAAAGTAGGTTGAAGAAGTTCGTCAACCTCGTCTCGGTGAAGTTCAGGAGCGTAAGCTGGCATAAGCATAAATCCGAATGGAGCAACTACCCACACAGGAACAGACCCAGCATTCACGAGGCTTGGTAGTGATTGAAGGAAGGTTCCGAGAGCGGAATATATGGAATCCGTGTTTGTTCCGTTGTTCAGAGCGGTTAGATAAGCCGTCGAGAAGTAACTGTCGGGAAAAGCCTTGACAGTCATAGAGACAACAGCGCCAAAGGTACTGCCACCTCCTCCGCGCAAGGCCCAGAACAGATCCGGATTCTGGGTGGCAGTTGCAGTTAAGAATTCACCCGTTCCCGTTATTACTTCCCATTCTAAGACCTGGTCCGCAGCCAAACCATGCTTGGACGCAAAGGGCCCATGTCCTCCCCCTTGAGCATATCTGTATCGGCATCATTAGCGGTTACACCTAGGAAATTAGACAAGACAACATAGATATTATAAGGAACTGTCGAGGTAATGTTCAATTATTAATCTAGGAGACTAAACATTGCTTACCCTCCAGCTAGCCCCACCGTCGGGCAGTTCCCGCCAACTATGATGAGGCCGTGTGTATGGGCGAATTCATAGGCCTCAAGCCCTTCTACTCCAGCACCCATCTTTATGGCAGGCCCAGTATAATCTGGACCATGGTACTTCTCGGTAAATGATAGGGATTTCAGGTGATTGGTCCATAAGGAAAGCGAGTGAGCTCCTGTAGATTTACCCATGTAATCATGGCCAGAGTTCCGAATTACAAGGCGAATATTGTTCCGCCGAGAGAAACTGACCCCCGCTTGGATATCTAGCGGGCTCGTAACGTTGATCGAATATGCAGGAAGATACCCTATCGTGCATGGCGAATGGGGCTCCAACCATGGGTTGCAGCTGTTGTTAGAGAAAGGGTATGCCATTGGCGAAGACGGGGATTCGAGGTGAGTTTCGGGGAAAAACCAAGTATCACGAAGCGCATTGCATCGATCTTGATCGTACAGAGAGATGCTCGCATTTGTGTTATTGGCGAAGAGGTTGTGGCAAGGAGCGCCGATCGGGATAGTCTCAATGAGCCTTCCGTCTAGACTCTGATTCAGTGCGTGCCAACTCGTTTGGGTCGGCCAATCCCCATCTCCCGGGATATTACGGCATTGAGGATATGAGATAGTTGAAAGTAACGTAGATCGGTACTTCTGGTTACCGATTGCAACCGCTAATACAATTACCGAGAACGATGAAACGACCTTGAAAGAATGCATCGCGAGAAATCTGCGAAAGTGGCGATACAGATGCAAAGCCATAGTTGCTGTAAGTATGGTGTGCCAGATGTACAATGAGGAATAAATCTAGCAAAGCTGGGTTTTACGTTCGTTTCGAACCGGAGCTGAAAACGACATTACCAAACCCTGGCCAGTGTCTCGGGGATTGGTAAGTAACTAGGTAAGGAGTCTAAGGACGAGGCGCGGGGTCCCGAAAGATGTTGGCCAAGATCCACCCAGGCAGTAAAAACTCCCCTACCTTATTATAAAGAATTCCTGACGCATACAGAAGATCACAGATAAGGATGGATTCGGATACAGATTTAGTCATATAGAAGAAAAGAAGCGGTCTCTAGTCGAAGGAGCGGAAGAGCTTTATATATACAGTAAGCCAAGCCACTAGGTGCTGATTACCTGGTTATGTAATCCAAGCTCTCCTATTGTAGCCCCTATATCGCGACAATTCCGCCTCTGAAGATATGGTATATCAATATATAGGCACATCTGTAATTCTTTATGGAATATACAGACTAGTAAAGACATAAGTACGTATGTTTAATACCTATGTTATGCATAATTGGATAGTCAGGAATCGACCCGCGTGGATTACCGCCGACACACTACATAAGCATACAAGATATTACGCTACATGGACAGTGTGTTACTAGACATGGAATGAGAAATAAGCCCGTTTGTGTGAGACCTCCAACATCTGCATTGTGTGTGACAAGGGGATATTGGCTTGGATAATACGGAATAAATTAGCTTGGGGTCCGATACGAGCTGCAGCCGGTATAGTTGCAGCTAACAGCATGTGACAAGGGCTTGTAAGGCTTGGAACGTATAGGACAAATCAGCTTATAATTTTGTATGGTCTCAAGGAGCGTACTGAGGTACTAATATCTGAACGACGGCTGAGGGAATTCCCAGCCGTATTTATATACAACAGTTTGGCAGTACGTATCGGTACGTATCCTTTGTTTCTAGCTTCCGCGTCTTCCGCTGTTATACCTTCAATGGCTATATTAGGAAGGAGTGCATTCCAATACTTCCTGCAGCAAGGGATGAGGTGCATTCCAATACTTCTGCAGTTGGTGATAACTGCAGGTGTAGTTGGTCCGGAATGTCCCCGTGTGACACAGCATATGCGTGTTGACTGCACTGCTGCAGTCCCCGTGTGATATATATGCATCTTGGAGGAAGCTGGCCAACATATCCAGAAATTGGTAGGGGATGAGTGAGACGTAGCGATGTCACAAAAGGTGTTGGCCCATACCTATATAGTTACTGGGATAATAATAATTTATGTGTAAAAGATATATTAGAAGACGCTAGGGTCACCAGCATGTACCTTTGAGCTGTCCCTGTTCCTGTAAGGGCATGGCGCCACGTGACCCCTTACAGAGGCTCGTGAGGGGTATAAATATAGGTCCGTACGGCTTCTGGGCTTCCTAGAATCCTCGAAGGTTAGATTTCAGACTGTTGTTAATGATAATACGAAAGGTTGCCCTGGAACTCTTGCCCTGCGCAAAAACTGACAGCTCCCGTGGATCATCGCCGTTTAACCTGATTTGCAGTTGAACAAACCCTTCTGCCTTGATTCATGTCTTTAGTCAGCCATCGAGGTCGCAACCTATCGATATGGCTGGCCATTTTCAGCCTCCTTACTTTGTTGACTTTAGCTTTGAGGATCTATGTTGTTCTTCGAGTCAGCAAGAGAAACCTCCGAATAGATGATTATCTGATGCTTATATCTGTATCGGGACTGCTGGCAATGGAAGGCACGACGTTCTGGGGTATGTTTAATGCACCATTCAAATGTTTGACATGGTTGCTTTCGGGTTTTTTATCATTAACAATGCAAATCACGACAGCAATTCACAACGGCCTCGGTGCGCGCACCGCAACACTTGAGTGGCCTCAAATTTCAGTACAGGTCAAGGTTCAGTACCTAGCCAATATGTTGTCGGAAGTTATAACTGACTAAGCGTCTCGCTAGCTTATGGTGTCCGCGTTTTGGACCTGGACTATAGCAACATGCACTTGCAAGCTTGCTATCTGCTATCTTTACATGGATCTCTTCCGTATCCATATCCAGCTGAAGCGATGGGTCTCGCTCTTGATGGTCTTGATCGCCTGTTATGCACCCATTTTCATCGCTTTTTTTATGACCCAGTGTAGACCCGTGTGGGCTGCATGGGACCAAGTTCTATCTCAAACGAACTGCCGTCCACCAGGGACTCATGAACTCGCCTCAGTAGCCGCGAACCTGTTCCTTGACCTTGCTGTCGTGTTGACGCCTTCTCCAGTAATCTGGAAACTTCATATGCCCACTAGGAAGAAAGTAGGTGTTAGCACCATGTTCAGCCTTGGATTCTTGTAAGTTCTAGATCTTCTGGGGAAGATCTCTTCATTATGACATACTCACCCTACACTAGGGTCATAGGGGTGATGATATGGCGACTGGTGACGACATCCTCTCAGAACGATCCAGATTTAGTCTACGATCTATACATCCTGGCATTACAGAGCCATCTGGAGCTCTGGTTGGGGATCATCGCAGCTAACATACCGATTCTCGGCCCACTCATCAGTCGTCTCAGATGGTCTAATGTTATAGAATATTTGTCGGGTTCGTCTAGAAGCAATATGCCGGATAGAAGATCACGCCCCAAAGCATTCGGCAGGTTAGGGGTCAATGTGAGAGACACGAATGATTTTGAACTTCTTAGTGATCGAGCTGATGCAGGGGTAAGCTATGGGGACATCGTGAGAAGCCAGGAATTTCAGATTTCAGTTGAACCGTCTAATGAATACAAGGATCGTGGCATAGATATTGGTGGTAACGCTAGGTAGTTAATCAGAGCATGTTGACAACGCGTGGAAATAGTCTCGCTTCAACATAGTAAATGTAAAAAGTAGGATTGAAGTTGAAAAAGGGTTATCATATGAGAATCGCTTCATTTCGTTTGGCCGAAAGTGAATTTTGCTATAATGTAGGTCTGTCGGCCTTTGCATACGTAGGTAGCGATTTAATGGGGATCATGCGGTTGCTTAGACAATCCGGGTTGCGACATCTAATAGGTGACATCAGGACCACTTGCAATGTCTAAATGGCTGCACCGGTCCCGGGGCTTGCGGCTCGGACCGGCTTGAGCTAGCTTTGGCCAGAGGGTCCGGCTTGGGGGTTCGGGTTAGCTGCAACTAAGGGGCTCCGGTTTAGGGGTGCTTTGACCAGGGGCAGACCCATGACACTAAATCTGGCGCACCCTATTTGCAACATTCATTCTTACCAAGACCCTTATATTTCAAAAAATCATTTCTCAACGAATATCAACCGTATAATTCCTGGTTTTGCTTTATTATATAACTTAGTGGTTAAATTATAGCATATGTCTTTTATGCGTTTATTAAACCGTTTTAGTCATTTTATAATAATTTACCAAAGTATAAAGGTTTTGGTATGCCAAATGGGTGCGCCAGATTTAGTGTCATGGGTCTGCAGGGGGTCCGTTCGGGCCAGCTGCAGCTAAGGGGCACCGATTTAGGGGTACTGTGGGGTGGGGGTATAATTTAAGAAATTGCAGTAGTTTTGACCTGCCAGAAACCATGCCTAATACAACTACAATTGCTAACCCCTATACGGCCCCTATAGTAGGTACATGAAGTACTTATAACAATCATAGTAGCTAGGTATGTAGTTAGTACACAGCTGAGCGGAAACCTTTAGCGCCGCTATGGCTTAATACTACGGGGGCTTGATGTGCTCCTCCAGGGGCTTCACATATACAGACCCTGCACTGTGACGACGTGATTCCGAACGGTCAGTTTCAGGTGTGATGATATTGGTGGTTTTACATGTAGTAGGTGGCTGCATAAGGGATCCTAAGTTTCTATCGCGGGTCCGACAGTTGGCAAGGTGGTGTTATAGTCCTTGGTTTAAATCATCATAGCCCCAGTAGCAGGTCTCAATATAAATCCTCTGAATGTTGGCAGATGCATCGCAGCCTTATATATACATATGCATTAATTCACACCGCGTTGATTGCATTCAAGTCGTTGTCAGGAGACACAGGAACGCTCCAAACCATTCATAGCAATGACATACACAGTTGTGGCTCTTATCAGACGCAAGGAAGGCATGACGCCAGCTGAGTTCCGCACACACTACGACACGGTTCACGTTCCACTTCTAAAGTCGCTCGTTGGCTCAGCCTTTCCAATTTCCCACACGCGGAATTATGTCACCCGCAATCCAACCGGCAACCCATCACCTTCAGATGGTGTCAAGCAGGATGATTTCCTCCCCGTTCTCTACATGGGACAAGCCTCGGATGTCGACTTTGACTCGGCAACTGTCATGGTATGGGAAGACAAGGCCGCCTTTGACCGCTTCAATCAAGTCTTCTCTACTGAAGAGGTGTTTGGTCGCATTTCCGAGGATAACAAGAATTTTCTGGACCCCAACCTGAGGTTGGCTTATGCGGTTGATGAGCCGGTGGTTACGAATCGAGGCTGATTACCTAGTCGGACAGATCCTGGCGGATACCTTCTGCGGTTAGTAAATGGTGAGGAGGGGCAGCATTGTGAGCGGTGGTTGTTGGCCAAGACCTGTCAGACTCTTCATTATCAGAGTAGTTTAGGATCAAGTCCCACCCCAATACTACATATACCATCCCATAATATCCACTGCCAATGAACCCATGCGAACATATCATGTAGCACTATAAGACAGCTAACGAATCAACCGGCGAATCAGCATCTTATTAATAAGAAATAAGTAGGCAAATGCGACCTTCTATTGTGAGAAGGGTAAAGGCACACCCTTCACCATCCCTCATTGCATATTCCCTCCCAACATGACGTGTTGCGTCTAGCCTTGGAACAGACAGAATTGTAAGCATTTATTTATTGGCAGCGGCTTTATAGATCCCTCTGATATTCGGGAAACCAAGAACCAGCGGCCCTTATACCCCTGAAGTAGTACAGGCAAGGCAAAGAGTACAAGATTGCAGTCCACAAAGCCCATATTTCCCATGTCCGTCTGTCGGATACCTTGTCGGTGTAAGCTATGCATCTCAGTGCAACCCAAGCGCCCAGTACGACAGGCCCCGCCCCCAAGATACCTAAAGGCCAGAGCCTTGTGCAGAATAGAGACCAAAAGCAAACTGGAACCGCGACTGTTATGCGGGAAGCCCTGTCGCCGAGTACGATAGGTGCCGATCGGCGGTTCCTATTGCGGTCTCCTTCTTGATCTTTGAGGTCCTGGACGTGCATTGTTGTCGATATAACCCCGCTAATTATGGATGTCCATATCACTCCTGATGAGGTAATACGTGCAGACTCGTTTACACCCGCTGCAACCCTGAGTGAGCCGGTATTGAATAGACCGAACGCTACTGCTATAATGATATTGCGTAGGATCCAACTTTCATCTCCGCCCCTCAAATCGTTGTACAACCAAGTGAGGAGGAGTATGAGGACTGTCTCAAGACCCGTACCGAGACATAAGTGGTTGAACGCAAGAACAATAGGGATGAAAAGGAGCATCGCCTGTCTGATGCGGTCAGAGGTCATGAGGCCTCTTGGAACTGGCCGCCAGGGTTTGTTCAAGGCATCTTCGCGAGCCGATTCCGGCAGACGCTGGTTGGCGAGGTCGAAAATGAGTAAATTGGTCCAATTAAAAAGCACAACGAGAGGTAGGTTGAGTAAGACACGTGACACATCATTTGCAGGTTCGATCAACGTCGGCCCTGCCAGAGCACCACATAGTCCAAATATAGTATTTGGTCCAACGAAGGTAGCGGCATCATCTTTTGTCAGCAGCCAGAATACAAGTAATGAGTGCTTGATCCATTTTTGGGTATTGGATATAAATATGTGCAGACTCGTCAATGACCATGATATCCTGTGATGATGGCTTTCTTGGTGTGGGGTTTGATCATCATCCCGTGTGTGACTTTCTGTCAGGGGAATGTGTGCCATAGGAGTGATAGGGGGCAACGGCTAGGTAGGGGGAAAGAAGGAAACAGAATAATCCGTGCCCTATGGAAGCTATAGGGGAAAGAAGTGGCTCTTATATAGCCATATGAGCCCCTTAGCCCCTTCACTAGTGTATAAAATGGGATCCTATAGATCCCTATGACCCCCCTCCCCCCCAACAAGGTATTCTGCCGACGGAACCATCATCTATACAATCTGGGTTGTCATGCAGCTGATTAACTTGAAATCGTACCCAATTGAGTACCCCCACGCTAACCAGGCTGAGTCAAGTGAAGCAGATAGTTGGTGAGGGAGATACAGTTGATACCAACAATTTGGAGGCTTCCACTGCTACCCCGTCATAAACCATATTGACGGTACCTGGTCCCAATCATACTCATTGATATCTGGTAGTCACAAGTAGCTGGAACTTGGTACAAGAACAATCTTGAACTTCTACTCAGCATACTAGATGCTTCGTTTGTCTGAAGCTGGAAACATGTTGTACATTTCATACACTAGAAAATGGCCAGCCCTCGTAACCCAAGGTTAACTTGTTGCCAGATGTGATCTCTTTCTCCATGGCCTTAAGCTCATCAACGTCCCAGTTCGCCCACACCAATCGACCAGTGAGAAACTTAGCCTCGGGGAGAGTGATCCACAAGCTGAAACCAGCGCTTAGCCTTGCTGTGAGGGTTTTAGTTATCCGTTGATGGCTAGATATAGTTAGTATTTACTTACGGCTGTCCACAGGTAGCGTGTCTGGGGTTGCCCCAGATCTGCGGAAAATGTCTGTATCCACCATGCCGGGGTGCACCGCTGCAAAAAAGACGCCTGGATTCTCATGGGCAAGATATTCCATTGTCTTGACCAGTGCCATCTTAGCCACTAAGTAGCCTGATAGGCCGACTAGGATCTGTGTTGGAAAAGCGAGTGACCCGCCAACGTAGGTTAGGACGGCCGCGTTGGGGTTGGCTTTTGGTAAAAGGTATTTAACGGCGATGATTGTGCTCTTCACGTTGACCTAAGAATCCATGCCTCATTAGCCTGCTTGCATTATACAACATTAAGAGTAGTTCCACGGTGTTACGCACCTCATAGGACTTCCAATAATCAGCAATATCCGCTTTCGCAACCGGGACCGGGGAGTTTATGTAACCCGCAGCATGAATCAAGACATTCCATTGTTCAGTTCTATCAGCCATTGCCTTCACAGCAGCTTCATCGGTAACGTCGACTGTAAAGATTGATACTTTCGCCTCTGTATTGATACTAGTGATTGCCGATGATGTTTCGTTCAGTTTGAGCTCATTGCGTCCAACGAGGACCAAATGTTTAGCTCCAGCCGTTGCGAAACCAACAGCAACCTCTCGACCAATGCCAGAACCCTAGACACGGGCGGTTTGGTTAACGAGGTTGAGCTTAATCACTAACCGGGTATACTCACAGCACCAGTAATGATGACAGTCTCACCCTGATGGCGGAGTCGGCTGTTGGTGTAGTCAATGGCCGGATAGGCATCATTATGCCATGTGGGGGTAAGGGACGGGAAGGGTGCCTTCATGTTGAAGATTGCCTGGAGGCACCAAGTTCATCGACAAGAAACAAGTACGATGATTGGACCAAATGTCGAGACTCTCCTATCGAAGAGCACAGCCAACGTATGTAAGGAACCTATGAGTAATTAAACACCAAATACTACGAAGAGGAGATCCTGTGAGGTGCAAATCTTAAATCAGTTATGATAGCAGACAGAGAGTCTGAGGAGCCGAACGTTTCGGTTCTCCGAGACGTCAGTTTCATGAACAACACCTCTTGCAGCTAGTATCCCTTGCAGCTGGAAAGTGGCGGGTGATCAAAAATGGGATGGTCCAGGATCAGTCAGTGTAACGGTAAGATGCAAAGGACGTCACGCAATAGTATGTAGCTGTTATGGCGGGGTGTCTCCTCCTGGGGAGGCTACGATCTGACACGTTACTTTGGAACAACATCAGTTTTCTGAACCGTTACATAACTTACATATGGAACCAAGACTCATGATTCCTAGTAGTCTCTTCTAATACCTATCAACCGCTGACTTGTTAGCGAGCATCTACCCGTCACCCGTGTAGAGTTTCATTAGCATGGGTATTTTTGTCGGAGCGTAGCATTGCACCGCCTAGTGTGGGGGCAGGGTGTCAAGCAACGCAATCCTTCAACAAGCACTCTGGATTTGGTGGATTGCCGTTGCGCAACTGGAACCAACTTGCAGTGCTGTTGCACTGGGTTCAGTACCCAGAATGGGGGTGTTTATAAAGGCTGTGGGATACTTTTTGGTGTTCATACTATGTATACGCGCATGCCACTTATCCCGACTTATACGGAGTACCTGTAAGTACCCACCCGAGCCAGACCCCTATCCTACCCCTGCTAGCCCCTAGTAGTCCTTGGTGTGGCAGTGTATACTGGCCACAATCTACCAGCCAATGCAACCAGCAGCGATTGGGGTGATCGTGGATTCCGTTGCTTGACATCCTGCGTGGGAGGTTATACTTTGCAATTGAACACCAAGTTCTTTCATAACTCGGAATAGATGTACAAGCTGAATAATACTATATAGGTACTGCCAAAACACCATCTAACTAATAGTACGTGGTTGTTGTGTACATATGTACTTATTCCTCATCGACAAGTAGAAAGCCTCGCCACAGCCAATCACTTCCACCCCACAACAGAAGCCAGGTATCTTTATGGAGCCAATTCAATTCCGCGGCTCGAAGGTGCAGAATACTTGCCCTGGCTGCGCCGTAACCTGGTCCTTCATATCTCGCCACATAATCTCGGGGTCGTAGCCCGGTGCGAACCGGACGTTGTAGTGTTGTAATAAGATCGCAGTAACAAGACGGAGCTCTGCGTATGCGAGCACCTTGCCGACGCATTGTCGACTCCCTAACAAAGTTTCTGTGGTAAGCGGCGTTGCCATTCCTCCCTTGCAACTCATCCAAACAGTGGAAAGGGGTTCCTCTGCTTTGTCTTTCAAGTTGGATCAGGAGAATGGGGGCTTACCGAATGAGAACGGGCCAAAGGCACGTTTATCGTGAACGAGTTCCGGCTGAGAATACCATCGCTCAGGAATAAACTCTTCAGGGTATGCAAAGGCGGATTCCACTGCCAATAAAGTTAGCATTGCCTTTGATAATGGTCGCATTGCTCCAACTCATAGTGTGTGTACTTCTATGTATGACATATTTAGGTGCTGTAACCTTCGTGAATGGAGGTATTAGCACACCCTCAAGCAAGAGTCCATTGGGGCCTGTGATTCTGCCTCCGCCCGTCATTGCCGGCGGCACGAGCCGGAGTACTTCATTGATGACTCCGTTGAGGTGCGGAAGCGTAGCAAGGACATTGGCATCGTAGATATCAACGCCTTGAATTTCAGACCTGATCTGATCGGCATGCTTGGGATACTTGGAAAGGAACCACCAAATGGAGATCAGAGAGGCCCGGGTGGTATCGCTGGTACCGTCAGCGTTACTTGGTTGGTTCATTGGCAAGCTGACTGCTCCAGAACTCACCTTCCTGCCACCACAGCTGAAACAGCAGTTCCACTCAATAGCTTACTACGAGCCTCTACACTTCTTCTGTGCTTCAGCTCCTTGTATTCAGCAATAAACGATGATGCCAAGTCGGGTCTTCCCTCTATCTCCCCCCTCTGTATGGAATGTCAGTTGACCGTTCAACATAACAAAACGGATATCATTGGGAGTGTCATACACCTAGGCGCATTTTCATGTACTCGTCACAAAATGCCACCATGCGGAACCAGTCCTGAACCCGACCATAGAATGGAATGAATGAAAAGGCCAAGCGAGCGATCCATATCGCATCTGCGATGGGTCCAAGTAGAGCTAAGGCGCGATCCCGATGGAGGATGAATGGGTGCATGGCTTGGGAATTCATGAGGTCGAAATCCGCCCCGAATACAACTTCCCCCATTGCATCAAAAGAGAACCAGGACATGACTTCGTTGACATCCACGGGTTCTTTTCCGTATTTTGCGATACAGCGGGAGAGTGATTGGGCTTGTTCTGCAATTCGAGGGCGTAGTAGGTCCATAGCTATTCGGTATTAGCATATAGATTGCGATATATCTTCAGCTAAGCGATGGACGTGTTACCTTTGGTTGAAAGGGATTGAGTCCACACTTTACGCCTATCCCTGTGATCTAGTTCATCACGAGTAAAAATTGCAGAGCTACGAGGCTTTAAGACATCATACCATATGTCTTTGGTATTCTGATTGTTCCATCCATCAAGTAGTTGAATGGCGCTTGGGTGGAATATGGTTAATTCATTGGGGCCTTGATCATTAGTTACGGCCAACATGTCTATCTATACAAATTGTCTAAAAGTCCTCACCTGTTCGTACGATTCTCCCATACTCCCTGTGGAGCTTTTCCATGAAACGAAAATTCTTCGAGTCCCGAATATGAAATATGTGCCAGAACATGGTAATGGCCGCTAGCTTGGGACCTGGAAAAGACGATGTAGCATGGAAGAAAACACGATAAAGTGTTATGCTAAGAAACAAAGCTATGGAGTACCACAAGGCAATTATAATGAGTGATTTCCCAGTTTCGACGAGCATATCATTTGTGCGGTACAGCAAGTAGGAGGCCAAAGAAGCGAGTGCAAGGTGAGCAGCAATAATTCGAGGGCCACTCATGTGCCACTCTCCGCGTATGAAGAATCCATGATGGGCGATAAGACCAGTAATAATCGCTGTAAAGATGTGAAACATGGCGGTTCGTTTTTAAAGTCTGAGGTCAAACGAGACGAGGATAAGGATGCCAACAGCAGGTATCCGGACAGAGATCCGGGGGTATTAAGTAACAAATCTCATTCTATTGAGCCGGCCTCGATCTATCTACATCTATTTCGTCACAAGCATTACGTTCGCTGCTTTGGCGAGATATAGCCAGAAATGATAGCATATTGCTACCTAGGTAATGCTACACTCCGGTCAAATCCAATCATGCTGCCCCTGGGAGGCCATCGCTCGTGCTTACGCTAGTACGTATCAGTGCTTCAGGGCTTAAGTCCCAGTGTTTTAGGGGGATCTGGCAAGCTTTAAAGTCTATGGTAAGTTGGGCGCGGGGGAAAACAGGCGCGAGGGTTGACTTGTGCCAGAACTCCAAGTACCAGAAATGGGCAGTAGTACTCAACTTGGCCATATGCATATACTCCAGATCTTAAATACAACCTTTTTCGAACAGGTCTGGGTGCATCAAGCTGGTGTCGAATCAACGAAGGATATTGCAACATACCGGCAATTTATGTAAGGGCTGTCACATAACTAAGTATTTCTTGAGTGATGCTACATACTGATTGGTTTTTTTTCTTATACACTGATTATTTTTCTAGGCACCTGCCAGCGGCCCGCCTATAAGCTTCCGGCCCGACCTATTATAGCGCATTACCCGCTATAACTTAACGTATTACCCATTAACTTATAGCACCTTATAATTATATAATACAAACCTCTTTATTATATTATAATGCTTTATTGCCTTTATAACTTTAATTATATATTGTTTTTATCGAATAAATTGGGGCAATTAAATGGAATAAATTGGAATAATTAAATAAAGCCGGAATTCTAATATTTCAAAAGCGTTGCTTTAAAAGGGGCGTCTTAAGTTAATAATAAGGGATACGATACGTTATAATTAATAATATCGAACGTAAAAGTTATATAACAAATTTATATACAAAACATTATAAATCTAGACTTTTAGGAATAATTCGAATAATATTAAGCAAATAAGTTGTATTATTTATTATATATATTCGACGTTTTATTTAATGCGCCGTTATTTCCGGCGTTTATTCGTAATTAATAAACTAAGGCGCTTAAAAAGTCGAATTCGAAGTTCCATTTTAGGCCCCCTTATTTCTGTTAAAGCCGTTACGATATAATCAGCGGCCTCCGGTGCCGTTATTTAAAGCGTTTCGTAAAACCCCCCCTTTCGCCGGACCACTTTTCGGGCCATTTTTCGGGCCGTTAGCTGGGCCATTTTCCGGGCCATTTTCCGGGCCGCTGGCTGGGCCGTTTTCCGGGCCGCTTTCCGGGCCGCCTGCTAGGCCCTTTTTATAAAGGAAGATAATGCCTTTTTTATTTCCATCCAATCTGACGTATCGCGAACGGGCTATTCGGGAACGGGCTATTCGGAAACGGACTATTGGCGAAGCCTTTTCGAACGGCGCGGCGGTATTTCCGCTTTTTTTTAATATAATCGATTACGGCGTTACGAAAGTGCTAAATTATTATTACGCTTTGCGGCATACTTATCGGTACGGCGGGACTTTTTTTGTTTCGTCCGGATTATTTTATTTCGAACTTATTTATTCGTAATGGCTTAACGAAATGTAATTATTAAGAATAAAGTCGGTTTGTTTTTAGGCCTAACTATATAAAGATTTAAAATAACGAAATCCGGTTCGGTAATTATTAGGTTTTTATTTAAATGCCAGAATTTATCGACGTCCTTTTTGCATAAGCTTACGATATAAGGGTTTTTTTCGATAATGTAAATGTTTTTATAAATTTCGTAATAATAAGAAATTCTTTAAATATTTCGAATGCCGATTTAATCGCAAAAGCATTCGTTTAAAGAATTAACTTTAAAACGGAATCGTATAAGAATAAAGAAAAAGGCGAAAATATATTCCCGATTAATAAATCCGAAAGCCTTAAGGAAATACTGCGTAAAAAGTTTATCTAAATATTCTTTATTAATTTAATTTTTTCGAATCCGAATAATATCGTTAGAAATTTATAATTCGAAATTTTCCTATTGCGTTTTTAGGAATTATTCTAAATTAAGTTAAAGCTTTAATAAATTTGCTTTATCGTTAAATACGTACGCTTTTAACGCTTTATGGTTCGTTTCGATAAGCGAGGTTATACGAATGCCGAAGTTTTTGTTGGAATTAATATATTTATAAGCCTATTTTTTATAATAAGAAATATAAATATTCTTTAAATATTTAATCGAAAATGCTTACGATTTGTCGTAATATACTTATAAGGCTTCTTAAACTTTATTAAATTATCCCGGCCCATAAGAATATACTATTCAAAACCATATCGTAAAAAACATTTCCTTCGAAATAGGAATTTTTTCGAAGGCATTTAGGTGGTTTATTATATAATCCTTGGCTATACGGTTAAAGCTTCGCAATAAGGCACGATTTTCGGTATTAAATTGGCCGTTATTGCCCTTTATAATAAATGATTTCTTGGCATTCGAAAATTCCTTATCGTTTTCCTTTAAGGGACAAATCCATTTATATCCGATATTCGCGATTACGTTTTTATTAATATAAAACAAGCAAATTTATAACTTCGCATTTCGAAAAATCCTTTTTGCGATATCGCGTAATTATTTATCGAAATTTATAATAATTATAAAGGGATTATTAGCGCCGATTCGGAATTATAAGCGCTTTAAATAGGATATTATCCATTTATAAAATTCGTAGGTTTTATCGAAAATTAAAGCAAAGGCCTTATTAAATATAAACCTAATAATTATTTGGTCCGTATAATTAAAAAACGGCATTTTAAAGTTATTAGTTTTATATATATTATTTATATTAAGAACTTTTGGATATTTCCTTTATATTCGTATATATTAAGGCATGTTTTAAAAAAAAGCGATGGGCCGCTTAATAATTGGATCGTCATTTTGCTACCGTATTTTTAATCAATATTCCTTTTTTCTGATCCGTTTAATAAAGGCTTATATAATAATAAAGCCTTTACGTAAACGTTTACAAAGATTAATACGGATATTATTAATATCCTTTAAGGTAAGCCTTTTTCGGTTATTAAAAGCTTAGCGTATATTTCGGCGCAAATCCCGAAAGCGCGTTATATTATCGTATATAAAAGCTTTAATTTGGGTACGGAATTATTTAAAAAGCTAACGGTTACTAATATGCGTTTTCGTACGCAGCGCTGGTCCGTAAGTATGCTATAACGGGAAGCTATTTATATTCGTATATATTGCAAAAAACCATTTCCAATTAATTTAACGTTACCGTATAAACTTCGCTTTTTATGGATACTACGAAGCTTTCTTTAATTTCTACTTGCGAAATTCCCTTTAAACAAAAAGACGGATATACTATTAATAACATATATCGATATAAATAAGCAGGCCGTTATTCTTTTTTCCGTTCCTAGGGTTCGTAAAACCATACCTTTTAAAGCCGAAACCATTATTTTTTGCAAAAGCGCGAAATATAACTTCGAAGGTTTTTGCAGTATCGAAAGTACCTAAGTAACGATTAAAAGGATTAGAAATCGTTATCGGGCGCTGTTATGGTGCATACAGGCTGTATGTATACAAAGGTGCTTAAAGGTTATATGTACATTTCCAAAAAAGGGCTAGCGCCCTTTAGCGGCTAGCCCTTTTGCCTATATACCTTCGAATCTTTTTTTTCTATATTTATTTTTCTTTCTTTTTTTCTTTAGCTTTAAATTCCATAATATTAATTGGGAATTTGTTTTATTAATCCCTATAAAGCCCATTAATCCGTAACATAATTTAAAGCTCGCTTTATCGCTTAAGAAAGCATAAATATCCCATTAAATTGAAATAAAAAAAAAATACGAAAAATTAATTAATCGATTTAATTCCGAACCCCGAATACCGAAAATCCTTAATTTCTGTTACGAAATGGCGCGAATCCCCGAAGAAAAGGCCGCTTTTTAAGAACGTACCGAAAAAAAGGTCCAATTTAATTTCGAAGGGCATATTGCTGCTGCCCTAAAAAAGAAATCCGATACCGAATTACGACGACGATTTAATGCCATTTGTTATATTCGTTATGGAACTGATGCCGTATTTATAGAAACGATCGATATTAAAACTGATAAAAAAATAAAAACCGATTTTTATAAGGAATTTAAGAAAATTTATTCCAAAAAGGAATTGCTTAAGTTTTTTTTCCAAACGAAGCTGGATTATAACGAAAATTAAAAAAAAAAGATTACGCATTTGGCAGGTTTATACGTAACTAATCTTAATAAATCTTTTGTTCTTTATCGATTTCTTTTCGTTAAAAATAAAGGAATCTGGCTTGATATAAACGGTAATTTAACCTTTCCAGCCTTTTTTTATATATATAAAAATAGCCCCGAAAACTTATTTATGGAATTTAAGATTATAATTTTTGCTTTACATGTAGCATATTTATAACGTAACGAGTTAATTAGCGTTATTAAAATAGCTATAAGCAATATTAAAGGATTTTTTAAATGGACTTATTATTTTGTCGAAAAACATAATAAAAAGGTGGCTTAACGAAAGAAAAAAAAGCAACAAGCGGAACCTAAAGCGTTAACGGATGGCTTAAGTTTTTTTAATTCCCTTATTAAGGAAAACATGGCCGACTTTTTCGCGGTTTTAAAAAATAAACAACAAAAAATTAATAATTAGCAAAATAAGATTAATTAATTTAAGGAACGTTTTAAAGCTATTAATATAGCCATTAACGTAACTATCGGTAAATCCGGCAAAAGCGGCAAAATCGTGGTTCCTAATTTTTTTAACGACTTTAATTAAAATAAGGTACCATTTAAAAGTTAATACGAATTAATAAAGAACCGATTAAAGGTAAATAATAATTATTTCGCTTTCGACCGCATTAAATAGGCTAAGATTAAGTTTTACTTAAAGGGCAATGCCATATAAAATATTTTTCCTTATTTTAATAAGGAATATCCGAACCTTTTCTTTATTTTTAAAGCGCTAATAATTCATTTTTAAAACGAATACCATAATCCGAATAATCGAAAAAAGAATAAAATTACTTTTGCCAAGTTTTAAATAAATAAGTTGAAAAATTTTTAAACTTTTAAGAATAAGTTTATTCGATTAATCGGTTTTATTCGCTTAGCTAAAACTTAATGGAAATATAAATTTAAAAAGCGTTTGGTTTGGCGCTTTTAAATTAATTTTATAATGGCCTGAATTAACAAAAATATCGACTTTAATTAATACGTCCTATTAATTGCGAAAAACGCTAATGCATTCCTATAAGCTAATAATTCCCGCCTTTTGGCTAAAAAGAATTCATTTGTTATTATAATTACGAAACGAAAAGGCAATAAATTAAATACCAATAATATTATGGGAATTGGCGGTAGCAATTGCGCCTAAGAAAAAAACGGTATCCAACGTTCCCGCCTTTCGAAGGAAAAGATTGGGAAACTTTTCCGAAAAGGTCGTTGCTTTAATTACAAATAAACTGGATATATTTCCCGAAATTGTCCCTAAAAGAATGGAATTCCGGAAAACCGTAAGGCTCGTATTGCCTTTTTCGTAAAAAGATTTTACCGCGAGCCCGTTTCCGAATCCAATCGAAACAAAGTCCTTAAAGAATAGAAGTCCGAATCGGAAAATTAAGTATTCTGGGAGAATTAAATTTCCGCTTAGGGAAAATGTTTTCTAAGAAATTAGGCGTTAAAAAGATACCTTTTAATTTTTTGCGATTAATATTAAGGGGTAACCCTTTTTTATTTATTAATTACGTAATTTTTAATGGATTATTTTTAACCGCATATTTTACCTTAACCGATATAAGAACCAACGGATATTTGTTTATAAGCGTATAATTTATTAAACGAATATTAAAATATTTAAAACCAAAATTGCTCGTAAGATTTAACCTTTATCGAATCGGAAAATTCGATAAAAAAGCTATACAGTTAATTAATACTATATTAACCTTAGAATTCCGCATAAAAGGAAAATCCCTAAACCGTATACCTTTTATAATTATCGATATAAAATAAGACATTATTATCGGAAAAACTTAATTTAAGCTTTATAAAATCGATATATTTGTTTTTAACCAAGCATTGCTTTTTCCGGATTTTTGGAAACTTAAACTTTCTTATGATATATCGATGGATTATTTAGGAAACCTATTGCTTAATACGAATCGAAAATACGAAAAGAATATTAAGCGGCGAAACAAATTAATGCGACGGAAAAATAAACGACGTAGTAATGGACGACGGCGTTTTGTTCCATTTATAAGGTTCGATTTTTTCGTTACGATAATACTTAACCAAATAAGCCGAGCCTCGGAAAGGAAAGTTATAATAAAAAAAGTTCTTAACGACCTTAATAACCTTAAAAAACTTCTTAAGGCGCATATAAATGTACTTACTTTTTTTGTCGATAAAAAAAACGTATCCGATAATTACGAAAAATGGATTTTAAAATTTATCCAAAATCGAATTG
The DNA here is from genome assembly GCA_022225965.2 of Diatrype stigma. Taxonomy (NCBI): domain Eukaryota; kingdom Fungi; phylum Ascomycota; class Sordariomycetes; order Xylariales; family Diatrypaceae; genus Diatrype; species Diatrype stigma. The sequence continues at coordinate 695,053 of JAKJXP020000008.1, forward strand.
GCGAATTGGAAATGCGTTAAAATAATTCCGATAAAATTAACGATATTAATTTTTTTGTATCCAAAATTATCCTAAAACCAGAACGGTTATTATCGAAAACGTTTCTTTATGTAACTGTTTTTTAAATGGAACGATAAATTAACGCTTATATTTAAAAAAACGATTCGTACGAAATAATGGACGATCCTTTAGTTATCGCCAAGGAAAGTAATCCATATCTTAAACGGAACGCATAGGGGCCATATAAGCTTAAGAGAAATTACTTTAATTGGTATCGAATACGTTTTTTTGATTTTGTATTCGTTAGCGTAATGGCCTTTTTATATTTAGCCAAAATTATTACCATTTAAAATATATCCCTATACGAGATTAATCGTATTATTTCTAATAAAAGAACTGCTTAGTCGAATTCTTTAGCCTAAAACGAAAAAGCCCTGCGAAAGGCATGCATTCGAATTATACCTAAGGAATACCATAATTATTTGGACGTCTTTAATAAGGTAATATTAAACGAATTGGCATAAAAACGCCCAAACGTAAACCATTATATCGAGCTTAATGGGAAACCTAAAAAATTGGGGTATAGTTTATTGTATAAAATGTTTATTAAAAAACTAAAGGTTTGTTGCAAGTATATTATGAAATATTTGCAAAAAGGATTTATCGAAGCCAGTTCCGTATTATGGGCCGTACCGGTGTTATTCGCATTTAAGCCAAATAAGGGCTTACGTTTTTGCGTTAATTATTGCAAATTAAACGCAATAACGAAAAAGAACCGATATCCCTTATCTTTAATAGATAAGACTTTCATAAGGATTTCCAAAACGAAGATCTTTATTAAGATCGATATTTAATAAGCCTTTTATAAGATCCGAATGCGAAAGGAAGTATAGGACCTTATAACTTTTCGTATTAAATATGGGACATATAGGTATAAAGTATTGCCTTTCGGACTTACTAACGGTCCCTTAATTTTTTAACGATTTATTAACGATACCTTATTCGATTATTTGGATCAGTTTTGCAGCGCATATATTAATAATATTCTTATTTTTTTTAAAAACAAAAAGGATTATGTTTAATACGTAAATAAGGTATTAATACGCCTAAAACAAATAAGATTATAAGCCGACCTAAATAAATGCGAATTCCATATTATAGAAACGAAATATTTCGGCTTTATAATTAGTATTAACGGGATCTTAATGGATCCCGCAAAAATAAAGGTAATTAAAAATTAAAAGATACCTGTTAATCTTAAAAAGATATAATTCTTTTTGGGATTCTGCAACTTTTATCGTAAATTTATACGTAAATTTAAAAGAATAATCCGATCGCTTTAAGAGCTTATTCGTAAGGAGGAATTATTTTATATAACAGATAAACGTATTGCGGCATTCGTACGTTTAAAACGTTATATAATTAAAGTACCAATATTGCGTTACTTTTTATACGATTACGAGATCCGTATTAAAACAAACGCGTCCGATAAGGTAATGGCTAGGGCCATGTTTTAGCGAATTACGGAAAATAACGATTGGCTTTCCGTTGCTTATTTCTTTAAAACAATGCAGGAAGCGGAATATAATTATAATATATACGATAAGGAAATGTTGGCGGTTATTTGCGCTTTATAGTATTAATGCGCGGAATTAATCGGCCTATAAACTTTTCGTTCCTTTATAATAATAACGGATTATTACGCATTAAAATACTTCAGTATTAAATAATTATTTAATTTGCGGCAAACAAAATGAACAGAACTATTATCGCAATATAATTTCGTTATTACTTATCGATTAGGTTTAGAAAATATCTTGGCAGACGCCTTTATAAGGAAATCGAAAAACCTGAGAACGCAAAAAGCCAAAAAAAACGCGTACTATATAATAACTTTGTTCCAGCTAATACGTAAACAAAATGGCGCAATAACGGATGTTACGTTCGTTATATGTTTTAGCGCCTTTTTTTTAATAAGCGGAAAAAAAGAATCAAGATTTATATCAATATTCGCATTAAATAAGAATATCGATCCCTTAAAATTGTCGGGAGTAGCTTTAATAAATAAGGTACTTTAAGCTAACGCTATAAATAATTAATTGCAATATTACCGCAATAAAACTAGGGATTCCGATATTTATATATATAATTACGAATACTTAATAAATAAACGATTTGTATTTTTTCGAAAACGACTTATTATATTAAACGAAAATAATTTAAGAACGCTATTATTTATAAAGGTATATTTCCGACTTGCTATAAGACATCCGGAATAATATAAGATACGATAACTTATAAGCCAAAAATATTAATAGCCTAATTAGGCTTTTGATATAACCCGATTCGTAAAAAATTGCCTTTATAAAGTTGCGAAGTATCCAAAAAATAAGGCCCCAGGTTTGCTTAAACCTTTATTAATACCATTACGAATTTAGCAACATATCGTAATAAATTTTAAATCGATGCTTTTAAATAAAACAGAAAAAAATAATTTATTAGTAATAATTTGCCGATTGGGAAAAAAATTATGGATAATGCCATATATAAAGGCAGCTATTGCGAAAAACGCCGTAATAATATATTATAAGGGCCCCTTTTAAATATATGGCGTTTTAGAATTGGTTATTAGCGATAAAAGTTCTTAATTTATTTTTAATTTTACGAACGAACTTTTTAAGATTATGGGATTTAAAATAAAATTGGCCTCGGCAGAACATTTCCAAACCGCAGAACAGGCCGAAATTATATACGAATGGAATAATTAACGATTGCGTTTCTTTATTAATTATTATTAAGATAATTAAGCAATAGCGATATTCGCAATAGATGTAATATAGGCAGCTTTATTATACGAATTAATTAAAATGGCGTTACATAAGTTAAACCGTAAATTCGATATGTTCTTATTCTTTAATTAGGAATATCGAATAACGGATTTTAAAGAAATAACGATACGGGAAAGGACGAATCGACAAAACGTTTAAGCAATTGCCGATATTTTATACGAATATTTAGAAACGGCTTAAACGGCTATGTTTAAAGCCCAAAAACGAATAATCATTTAGGCTAATAAACATAAACAAAAATCCGATTTCGAATATAAAAAAACCGGACCAAAGGATCGCATTTATATCATTAAAAAAACAAAAACGGGAACCGATTAATCCAGTAACAAATTCGATTATTCCTTAATACGGAATTATTATCCGATTATTAAAATAAAAGGACATTTATACGTTTTTAATTTTCCGGACTTATGGAAAGGCTTTAAGGTATTTTACGCCAATCGATTGCGAAAGTATTTCAATAACCCATTACCAAAACAAGCCCCGAATAACTTTGCGGATAAGGAAATTGATCCTAACGGAAAAAAGGAATAGGAGGTTAAAAAAATCTTCGCTTTCCGAATACATTATAATAAATTGCAATACCAAATATAATAAAAGAATTAAAACCCAGATTCCGAATAATATAATGCTAAAAGGTTTAAAAATAACCCGTTGGTATTAATAAAATACCATAAGGAATATCTCGATTAGCCCGGATCTTCATTACGTTTAAATAATTGGCGCAAAGCCGCGGAATTCGATAAATTCGAATAAACGCACGAAAATAATAATAAATCCGCAAAAAAAGTTCAACAATCGAAATACCAATTACGGACGCGCCGCGGAAAAAAGAAATAAGCATCCGGATATATAAAAAGGGTCTTAACAAAAAATTAAGCAAGACTAAATATGTGAAACTGCTTATTGCTTAGCCTTAAATAAAGGCCTAATAGTGCAGCAGTTAAGCGGTAAATCCGAGAATATCCTTTCATTGCCTGGAAAGCATTTAGATTTAAACTTCGGCCGAATAATTATTTTTTTTTTATAAAGTTTCGGAACGAGACTTTTTCTTAAAAGGGGGGTAATGTTATGGTATATACAGGCTATATATATATAAAGATACTTAAAGGTTATATGTACATTTCCAAAAAAGGGCTAGCGCCTTTTAGCGGCTAGCCCTTCTGCTTACATACCTTCGAACCTTTCTTTCCTGTATTTACTTTTCCTTCTTTCTTTCTTTAGCTTTAAATTCCATAATACTAATTAGGAATTTATTCTATTAATCCCTACAAAACCCATTAGCCCGTAACAGGCGCGGGCGCAATAGTAATAAAGGCATAAATTCCAGGTCGGAAGAAAATTTAAAGCCGAAAAATTTTACGGCCGAATCTAATATCGTAACAGTTTTAGTAATAACCATTTCGGCAATTATTATTATTATAATATAAGTATTATAATAAGGGTTAATAAATTTAAGCAATTATTCGAAAATAAGGAATTAAACGTTGCAATATAATTACTATAAATCGGGCCGGAAGCTTATAAGCGGGCCGCTAATAGGTGGTTAAAAAAATAATCAGTATATAAGGAGAAAAACTAATTAGTATATAGCATTACTTTATTTCTTTTGAAAACTGGGATATCCATAGATCCGAAGATCACACTATAAAAGACCCCGCGCTAGCTAACCATTTTCATAAATGAACAGTAAAGAACCTGGAACCATATGCATACGAACGTTGCAATCACCAACAACGTCCGGACATCTGTTTCCAGGGAAGCCTAGTCAGGGTGAAGGGTATTGGGATGCAATAGTAGTAGTTGCTTGAGGTAGGCTGGCTTGGCAGTTGTCAGGCACATGCCATATGTATAATCTTGTTGGATGGTGTTGTATTGTTCTGACCAGGCTAAGTAGCTTGGTGTAGTATATGTAGTTTGTAGACAGAGATACCGGGATCGTATATACGAAAGCGAAGCTTTATTATCCACCGCACTATCTACCTACCTAGTCCAGGTATGTATGTATGTAAGCACTTACATGTATGTAGGTAGGTGGTGGTATTAGGTATCTGACAGCAGTTCACTAGCGCTGACGGGTAACTAGGTCAACCCGTGTTTTCGATCTACCCGTCCGCGCTAATGCAACCCCTTACTGTAAAGGAACAACCAACAACCAATCGGATATGGCGCCCGTTTTCGAGAACGCATACTACCTACTCACTACCTATCTCCTACATACATAGATACTGCCTACTGACAGTATGGTAGGCAACTAACTACGTGAGGGAGTAACGGAATACTACCTTACCCTACGCTGAGACTTCCTCGATGCCGTCCCGTCGTCGTAAACATGTGCTTCCATCAGCCTGAAGTCTCCTATGTATGTAGGTAAACCACAACGGTAGCATCGTCTGTTTCCATTCCTTATTTACCCTTCGGCATGTTCTTCGGTGTTTCTTCAACAATGGGGGTTCTCATTATAAAGAGAATACAAGCAACAGCATGGTTCGATAAAGAACCCATGGTCTGCGGGGATCTAGTAACGAGGCTGGGCTACAGTATGTGCAGGCTTAGAACATCCAAGAACGAGTGGGGGAGTATCATACCCACTACCCGTTGTAACAAGTTGACCATGGCAATGTGTCCGTTGGGAAATGCCCCTGCATTACCCAAGGTGCCTCGATATCTTGAATCCCCCCGGGGACCTATTTTGGAACACCTTGTCAGGGTCGTACTTAAGCGCTGCCGCCCTGATTTTAGCTATGTTCACACCCCCATAGCTTCCCAGGGGGTCTTGGTAATAGTCCGCATAGTTCAAGTAGAGCCATGGAACATTGCATCCCACCGACTCGCCATACGCCCGTAAGGCAACCCCAAACTGCCGTGACTTTTCTCTAGCAAGTGTCTCTTGTTCAACGCCTTTTACGGCAATGTTGAACTGTACTATTATCATGTTTTCCGTCTCTCGATCTAGGCCTAATACGTTGCCACCTTTCTCCACAGAGTGTTTTGCGAAGAGGGTGGGTAACGCCTGGAAAAGCGCTTGGGTGTAAAAGTCGCCATCAGGGGATTGCGCTTTCCACTCCCCGACGAACTGCGAGTGTAGTTCGATGACCTTCTGGTAGATGCGCTCATCGTTCTTGAAAGTCCCAGTATACCAAACGCCCCTGTACAGATCATGAGGTTAGTGAATTTCACTTTACACCACCACGGAAGTTTCGGGAAGTCGTGGCACTGTTTCCTCATGAACTGACCGATAGCCAGTAGGCAGATTGAACTCCTCACTTATACTGAGAAGAGTATCTACCCGCATCGTCGAAAACATAACGTCAGGAATCGCCATGAACTCATCAAATGCCGGCGCAGAAACAGCACCAGTAACATCATCGTAGGCTGCGATAATGACGATGTCTCCAACTTCGGGAAGATAGGTCCAATCCAATATCGTCGATCCGTCTGGATAGTCTTGCAGATTGTTGACCCAGTTTATATGAGCGTCTATATGCTGCTGGCTGGTGCTGACCGGATACATTACGACTCCACCCCATAGGTCGGGCGCATCGAAAGCCTGAACGTCGATTCGTGTCACGATGCCGAAGTTGCTAGCACCGCCTTTCAAGGCTTGGAAGAGGTCGGTATGCGATCGACGATTGGCATTTATGATATCCCTTTCATGGGGAGGGATGATGTATTAGTGGTGGTCGTATATTCATCAAGGTCTTGGTCACTTACCCGCTGCCCAGCACAATCTCAAAATTTTCCACATTGTCGCACGCAAACCCTCGCCGAGCACTATAGAATGCATTACCGCCCCCGAGAACGAAACCCGCAACGCCAACAGCATTGGAGCGGCCACCAACCACTGTTACATTGAAGGGGCTCAGTTCCTCGTATACTCGTTTCCATCTTGCGCCCACTTGGATTGAAGTCATTTGTGTCCCCACATCATAGTGAACGGAGTCCATTAAGCCTTAGGGTTGCCATTAGAGTCATGTTCGGCCCATCAAAAACCAGAATGTCGTTTAAAAGGGGCCTTACTAAGATCGATTGTAACTCCATCATCAACTACAGCACGCATGTGTTAGTCTTGGTGACACCCAATGCGGGGTACCCCTGGTAGAATGTTCAGCTCTTACTGTTGTTAGAACCTGCCCATGACATATGACCACCACTGCGGACAGCAAAATGACAGTCTGTTTCTCGTACCAAAGTCGTTATTGACCTTGAAACCTCTTCCGATGAGGTAGGCAGCACAACGCAATACGGGCTCAATTGCGTGCTGACTGACCAGTATGACTCAATGCGTTGTCCATACAGAGGATTGTCAGGCACGATCACATTGGCAATACCGGCGTGCTCTAGGGTTTGGCACTTCCAAATAAGTCAGTAAGGTCAAGGAGTTGTTGGAAGGGTCTACGGAGCAGGAGCTTGAGAAACTTACGCAGCTAACTGCACTGAAGTTGGCCGTCACATCAGAGCCTAGTGTTGGTAAAACTATCGAAGATACTAAGGAAGATTCCATGCTGGAGATTAGAACAATCTAGCAGTACTGCATTAACTTATTGGAGGGCCTAAAGTAATAAGTAATCATGAAGTTATATAAGAGAGAGGTTAAGGGTTGTCCGGAAGAGGAACAGATGTTCAGCTGCATTGTAATCCGCATCTTATATTGATGGCTAGGAACATGCATGCACCGTTGGCTAACCACATCGACGGTCTGATAAAATGATATGAGCTGAGCTGTAGAAATCATGGGGGTCTTCTAATTGACGCAACATGAAGGGACACACAGAATTCCAGGTTGCGAACTTACTGCATCCTTCTGCCCAGGCCAATCAAGATACATGGCACTACAGGTAGGACAGCGCCACCATGTACATACTAGGTATGTAGATATACTCCAAAGGCTTGCTCGGGGTACGGAGAGGGGTTTGGGAGCCTGTTAAGGCATGGAGGGCAGATATTGGCCAACAAATTTGGCGATTATGCACCTCACTTTTGGCTACCAACTGCAACATCGGCTAAGTCTGACCGGACAAATGTACCTAAAAATATCGTAGTAAGCGGGTGCCTTAAAAGTATTAAATTGAGGGACAAGGCTGGAGTAGTTGCGTGTATTGTACAATGCCCCAGAGCCATTCGTGCATATAAGCAGACGGTCCTCCCTCCAGTATAACTATACATGTTAGTAACAACTAAGCTCATCATCCTGGCATTCCGTAAAGAGACATGAAACAATCCGAAGCTTAATGCTCGGAAACCTGTTCCAGGCATTCTTTATGGTGTAGTCATTCAATCTTCAGTTGTGAAAACCTCCCTCACCATGCCTGGAATCGCCACGCCATCGACTGAAAGTGATGACTTCCTTGATCGGCCAGCTCTTGATCCACCGGGGGGTATCACGCCTGTTTACGGGGAACCAACGAGAAGTAGTGCTCTGGGGTATGGCGTGGTTTCTACATGCCTTATTCTTACTACGATTATGATCATACTCCGGATGTATACCACGATAGTGTGCATCAAGAAAGTCCGACTGGAAGACTGTATGCCTCCCGACTATATATCACAGCATGAAAACATACCTGCGTGACTTCGCTGACCTCTGCAGACTTATCAGTCGCAGCATTTGTACGAAGCTTTCCAATGGTCGATATTCTGAAATATTGACTAACTACGATTGCACAGGGACTCTACCTGGGCTACGTCTATTGCATGTACAGTTTACTTGAATCACCGGGTTTCTTCGTTCACCAATGGAATGTCCATAATCGGGATATGCCACGAATCCTTTATGTAAGAATCGTTTAGCAAGTCTTACGTCTTAACGCGCTTGAAGTACAACCATTGGGCATTGAACATCTTGCTAACATACGAAGCTTTTCTATATCGGTACCAATTGTTACAGTAATAGTATCGCCTCTTTGAAAACAGCGATCGTATTAGGATGGCATAGCATGTTCAATCCATTGGGCACACGGAATTCCTTCTTCTGGACGTGTCACATAGTTCTATGGGTTAATATTTTGTACTACGTATCGTCTGATCTTGCTTATAACCTAAGCTGCCTCCCGCACGAGAAGATATGGAACAAGAGCATTGTGGGCGGCAAGTGCATCAACGAAAACCGTCTGTTCTTTTCCGGCGCAATTCTGAATCTTATTTCAGATGTCGTCATCCTCCTGATCCCGCAGAGAATTATCTGGCAGCTGAAGATGAGCCGGGCAAAAAAGTTCGGTGTATCCGTTATCTTCGCCATGGGTTTCTTGTGAGTTTCTTCCGTCTGCTTTTGTTTCCCTTCGCTAAACTCATCCTTCAGTTGTTGTGCTATTGCCGCCTTTCGTATCTCCACCAATGTGGCACTCCTTACCGCGACGGACGTGGTCTACGTTTTGGCCCCAACAGGGCTTGCAGGCCTTTCCGAAATGACCCTTGTCTTCGTGGTATTCTGCGTCCCCTCATTACCAAGAGCATTCGCTAGTTTTCGTAGCTCGAGACCATTCTCTTCGCAAAAGGGGTGGAAGCGTAACAGGACTGGGACAGAGCCTACACCATCACACAGTCGTCAGAGAATACAACCCCGGACATATCAGCAACTTGACGAGTACAGCCTCTTGCATCTTCCGAATTCTGAATATGCGAGGTCACCAGCCCCGCGTATACTCTCCCAAGAAGATGCTAACATTGGCCCCGACGAAAGAGGAATCACTCGTACAATTGAAATCACAACGATGGAAGAGGATATACTTAACCATTCAAACGATGAAAGACGCCTTAAACCCCTTGGCACAAGTATTTAGCGAATTTGGCAGGACTGGGTTAGTGTTACCCATGCTATCTAGCGACGTCGCGGCATGTCAAGGCGTGTGTGTATATGGCGGCAGCGGCGCGTCAGCCGGGGCTGCCCGATAATGGAACAAGAGGCTGGAGGTTAGCGGGAATCATACTGATAGATGCGTTACCCATCATATACTTTGTACGTTCCAACGTGAGGGATCTTATGTCGTATTTTCTCGGGCCATAATATTATTGCGGTGGCAAACATCTGGCAGTATTACCAAATATGATTAGGTGAATATGCTGAGTTTATGCGTATCAAACCATTCAACTTATACTTTACCTGCGCGTGAAGTGGCCTCCACCGCGTTACCCCCGTTGTATGTGAAAGATAAGTAGCCCTACCTCGTCTTCAGAGCTGGCATGAGATTCTTCTTGCTCCAATGCTTATAACCGCGGTATCAAATGAGGGGGTGATGTCCAGAGGATTTGTTGTCTGATATTTATGTTTTACCCTCGTTTTGACTTGGGTATAGATTGCTACACCGGAGTGATTCGAATGATTATTGTGTTAAAGGTCTTTGAATGGATTGGTCGTCCCAAAACGTGAGGCACCTCAGCCTGAAGGAGCATAAGAAGCTTTTGTACTTGAAGTAAAGTATGGAACAATTATGAAAGGTATGCGGACCGCATAATATATCAAGCATGAAGTTATATGAGATTAATATACTATAAAAGGTTCTCGACATAAGAACCCCCCGTTTCACCTTGGTATAGGAAGTTATACCTACTGTCAGCAGCCACCAGTGGCTTAAGGGGGTGGCTTACCCCCTAAGGCTAGTATAGGTGGAGCGCGGCACTGAAGGTTCCCCTAGCGCCCACAACGAATACATATAGAGCAGGAATCTCGGGCTTTCGGGCTCTGCAGGAAACCCCTCCCTTCCGTATCAGCAGATATACGAGATACTGCAGTATAGGCAATTACAACGGATTACAAGGAACGATAAGAAGCTTCTTGCCACCCACATAAAACGAGGGCACTAATAACCGCACCTTATGGTCGACCTCTCAGCACTGACTAAAATCACAGGAAGCGGAAGTATTACCCCCAACATAAGGGATGTCGCGACAAAATGGGTATATTTGGAGCTGCTCTAGTGCCTTGGCAGGGGCCCCCCCTGGGGGGGGCCCATATGGACCTATATAGAGGTCCGATCTCCCCCCATACGTTCCAACGCTCCCTTCTTTTCCTTCCTTCTTTAGAGCTTTAGCAGAGTGTAGCAAATACGTCAATATAAGGGCTTTCAGAAACGCGACAAGGGAAGGGCAGCACTTGTTTGGTTGGAAACCCTTGAGGGTAGGGTTATATTCTACGCACCTACTGTGTGTCTTCGCTTATATCTACATCAAGGGCTAAGTTCAAACTCAAATATCTGCCCACTAGCACCCGTAGTCTTGCTCCCCATCGTGGTCAGGTACGCATGGATCCCGTCCCCCTTGAGCGTCACACTCGTCGGGCCGCCCTGCATGGTGGTATCGTTTACCAAGACCGACACCGTCTCCCCCGTCTCGAGGTCGACTTTGGTGACCAGGTTCGGCTGCTGCGCCCCGTACGCGTACGGGCCGTCCACCGCAAAGTCGTCGATGTCGTCTTCGAGGTAGGCCAGCACCTCGACGGCGCCGGTCGCCGCGGAGCCGTCCTCGGCGATGGGCAAGCGCGCGAAGGTCAGATTCGCCACGTTGGTGAAATAGGCGTACCCGCCGGTGACCTTGAGCCCGTCGACGCCGATGGGTATCGTCGCGTTAGCGGGCGCCAGCATGGCGTCGTCCTCGACGGCCTTGGTGACGGTCTTGGCGTCAAGGTCGACCCGCCATAGACACCCGAGGCGGGAGTCCGCGATGAGGAGGACGTGCGGGTTGGAGGGCAGCGAAGCCATGCCGTTCAGCATGATAGCATCCGGGAGCGTGATCGCCGTCTCGATGATGGGACCGTCAGCGGACCCAAAGTCAACAGTGTAGATCGTCTCGTCGGTATAGTTGAAGGTACCACGGACGCCGCCGATGACGGCGAACTTGTCGTCATCAATGGCAGCCAATCCCGTCAGGGCGGTCGCGCCGGCCATGGATGTGACGACCTCGGCTTCGACACTGTCTGCGGAGGGGTCAAGCATGTATAGCTCGGGACCCGTTAATGTCGTGAAGAGGAGCTGGCCGCTGGGCCGCAGGATGCTGTTCTCGATGTCAACATAGGTCGTGAAGTTCCAAATCTGCGTTGCCGGTCCGGCCAGCGCGGAGCCGGCCAGGGAGACCGAGAGCAGTGCCGTGTGCCAATGCATCGTCCGGGTGGTTTCTCTACGGTATCCCGCAAGCAATTGTGGAAGGGAGAGACGGCGGCGTAGCGAGGGGGGACTAACAACACAGTTGCAGGTGGGGGGGTTGAGCGTAGCCCTATATACTAAGAAAGTGCTGTCGGTGGACGAACTGAAACGAAGCCCCGGCATGGGGAATCATGGCAGTTATTAGCCTGTTTCGGCCATGGTCCTGACGCGACGACACCTTAGACGCCTCTAACTACCAACTATGTAGTTAGCAAGCGGGACGCCGCGTATACAGCTCCGCAGACACGGGAGCTAAAGTAGGAAAATGGTTACTTTTAACGATGGCTCTCCCAAGTTGCATGATCTGTACGGAAATAAGGTATAAGTCGGGCATTTTTACCGATTGTTCACCCCGTCTTCCAGGCCTCGTGACGAGGCCCTCGTCTTCGTGGACGGTGGCACAGCCGCGGCTGCGCCGCAACTCCGTTACGGCTATGCGGCTATCCCATTTGACGTCCGAGTTGCAATGAAGATAAAGCAATACCCCGATTCCACGGGTGTTAAACTCGGTGACTTACAGTTTGCTATATCGTGTCCATTGCGTACCTACTATCATGAAACCGTGAGTTACTGTGTCGAAAAAAATTCTTGGGAGCTCGGTACGAAGTCGAGCTAGTTGTTCCAAATAGGAACGTCCGGTAGCCCAAATAGGCAGGTTACTCAATATGGGCACAAAGCCTGAAGGCTTGTGCACGCCTAAAACGGCTAGGTGCCAGCCCACTGCAGCTGCTTCTAAGCTGCTAGCGGATGTGGCCCCTTAACTGTCGGAACCCGGGTGGTTGCAGCTGTTCCAGCCACCTAGCCGGTGCAAGCCACCTACCTAGGTCGCCATGGCGCGGGCGGTATCACGGAGCCGGCTCGGGCCCGCTACATTTGATGGGAGCTACCGGGCTCCGGTTTTTAAGGGGCAAACCGGGAAATGATCACCTGTAAATGGCCCCGAAAAGAGCGAGCCCTTCGGCATCTGCCAACTGACCTTATAGGAGCTGGATAGCTGCAGCAGCTAGGTGTAGGCAGCAAAGCGAAATCGAGCTACTGGCAGCTGGTATTTAACGCTCGGGCTATCTCCTATGCTCCTTCAGTGAACGGGCCTCACGTTTGTTTGTTGACAAGCAATTGCCTATGGAAACCATTGTTGTGTGGTCGGTGCACTGGCGACACTGCCCATACTCAAGCGGCCGCCTTCTAGCACTCCACAGCAGCCTAGATTCTTGGAATCTACATCATCAGTTTCTTTCTCTGCAGCTGCGCTTTGCTTCTTCGAACCTGTAATAACAACGTTCGTGGAACCAGCAGAGAAGTTTTTTCGAAGGATTTAGTGCAAGGCCCGTGAGATCCTAGTGGCTTTGTACATCTTTGCCGAACTTGGGTGCCTCCATGGTTAGCTCGGAGATGGCCGGGATCCGGAGGCCGGAGTCCATACCGATCCAATATGATACGGTCCGAGATCTAACTATTCAATTGAATTCAACGTCAAATAGTCAAAGTCCAGTAACGCAGGTACACACGCCATTCGAATAAGAAACAGCTCAGAAGGCCTAAGGCTAGTTGCTTTCTTGTTTGATTTATTGTTGCGTTCGCTGGTATCGTCCGGGGTGATGTTGAAAGTTCACTGCTCGGATGAAGGAGGCGGTCAACTATAAAAGATGGGTCAAAACCTAGTCATGGTTGAGGCCAGCTAATTACGGACACTGCGGCACAGAACGCGTCAAGTAATCATAAGCAAAGTAAGTCGCGGAGGTATATAAGTTGGTAGGACCTCTTCCGGATAGAAATTCAAAGATTTACGATCCCTATCCCACCTGTCCGACCTACAAATCCTTAAACCTACTTCTGGTTCGTTGGCAGCAACAATGCGCGTAGCCCAGGTATTCTCATCGGCCTTGATGCTGGTCGGCCTATCAATCCCGGCTGCTACCCCGCTCAAGCTGAACGTGACGGCCATCGGCGCCCAAGACGGCCACTCAACCCTGGAGTGCTGGCAGCTAGAGAACCCGTTTGACGTTTCCGACGAGCCAGGCACAGCGGGCTCGGCGGCGACAAGCCTAGGTAGCGCTGCGAACATATCCTACTCCGTCCTTCCCGCCAGCTACGACGGCGGCCTGCACAACGCGCCATACAACCAGTACGTGCTCAGGGGGCAAGATAGCTACGCTCTGCCATGATACTCTAAGTAGTGACTAATCTTCGTAAATGTGTAGGTGGGTGGTTTTCATCTCGGGGCTGGCGTATATCACCCTTCCCGAAGACAATACCACGTCGGCGTACGTCTCGGGTGGCGAATTTGGCGTGATCTTCGCGGCCGATACAGCTAGCTCCAGCCGAGAGGGTCACCGAACTCGGTACCCAGGCGTCACCGAGACCATCGCACTCCAGATCCCAACGCAAGATGGCGAAGTGCCAGCTCATAGTCTGGTCCATATGGGTCCTTGTGCGGTCAACGAGGTTGGTGGGTTCCGTGGGATAAGCAGTTGAACTTGGGATCATGGTGTAAAGGCTACCTCGCGTCGAAACCTCGTTTCAGTTAGACGAGATGTAATAGCAGAGGTTCCAGTGGATTAGGAAAGGGGTTCATCCGTAGTGAATATAATTGAGGACCTGTATACATTGATTATAAAGGATAGATATAGTGAAAACCACGGAGTCAGTTGGTGCAAATGGCTTTTGAGGCTAGGGTAGGCTGATTGTTGAATAAGTCTACTGCTCCGTAAGGCTCCAGTTAAACATATCCATCTATAACAGCAAATAACACCTTCAAGGCTCATATCAGCCGCCTCTTCGTTGCGCGCGCCCGACGTCTCCGTTATACACCTTAAGCGGCAGATAGGGGAAATGCAAGGGGGACACAGAACTCTAATAACAGCAGTGAGGCTATTACCGATGTTCAGGGATATCAATGTAGGGGACATCACTACGGGGCTAATATGTAAATTCTCTTTATTCTGAACTCTTAAGGAGTTCCAATAGCTAATCGCAAACCGGACCCCGGCATGGCACGGCACAAGCCGGCCGGTGGTAGTAACAGGGCTGATACCAGTGCTGTGCTGGCACCAGTGCTGTTGCGGTCCGGAGCAGTAGAGCTGATGCCACACAGGTGGCTAGCGAGACAGGGCTGTTACTCCGCCAATACAAGTTGTTCTGTATACTACCTGGCCCTATTCGTTATCGGAAGCCTGATGATAGGCGTAGACAACCAGGATTCTATGCCTTCACAATGATAGGGGTTACAAGGTCAGTGAGATACACACCACCCCCATTGCCCCTTCTCCCACGAAAAGAATTTGAATTGAGGGAATAGTCTGCTCCTAATGAGTGACAAGTAGAATATGGTAAAGGGGCCCGGGATGACGTTAACTCTGAGTGGTATTTTAGGGGGGTTGCTTATAAGGAGGTAGTCGATCTTAGCATAAATGTGGTTTGTAATACATCCCATCGGCCGCCCCTGTTAAGCATCCCGCTTAATTTCCAATTGTGCTGGAAATGTGAGGTCCTTGGCTACTGGCCTTTGTGGTGAACTGGATTAGGTTACATTTGCACACCACCTAGCCCACTACCCTCATCGCATACCCTGCTGAGTCCGTGTAGGACGCGTGTATAACGCCCTTCCAGTAGTAATAATACAACCTTAAATATGCCGACCCATTGACAAGTGGTAGGGATTGACTACCACAATGCATGGCAAGGGGAACACAGAGACTACTGCCTGGTACTTTTCTCGATCATTCCAGTTTGAGTGAGTAACATTGGTAGACGCTGACCACCATGAAATTGGCTAGTTAGGTAGTGAGTGAGGTGCCAGGGTGCAAGATCGCAGGATATGCTGGCCAGGGCCGGATACTGCCAATCATTTCCCGGGTAGGCACTGTCATGCATGATGCCCGCATGGATTTCCGCGTATCCTTGAACAAGGCTAGTGATGCACCATTCTGGTCCAGGATATCGGGATCTGAAATTTACTACCTTAAACAACACACGCAGGCTTGTAACACAGTCATGATGGAAACAAGTGAGCATTCAACATATATCCACTCCATGTTATTCAGGACATTAATTCTTCATACAAATGTAGTTAGTAGTACACCAAGCACGGAGACAAGCCTCAGCCCCGCTCTATACCCCCCAACCCCTTCCCCTATCAGCTAGTGAAACTGCGTTCCAGTTGCACGTATTACTGTAAACATACGCAAATACACCACACTGGCTCATCTTATGAATCATTTGACTCCCTCAGCTCACCACGTGTAGCTTCTCCCTTGACTCTGAGGCGCCTCCCACACTTATTGTCGTTTGGTGCAAACTTTGGAGTGGGATGCCGTTTCTGTTAAGAGCCCTGTGCTCCGGTGTAATCTCTTCATAATTGCTTCTTTGCCACGAGTGAGGGGTTGAACCGATTTTGGGTTTTGATTGACTTAAGTTCGACGTATTGTTCCTAGAGAACCAGCGCGCTACTCTGCTGCCTTTGAACGCTTTGGGTGCTGTGGGGATGCAGAATACGAAGAAAGTGCAGCTAGCTTCAGTGAGACACCAGAGAGTCACGGAAGATAAGCCGAAGGTCTTATCGGGAGAGATGAACGACTTGATGGCCTCAGCTAGCCGGGCTGCGGCGGACGCACAACACCTGTATTACCTTTAGCCAATGACTCGGATTCAGGGGGTACGAGGAGACATGAAATCTCTATCATACAATACTCCAATCGTAAAAACGAACGAGATGTTAATCTTCTTCCGCTGGGATAGTTGCAAGCGCCAGATAGTCCTTACCGGGAGGACGATGATGATCAAGTCGGAAACTAGATTGATAACCGCGCTGCAAATGAAGATGACAGAAGACTTATGGCATAGCATCGCTCGAGGCTCGCAGCTTAGGCTCACGGAGAGTATTGAAGCGGTATAGTACATCACGTTGAGTGTCAGGATAGTCAGGCAGGTCCAGTAAAAGGAATTCCTGGTTCCATGAGGGACGAACAGCTGGATCCATTCAATCAGGATAGAGATCTTGAGTCCCATCATTGTGAACTCGTATAGTACCATGCCGAGGTAGATGATCTTTGAAACGTGTTAGCTGTGGTACTCAAGACTCACGAAGGGTCGGGGACAAGTCTAACGTGAAGGAAGGTAGGCATGTCACTTTCAGGGACATTCCACTGATGAACGAAATACCCGCAAAGACTCATGAACCAGTACAGAATATAGACGCATCCTATATATGTCCCCTATTGTTTCGCTCGTCGTCAGCGGGCTCTTGTTTGCAACTGGGCCAATGCTGATATGCGTACAAATGCTGCAAGCGCGATAACTAACTTGGGCTATTAATTGATGATTCGACTGAAGCCTGGCGATATGAGAAACGCCTG
Source organism: Diatrype stigma (assembly GCA_022225965.2). Taxonomy (NCBI): domain Eukaryota; kingdom Fungi; phylum Ascomycota; class Sordariomycetes; order Xylariales; family Diatrypaceae; genus Diatrype; species Diatrype stigma. The sequence continues at coordinate 712,390 of JAKJXP020000008.1, forward strand.
ACTTACCATCTTGTGCCTTGACTGCCTTCACGCAGAAAATCCTTGAATAGGCCCTGATGAGGATCGTAGAAGAGGTTAAGCAGAGGCATAATATTATACCAACATGGGCTTCGGCGTTGCGGTTTGGTGGGTTTATCAAGTTGGATTGTTCTCCCGGGGGCGCCAGCAATGCAGGTGTTTCGCTAAGAGACATCTTGTGCAGAACCGCAAACAATATCACAGGTTGGAGATCTTTGGAGAACCGCGTTTTCCTACTTTGACTGCGTTCAAGTATCTTGAAATGCTTGGATTGTACAGAACCCTCCTATTAGGCAACTTATTTCATGAAGCATGAATCATGTCCACAGGAACCGCCACAAGGCTTGCTACGGCCCAATTGGCCAAATGGGGAATATGCTAGGATTAACGGTGTAGTAATGTAGTCAAGAAAAGGAAGCCAAGAACGAGTGCAGGTGTGACCAGCGTCAGACGTTCCATACTCGGCATTGAAGGATGCACATTGCTGTTCAGTCGAGCACAACAACCTTGACATCGATGATATGAACTGGTAGGTCGCAATACGTAGAAGGAGCAGGGACCTTGCATACTCATGCAATATGTCTGCGGCGAACGCATATCGGACACAGCGGAAGTAACCCCACGATGTCAGCAATTACTTAGATAGGTTGCAGCCGTTGGAGTTGGGGTAGTATCGAGGGCCATATATGTATTTATACGACGATTAAAGAGGAGTAAAGTGCAATATAGGCCGACAAGCGAATGCTGCATTGAAAATCGGGCCCACAGGTATATCATCAGCTTCGCAGTTTTGCACCTGAACTATTTCATGTAGATGACTATAAGATGGGGACGTAAACATATAGTGTAAGGCGGTGTATTAGAATGAATGTGGCTCCTTACAATATCAACCCTATTATTTACGATCACCCTACGAGGGTTGTGATGGAAGAACTATATAGGTCGAACTTATAGTGCAGCAGATATCAAGGTGCATTTTATAGAAACAGCTACGTAGATATGCTGTTTACATGGATACCTATGTCGCAGTTGGGTAGGATTCAAGTCAACCCGAAGTATGAGACGGTACCCTAGGCCGTTGTCGTTTACTCTGACCAGTGGTATCATAGGTACAGTACTTTTTAAAAAGGGAGACAACGCGGGGTATTGGACCAGGGGCTGTGACAATGCAGAGTCAGATATTACATATGTCGATCTGCTTATGTGCTACTGCGCATGACTGTGACGACATGCGGCATTCGCCCAGAGCGATACCACAGGACTCCTTTCTCGTCGCAAGCGTCACGGGCAACAGGAATACTGCTGGTCGAGTCGTCTGTAGTGTTATCGAGTTTCTGGCTTTGATATTAGACGATATTGCATCACTGATTTCATCGGGGGCCTTACCGCGCTTCTCGTTTTAGCAGGGCTAGGTTCGACCCATTGGCATTTGGTGAAGACATCCCACAGAGCACGCCAGTAAGACTGCTTGTCCACATGATAGAGCGTTCCGAGCAACGGCTTGACTGCATCCGTAGCCTCCTGTGCGTGGTAATGTGGAACTCGACTACATTAACCTGTTAGTGTATGGAAACCGTATCCGGGATTTTCGACGAGACTTACGGGAACAGGTGGTGGATTACGTGAAGGTCTACAATATGGTGGAACATTTGCTTCAAAACGAACCCAGGGTCTCTATCGACGGTTGCGAGAGCTCCGCGAAGGTAAGTCCAACTTTCAGGGGTATATTTGGGTAAGTCAGGTGATGTGTGATGGAGGTACGTGATCATAACTGCGACGCAACTCAGTCAGTCTCTTGAAACCCATAGATCACGGTTGGAACCGCGGAAAAGCTTACCTATCCAATGATTTACCCACATCCAGGGAAGTATGTACGCCCAAAGCAAGGTCAAAGACCCAAATGTACTTCCTACGGTATAAAGGAGGGAGCCCATGCAGAGGATCCCCAAATCAGAGGCAAGTATGTTCCAGCTTTCGGAGGGACGAAACAAGGAACTCGATGGCATGAAGTGGCTGTTATCCCACCACCCCCTAGATTTCCTCGGTGAACTCTCAGGCCCGGCTGTGATGTGTGTCAACAGGTACCAAGGCCATCCCATCACCTGCTGGAGAAGAATTCGCAAGAAGATCACGACAGGTGCATCTTCTGAAATATGGTCCAGGGGGATTTTTCCACGGTAGAACTGCTTGTATTCAGTGCGGGAAAATGGGACGTAGTTCAGGTCAGTTGCCATATTATTAGCGTATTGATGGTGACGTGCGTGGCTAGAGCGCCAGGAGAAGTAAGGTGCCAACAAGAACGAATGTAAGAGGAACCCCATTGTATTGTTCACCGCGTTGCTTGTTGAGAAGGCGCCATGACCACATTCATGCCCTATAACCCACAAGCCCGTCAAGGGGAGGCCTGCGAGAAATGGATATATCACGAAACGCAGGAGGCAGCTTGCCCAAGTATCGAGCTTCGGGATTAACCATATAACACCTGCAAGCAGGCCCATGAAGATAGAAGCGTCCGAAGCAACGTAATAGAGAGAACGGGTGATAGTAGGCTTGAAGCAACGCGATGGGATCTGCTGACGAAGCCGTTGAACATCGATGCCGACCTTTTCATTGTTGATGACGCCCTGTATTTGCTACTAGATATTAGTAAAATCCCCTTATGTGCCCTGGTTGTGACTTACTCCGCCTTTTACAACTTCCCCATGGATAGTCTCAGTAACATGCGTCTCGGACATCTTGAAACACCTATAGGATCAGTATTTGTCGAAATGTACTTTCTAGAGAGTTGAAACAGTAATCTGATTTCAAGTGACCAAGTCCTTGAGAGAGGCACCGTAGTATCTGATATATACACATAGGGCCCAATCTGCTGCCTCTCGTTCTGGGTATGGGGAAAAGGGGTTACATTCCACGGCTTATGTCACATAGGCTGGTGGAGATGGCATCCACTTTGCAATAGATCCACATCTCCAAATTCCTGCTGGGATTCATGCATGCTCAGCCATTACATCTGAGTTGCAGCCTGCAGGTATAACAACATCCTAACACGTCATATGCAAAATAAGAGGTTTATCACGTACGCTTCTGATAGCCCCTGGACATCTGTGGTCGATGTATGTAAGCACTGCGTGACATTGTATGCTATGCCAGCTTGATAACGGAAAACAAAGAGACCAGGGCATTGATTTGCAGTGCTTCTACTACAATATGAACGGCGGGGTTAGGATGTTGGTGTAGCGGAAGCATGAATTGAAGTAAAGCACCAAGACTGCCAGGGATCCTTATAAGGTCACCGGAAGTTCGGGATAAGCCCACCTCATGCTTCAGAGTATGTGATACCCTTAGGCAATGTATAATTGACATTAAATGTTGCTTATGTTTGCTTCTGCTCATAATTACATAGTTACGAATTATGTATTGCCTATAAAAGTACCCTACATAAGATGTATTCATATGTGTATGTGCAGTCTAACCCCTGAAACTTCATGCATGTTGCCACAAGAATGGGCAGTGTGTACCAAGTCGTACATATTCGTTCCTCAAAGCAGGGATTGCATGGAAGTTAGTATCACATGAATCGCTGATTTTGGATGGTGGGCTGTGTTGTGTTGTAACCAACATACTTGTGCCATATGCGCCCCTGCCCCGTTTGACAAGACCTTTTCCTTGGTTCGATCTTACTTAACCAGTCCAGCCCAATGACTTCTTCCTTACCATTGGCGTTCCACTCTCTGTGCCAAAGAAAGCCTACGACATGTTCAGAACTACCGACAATCTTCTCCCTAATGTCATTAGGCGACACCAGCATAGGGCAAGGCCTTATGCCACTGTCGTTGGGATTGACGGTGTCCAAGAGGATGTCAGCTTTTCCGACCTTGAAACTTCATCGAACAGAGCCGCGTGGTTTCTCTCTGAGAAGATACAGGATGAGAACCTTTTTTACATGGGCCCGAACGATATACGATATGTCATATGGGTCATTGCAGCCATCAAGACAGGCAAATGTGTAGGCGAAGATTCCCCTTAGTATCTAGCATTTTCGTGCATAAGGCTAACATGATTCCTAGGTCTTGTTCCCCTCTCTGGCCAATCAGGTTCCAGCGAACAGACGATTCTTTGAAACCGTCGGAGCGAAGACCCTTCTCTATGCTCCGGAAGCCGGTGATCTCTTAGCACCTCTTCTGAGTGCAACACAAGGAACAATAAACCATGTTCCTTCTCCATACTATCATGAACTAATGAGTAAAGATTCTACGACACCGTATCCATTCCCGGAGACGTTCGATAAACTCCGGGAGACAAGGTTCATGGGCCTTCATACGTCGGGAACTTCAGGGCACCCCAAGCCTATATATTGGAACCACCTGGCGCTCTCCACAATCCCGTCGTCACTAGATCCGTCTATTAAGGACAGTGATGGAAATGGCTCGAACTTGGTGCGAGATCTTTTCCAAGGCCACAATGTCCTTATTCCATTCCCGTTGTCTCATGTAAGATGATAATCCTATCACAAGTATTATAATTTGAGTACAACTGACCTTCAACTCCAGTTCGGTGGCATGGGCTCAGCATTGTTCTGTATCTACTGTGACAATACACTGGTTCTTCCCGCACCCGGTGTGCGGCTGAATCCTGAGAACTACACAACTCTCCTCCAACACGGCAAATGCACGGCTACTGCCGCACCACCTGCCATCCTAGAGGCTATGCTGAATTACACACCTGGTGTAGATGCCCTAGCTGGACTGAAGCACATTGCCTATACGGGAGGGCCCCTTAACCCTATTCGCGGGGAGGCCTTAGCGAAGAAGCTACCGCACCTATTCACCGTCCTTGCCAGTACCGAAGGAGGAATAGGCCGCTTTGTCTCTTCGGGAGACAGCTCTCATTGGGATTCTTTCAAGTTCGTTGACTTAGGCCAACGGATGGAGGAAGTTTCACCGGGAATTTACGAGCTTGTATACCCAAGAACAGAACTCATCAACCAAGCGCAGGCATTTTTCCACACGCACCCTCATCTCAGCCTAGAATTCCGCACTTCAGACCTGTTCGCTCCTCTAGACAGTCAGCATGAGTGGTGGAGATACAAGGGCCGCGCCGACAACTGGATTGCTATGTCAAACGGACTCAAGATGGACCCAACGGAAATGGAGCACATTGTTGCCGCGCATCCAGATATCACTGGAGTTATCGTAGCAGGCTCACACCGCTTTCGGCTGTGCTTGCTAATCGAGCCAAGGAATGATGTGGTCAACCCATCATTGGAGACGATTTGGCCCATTGTCGAGAAGGCCAATATGCAAGTTCCTAAATTTGGACGGGTGCCGAAGGAGTTGATATTATTCGCCGCGCCGGATAGACCGTTTCTACGAGCTGGCAAGGGCACTATCCAACGCAGACTCACTGTCCAGGCCTACGAGGAAGATATCGAAAGACGCTACGATCAGGTCGAAGAGGGGTTGTTGACTAGCGGAATAACCCCCCCATCGTCGATGAAGACTCAAGACCTGATACCCTTCTTAGAAAGCCTATGCTCACAGACCCTGCTTGATGAAGATAGCAGCGACAGCATCGGGATCGATGACGATCTTTTGGCCTTTGGCCTCGACTCTCTTTCCGCATTCATAGTCTTGGCGCGGCTTAAGGCCGCTCTGCGCCAGTACGGCGTCGAGGCAGACAAAGTGCATTCAATAAACAACCACCTTCTCTACAACTCGAAGACGATTAGGCAGCTCGCTGAGAGACTATCTCCAGTTTTGGCTACAACCGGAACTTCGAGTGGATCTGTGGGACAAGACTTCGACGACGCGACGACACGACTATCAGAGAAGTATATTGCGAAAGTTCGAGAGCTTGTTGGGGGCAGAGTGGCACAAGGAACAAAGAGCTCCAGTAACGAGGTTGTCATACTTACTGGGTCCACGGGCTCCCTTGGATCGTATATCTTATCCTCTCTCCTAGCCAGGGGCGACGTGAAGAAAGTGATCTGTCTCAATCGAAATGGGGATGCGAAAGCACAGTCTGCTTCATTCAGGGCGAGAGGTCTTCCAGAGCTTCCTATTAACGATCAGCGGGTCGTATTCCTCCAGGTCAAGCCAACAGTGCCAAAGCTTGGCATTCCGGATGAAGACTACGACTTGCTCAAGCGTGAGACCACATCAATCATTCATAACGCTTTCCCTGTCAACTTCCTGCTCAGTCTCGATTCGTTTGAACCGCAATTTCAGTATTTGTTGAACCTTCTCAACTTGGCAATTGAGGGCCATCAGAGCCCATCGGTGCTATTTGTGTCAAGTATCACTGCAGGGACACCGGTAGCAAGCGACGGACACCAGGAAACAATCCCAGAGAATGTCCTTGAGCTTAGCCAATCTAAATTTCTACTGCATCAAGGATATGCACGAGCAAAGTACATATGCGAGATACTACTAGCCAACTACGCTTTAGCCTCAGGGAGGTCAGCCGCCGTACTCCGAGTCGGACAGGTTTGCGGCCCCCTTTCTGGCACAGGGGTCTGGAACACCTCAGAATGGGTCCCCTCTCTTGTTCTGAGTTCCAAGTACCTTGGTGCTCTTCCAGATACTCTTGGCAGCCTCGAAGTCGACTGGGTTCCCGTCGATAAGCTAGGTGACATCGTGGCAGAGATCATGGGTGTTACTTCAAAGCACGAGGCCTCGGAATCAGGATTTCAAGTTTACAACGTAGTTAATCCCACGACGACCCCGTGGGGTACCCTGCTACCCGCGTTTTCCAATATGGGGCCTTTAGCTGTTGTATCTGCTCCTGAGTGGGTTGATCGGCTCGAACGCAGTGATAAGGGGCATCATGTTATTCATGAAAACCCCGCTGCCAAGATTATCGACTTTTACAAGCAGACGATGGTGGGAATGAAGACTGCAGCCAAGGTCGAAACTGGCAGTTTGTTGCTAGCGAGTAAGACAGCAGGTACGCTGCCGGCCATCGAACCGGGGCACGTGGTGCGGTGGATGCAGGGTTGGGGGTTGTGATCGTTTCCTCTCGTATCGATAGCCTGTAATCGTCCTAGCCATACTCTCACATGACAATTATCGGTTAAAGTCTCGAGCACTCGGTGATAAGTAGTAATTACGCGTTGCGTGGTTGTCACGTTAGGTGCCCACTCGGCCACCTCTTGTAGCCGTATGAGACAGTTACTAGACTAGCCCCCACGTACACATGCCGTTATGGCCCCTCTTCTTCATGTAGGTGTATATTTACCAGTAGAACAAAGTATGGACCGCTAGAGTGGACGCCATGGACGCATCGTCGTAGGTAGGAAACGTATCCTTCTTAAGACTGTAACCAACCTAGACAGTAGATCCTTTGTAAGCGTGAAACAAACTTGTTTAGATAGAGCCGATCCTTCCTACGGGACCCGGGATGGATGACTGAAAGATTGGTTTCGGCGTAGATATCGGCAAGGACTTGGCTGGATGAATGTGATGGGGAAATAAATTAGGGGGGTTACAGGGGTCCACATGATCCCATTTCTCTTCCTGTCCAGGGGGGCTACAGCTACATAAAGAGGCGTTTTATCCCCTATAGAACCCACGTGTAGAGAATGATCCTGTTTACTCCCCCTTACTGCAACCGGGCACGTTCCAGGTGCTTCCATATCGGCTATTCGGCATGCTGCGTATGTAGCCGAAGCGGGAATGCTCTTATTCTCTGTGACCGTTTGGTCCATACAATACCAGTTCTATCAGCTTTTGTATACAGTCATGTATGGAATGACAGACAATGGAACGTCACTATCTCCCATTAATTCCCGAGAGCATATGCTTCCCGGTCGTTGAGCAGCCTGGTCTTGGGTCCTACTCTTACTCACTACCTAACATTTCTTTTTATCACTCTGGACACAAGACTCGTCATAATAAGGGGTTCATGATGAAGTTTCGTTTAACTCGACGCCCACACCGTGCCAAACTATTACCTCGATGTGGACTTATACGTACTTAGTATATATTGACATCTACATTCCAGTCTGGATCTATGACCCGTTGACGACCTCGCTGTGCGTGGCTTCAAAGATGAGCTCCAGCAAATGTCGAAGTTTTGTACCAAATAAAGAGGGGAGCAATCTCAAGGCCTAGGCGTCTGAGATGATGGCGCTCTAGAGCAGCGCCGAACCAGCCACTTATCGCCACCGGAACTCACTCTTCAAGGAACAAATCCCGCAGAGCGCCGCTGGCCGATAACTACAGTACGTGGGCGCACAGGATCAGGGCAGAGAGACGAAACAAATGATTCAATTGCTGCATTGTCATGAAAAGACTAACTCACAGACTAGGAAATTATCTACAAAGTCTTCGCTCTCCGCACAACGGAAGAAAGGAAACACTAGAAAAGAAAGAAAATGAGAATATGAGAAACGGGAGGACACTGGAAAGAATAAAAGAGCGCAAGAAAAAAAAGAAAAAAAGAGAGAGAAAGCTGACGATCAAGTGAGAGAGTTCACTACTAGATATCACCGGACAAGAAAGATGAAAATCCAATCGGGGAGGGTATTAGATAGACTCCTCATGATACCCGCCTATTTTAGCCAGCTCACTCAGCCATCGCTAGCCTCCTCCTTAAGCGCAGCAGGCACGAGCTGGGAGCGTAGAGCGATCTTGCGGCAGACGTCGGTGATAGGGGCGCTGCTGGTGAGGTCGAAGATGCTGACGTCGCTGCGCAGCTCGAGCGCAAGCCAGTTGCGCAGCTCGACGGCCACGAGGCTGTCGACGCCGTACGTGTACACCGGCTTCGACACGTCGATATCCGACACGGGCGTCACGATCACCTTGGCCACGCGCTCCAGCAGGATCTCCTGCGCCAGCTCCACCGCCGCGTCCAGAGAGGTACTCTGCCCCAGCTGGCGGATCAGCCGGTCGAGCCCTCCTCCCGCACCAGCACCGGGTTCTTCCCCGGAGCCGTCCGCGGACGACGACGAGGCGAGAACGTCTACTTGCTGCAGGTATGCGAACTGCGAGAGCGTGCGAAGCCAGTAGTAATCTGCGTTGGCGTTGGCGGCGCGCGCCGCTTGCGCCGCGCCACCGCTGCCGGCGCCCACGACGACTTGCGTCGGGACTCGGCTCTTGCCGTCGGCAGTACCCGTCAATACGCAATTGAGGACGCGGAAGAACTGGTCTCCATCGAGACTGGTCTAGATTTTGTGGTTTCTTGTTAGAAGAGGCTACTGTTCCTTGGTCGCAGTTTCTAAGAGGGGGGTGGGGATTGGTTGATGGAGAGACGGGAGTTGGAAGGGGAGCTTACCAGGTGCAAGGAACTCTTATTGGCGGCTACGTCTTCGTGCTCCTCCGCGTAGCCGATGCCCTTCATGAGACCCAGATCGAGACTGCGGGCCGCTAGGCCTTGTGATTGTCGGTAGTGAGCCAATGCGTCCTGGTAGGTGTTTCCGGCGGCGTAGTTGGCTTGCGAGAGTGATCCGATGACGCCTGCTAGCGATGAGAGGAAGACGAAGAAATCAAGGTCACGCGGTAGAAGCTCGTGCAAGTTCCAACTTCCTGGATAAATAGTCAGCAATGGTCGACGGTTCGTATACCCAGGGAATCTTGCTTACCTTGTATCTTGGGCCTCGTGGTCCCGACCCACTGATCGAAGGTCATCTTGTGGAACAACACGTCGTTTAGCACCATGGCTCCTTGGATTACTCCCTTGATCGGTGGCATCTCTGCGGATATCCCCTCGACTGCCTCAGCTAACTGGGCTTTGTCCGTAATATCTGCCGCATACGCCTTTGCCTCCACACCGAGTGTCTTCAATTTCTCGAGTAGATCCTTCGCATCTTGTCGAGCAGCTCCCGACCGGGAGATGAACGCAATGTGACGAGCACCGTGTTCTGCTAGGAACAATGCCTGTGCCCGACCGAGGCCGCCCGTACCTCCCGCTAGCACATAAGTGGAATCTGGGTTCAGCTTTAAGGGAGCCGATGGCCGGGGAATGACGGGCGCTCGCGACTCATCCGTGATGCGGAGAACCAGCTTTCCGGTGTGCAGTCCGCGCTGCATCGTACGGAAGACGGACTCGACATCTCCGATATCGTACACGGTAATAGGCTTAATATGACCAACCTTGCCCTGCTCAAAGAGCTCGAGGACCTTGGACACAAGCCGGGCGCTGCGGATCGGGTCGGTGACCATCATGTCCTCGAGATTGACGCCGGCGAATAGGGTGTTCTTGAGCAAGGGGCGCATCTCCAGCCCCGTGTTGCCGAGAATGTCCTTCTTCCCGACTTCGATGAAGCGACCGTAGGGCGCGAGGCACTCCCAACTCTTACGGAGCGCGTCGCCGGCCAGCGAGTTTACCACCACGTCTACGCCGCGGCCTCGTGTCAACCGCCGCACTCCCGCCTCAAAAGTGAGGTCTCGCGAGCTGAAGACGTGCTCGGCGTTCACCCCCAGTTCGATCACCGCACGCTTCTTCGCATTGCTGCCGACAGTGCAGAATATCTCGGCTCCGAGGAGCTTCGCAATGTGGATGAGGGCTTGGCCCAGACCTAGAAAGAGCTTAGCATTAGACGAGATATGGAAAAGAAGACACAATAGGCGGAGATGCAGTTGATGAAGAAAGGTTTGTCTTACCTCCTGCAGCAGCATGTATGAGTACTGATTCTCCCTTCTGCATTCTAGCCACTTCAACCAAGGATTGGTACGCAGTTGCATAGGCGATAGGGATCGTAACGCCTTCTTCTAGTGTCAAGTTCCCTGGCAGGATATGGACGCAGGATTCGTGAGATCGAATATGAGTCCGCATGGCGCCCACGCCCATGTATATGACGCGGTCGCCCGGAGCAAATCTGGTCACCTTATCACCTACCCGACGGATAATACCCGAAGCCTCGTGTCCGAGCGTGGGTCGTTGGATCTGACCCATCGCAATCATGATGTCCCTAGATATAATTTCATTAGCAAAAGTCCGGGCGGCTTGCAACCAACTTGTGGAAAGGGCGACATGAGTGGATACTTACAAAAAGTTCATCCCGCATGCCTTGACCTCAATCTCAACCTCTTCGTCGTCGAGGGGCTGCAATGGTGCCTCGTCATCCAAGAAGTGAAGCGTGTCCAACATGCCAGGCCTTCCGATGGTCAGCTTTAGGGGGCGATCTGGCTGCATAACATCTGCGACCTCCGGAGCGGCGTCCAGCTCGTTGTATGCCATGGCCTTGTTTAGGGGGTCTTGCGGAATATAGCGAGGAATACAGAGGACACCGTCTCGCTCGACGGTTTCGAACTCCTCGGGTCGGTCTTTCTCGCTCCAGATAGTGCAGAGTCTGCGGCGCACTGCACGGGCCGTCGCATCGAGACCGGTACGTAGCTCTCGGACGAAGTGCAGCTCGTAGAGTCTGCGGGAGGCGTCTTCCGTCTTGACGCAACGCAAGAGCCCGGATATGATATGTTTACTGGGGTGACCTCCCAATCCATCAGCGGGATCAGACCTCGTGACCCAGAGGACCTCGCCGGCGTGCAAGAGAATGTGCTGTAGTTGTTCGAACTGCGCTCTCTGGAGGTTTTCGAGGAACGACTCTTCGAAATCAAGGATTGAGACGACTGTCTTGCCATCTATGTCGGTTGCGGCCGATTGGAGATTCTTGATCTCGATTCTAGAGCCTAGGTTTTCGAACTCAAGACTGATCAGATGCGCAACGCTCGCCGTGGCGCTCGAAAAGCCATCGGGAATCACGATGATGATGTGCTTGGCAGGGGGGCTCTGGTCCACTGTCCGGGTGCTGACCATAACGGACATTCTATGGGCGCCCGTTTCACTGCCAACATCTGGCAGCTTGGCTTCCGCAGCAGAGAGGCCCGCGCTCACCAGCGCTTCGTCCCATTTGGATTGCGACATCAGGGGGCCGTCTTTTCTACCATCTTCAGACACCCACCATTCTGGAAGCATCCCAAAGATCAAAGAGCTGATGTCGTTAGGGTTAGTTATCTCGCCGAGGACGAGGTTGCCCCCTGGCTTCAGGAGGCGCCTGCAGTTCTCGAGCGTCTTACGCACGTCTTTCGTCGCGTGTAATGCATTCACCGCCAACACTACATCGTAGGTCTCCTCGCTGAATCCTTGCTCGATCGGGTCGTTCTCAATGTCCAACGTTTGGTACTCAATGCGAGGTTCCCAGTCGCTCAGTAGAGTCTTTGCGTTCTCGAGTAAATCGACAGAGACGTCTGTGGAGGTCCACTTCGAGAAGCGAGCCGTCTCTCCCTTTCGGCCGCCCAGCTGTTCCAGCACCGGGACGGTCACCGAAGCGGTCCCCGCGCCAATCTGGAGGACACGCAGCTTCGGGTTCTTATGGCTCTTGATATGGAACCAGTTCTGGAAAGTCTTGCTGAACGATGGGAATCCGTAGGTCTCCTGATAGAACCTGGAAAGGTTGTCTTCAGCCGTCAAGACAGCAGTTGGAGTGACTCTCTCTGCGAATACATCGACTAGGTTATTTGAAATGGTCTTACAGAACTTGCCGTCAAATGGAAACTCGTCAACGAAGCTCTTGATGACGGCGTCTTCGTCGGTGTCGGACTTGGGGTTCGCCGCCAACGATTCACACCTCTTTTGCATCCAATTTAAGTAAAGCTGTAGATTTACTGGGAGTGGAGTATGGGTTTCAGGCGTGATACTTTGTAGCACTCGGCGACACAGTATTCCTACGACCTCGTTAGATACGGAGCAGAACCGCACCATTTCGCCCGGAGATATGCTGCTATCACCTAGGGCTGGGCCTAACTTCTCAGGCTCAAGCATATCAAGGTCGGCTTCCCATGTAGGTTCTGAGCACATTCTGTCGGCTGAGTTTTCGTGTGAGTCTCGACGAACGACCTGTGCGCCACCAAGCGAAGTAAACTTGACACCTTGCATCGCCACCCAGGGCACGGAGCCGAACGTCTCGTCGCCAACCGTGATGGAGCCTGTGATGTCGCGGATTCCGCCATACGAAGACTCGCACAAGCCATGCAGAACTTGTCCACTGCTCTGAGGTACATGGCTTGAGATCTGTATCGAGGTGATCGAAGATGGGATCCAGACCTGCTTGGGAATGTTGTCTCCCTTCGGAACTGCAACTAGCATGGATTGGAGGATGGCGTCAAGAGTTGTAGGGTGAATAAGAAGATCTCCGGGATGGCCATGGGGCATGAGAGAATGCATATCCGGAATGGTAGCTTCGAACACGACGTTGCCGTCCTTGTGGTGGATGTTAGTCAAGCCCTGGAATGCCGGTCCTATCACACAGTTAGTTCCATTTTCCTCTGCATTTTCGAATTATCAAAGTTCGACTAACCGAAAGCAAGACCCTGCGCCTTCCAGAATTCGTAATGAGAGGAGGTGTCCACCACGTCTGAGCAAACCCCTTTCTGCAGGTTCCATCTCTCCTGACGCGCCGAAATCTCCTCTGCAAGTTCTTTGCCATTGTCAACCTCAGTAGTAGGCTTGACATACTGGATCTCGATCAGGCCACAGGCGTGCTCCACGACCACATCGCTTTCCTGGAAGGAGTACAGGGTGAACTCGTGCCACAGGCTAGCGCCGCCTGCCATTCCGATCTTCCTTCGCTTGAGGTTCAGGAGTGTTTCCACGCCAGCTTCTTGGTCCCTGATAACGAGAGGGCGGGCGATGGAGAAGTCACGCAGCTCGAAGCCTTTGATCTCGAGGCTAGGATCGTCGGCCAGTGCAATCTGCCTCGCAGCTTCAACCGCGGAACAGATCATCCCGGCAGCAGGGAAAACGACATCGCTGTCGATCACGTGGTCCTGGAGCCAGGGGGAGTCGGCGATACGCATGTGGCTTTTCCATACCGGCTCTAGCGGGTTTATGTCGTCTATCCGCTGGCCGATGAGGTCATGCTTGGGAAATTGTGGAAAGCGATGGTTCCTAGAGGCCCGAGATTCGTGCCAGTATGAGGTAGAATGATTCCAGCGATAAGAGGGGAGATTGACCAGAACCTTACCCGCAGGTGCAGTTTCTTTGGTACTATTGGCCTGGGATTTCGATTCAGTCAGTACGTTGCGAACGAAGATAGGGGTAGGAGTGAAGAACTCACCTTGTCAAGATCCACGCGGATCCCTCTCGTCCACAGGCTTGCAATGGTACGCAATGCTGCTAATGCCGCATCCTGCTGTCGTATCAGAACGCTCTGGTACACCACCTGGTCGACATTGCCACGAGAAGACTTGAATTGCTTGATGGGGCCGCCAAGTGCCGAATGCGGTCCAACTTCAAGGAGGATACCGGTCCCCTGCGACTTGCTCTTCAGGGTCTTCTTCTCCACGTTTGCGTATAGCATGTGGTCTAGGGCTGCCACAAGCTGAACCGGAGAGCACAGGTTAGTGACCCAATAATCAGCAGTGAGTTGCGCAGTATCTATCTGACGACCGTATACTGTAGAGTAAAATTGTGTCGATGAGCTCTCCGTGGGCGTGATGCCCGCGAGGTTTTTTCGGTATTCGTCGGCAACGCTGAGCATCATCGGGCTGTGGTAGGCATTCTCCACTTGTAGTAAGCGACAGAATATATCCTTTTGCTGAAATCTAGCCTGCAGATCCACCATGGTCGCCTTGTCACCCGAGAGCGTGACATTGGTGGGGCTGTTGATGCAGGCTACGACTACAGCGTTCCCAGACTCCGTGAGATACTGCCGTGCTTCCTCGGCCGGCAGACCAACGGCCATCATGGCGCCATTCGGATGCAGTTCCTTCACCCGGTTCGAAACCAGGCCTCGGTAATACGCGACTCGGAGGCAGTCTTCCTTCGACAAGGCTCCAGCGGCGTATGCGGCGGCGATTTCTCCCGACGAATGGCCGACTACGGCATGGGGCTTGACACCCCAGTGCGCGAGGAGGTCGACGAGGGCGACCTGCAGGACCGCACATAGGGGCTGAGAATACTCGGCCTGGTTCACCTTCGACTCGGACTCCGGCACCTCCAGGAGCTCGTGCCATGCATCCCACGAGCTTCCCATCTTGATGAACATGGTGGCAGATTCCTCAACGGACTTAGCGAAGATGTCGAACATGGCGAGCTCCCGGCCCATGGCGTACCATTGGGCGCCTTGACCCGTAAATACGAACGACACGTTTTGAGAGGCCATCGTCTTGGCGGGCTTGACGCTATTATCCTCCCATGCCGATTGTAGTCCATTGGCCGAGTTGGCAACGACGGCGCTGCGCCATTGGAAGTTTGACCGGCGCTGAGATAAGGTATACGCGAGGTCTTTCAGCGCGGCAGAAGAGCTGTTCTCTTTGAGGTAAGTTGTGTATGCCTGCCTCTGACGGGAAATGGCTTCCTGTTCAGGGGCTGAGAGGACGAAGACGCGATACTGTTCGCCTGAGTGGCCGTTCGCTCCACTAACTCCATTGGTCCCGTTGGCTCCGTTGGTTCCGTTGGCGCCATTGGTGCCATTGATCTTGTGCACTCCATTAGTTCCATTAAGCCCGTTCACTTTCTTCGTTCCATTGACTCCATTCGTCGTTCCATTTGTTCCATTCTTGATCAGAGTCGAGCTTGTCGTCTCAGATTCAACTTTGGTATCTTGTGCGAGGAATAATCGTTGCGGTCCAGCTTGTGCCAGACCCCGAGAGCGCAGGTAGTCCTCGCCGCTATCAAGGATAGCGTGGGCATTGGTACCTCCGAAGCCAAAGTTGTTGATGGAGCATCTGCGGATCTCACACTCGGGCCAGGGTGTAGCGGATGTCGGAATAATGATCTTCCAGGCGTCGAGCTGTAAGCGGGGATTCGCCTTAACGAAATTAAGATGCGGAGGGATGACGCCGCGCTCCATTGCGAGCACACATTTCATCACGGCTGCAATACCGGCTGTACCCTCCGTGTGTCCGATCTGCGTCTTGACAGAGCCGCAATAAAGTGGACTGCTCCGCCCCGGGGCCTGAGCGATCGTCCGGGCGATGGCCCCCATCTCCGTGGGATCGCCGGCCTTAGTACCGGTGCCGTGTAATTCAACATATTGAGTGTCCGCCGGGTTGAGGTTGGCCATTCCGTACGCCGTGCGCACTAGATCCATCTGAGCATTCCCGTTCGGTAGCACGATACCCGCCGTCTATCTGCGTGTTAGCGATCTGATTCATTGCGTCTCATACTTGGTGCGCGATTGCGATCGATCTTTGATCTTACCTTTCCATCTTGGTTGAGGCCGGTGGCACGGAGAACAGCGCGGATTGGGTCGCCATCTCGAATAGCATCATCGATGTGCTTCACCACGAGCACACACAGGCCATCGCCACGAGCATAGCCATTGGCGCGCGAGTCGAACGCGTGGCAACGACTGTCCGGGCTCAGGAATCCGAGCGCGTTGAGCCCACAGGAATCATCAGGGGCTAGGATGAGACTCGTCCCTCCTACCAGTGCAGAGCGCGTCTTGTTCGAGCTTGACCGTATAGTCTCACACGCAAGGTGCAATGCTGCCATGGAACTAGAACATGCCGTGTCGGTCGTGACAGATGGCCCCCGAAGGTTGCTGAAAGAGCCAGGGTCATTAGCCAGTGTGTTGGTATGCTCGAACTCTGGATTGGAACTCACAAAAACCAACTGACGCGGTTGGCAAGCATCGACACCGCCGTCCCGGTGATCGCATACTGCGGCGTTGCATGTATGTCCTGCGTGACGATCTTCTTATAGTCGTTTGTGAAACCTCCTACAAAGCATGCGGTCTCGGTGTTCGAGATCTTCTCAATTGGTATTCCCGCATTCTCAAGACTCTCATACGCGACCTCCAGAAGGATTCGCTGCTGGGGGTCGATGGCGCGGGCTTCCACTGGGGAGGTGGCGAAGAAAGGGGCATCCCACTTCGACACATCCTCTTTCAAGAAGTATCCTCCTTCAGCAACCTGACATTGATGTGAGAACAGGCACGCATAGGTTCAGTTGGAGCTTTTAGGACTTACCAAGCTTCCAGGTCGGTCACGGTTGGTATGGTTGAACGCCTTGGCATTGAAGCGTGTGGAAGGCACATTACTCCAAGCATCTCTGCCCTTCAGAAGCATATCGAAGAAAGCCTCTGTAGAACTGGCATCCCCTGGGAAGCGGCATGATAGCCCGATGATGGCAATGTCTGCGCTAGACATTGTTAGGAGAGATAAAGCAATATATTTAGGGGGATAAACCTAGTTCCCAACGAGCGGTGTAGGCCCTGAACATCGACTGGATTTCTATCCGAAACGTCTGAAGTCTTATGGATTTTGTCAACTGCTCAACCTCTTATAAGAATTCTACTATCACCAGCTGGCTGTCATCATGGGCCCCATGTCCAAACTCGATCTACCCAACAAGTTGATGCTTGTGGGGGGGGGGGGGGGGGGGGGGGGGGGGGGGGGGGGGGGGGGGGGGGGGGGGGGGGGGGGGGGGGGGGGGGGGGGGGGGGGGGGGGGGGGGGGGGGGGGGGGGGGGGGGGGGGGG